>CM035786.1:37616474-38216474 GCA_020466265.1 Siphamia tubifer
GAGGTCAGGGTGTTGTTTGTTTGTTTGTTTTTGGTCTGTTTGTTTGTCAGTAATTTTATGCATAAACTACTGGACCAGTTTCCATGAAATTTTCAGGAATGTTGAACATAGATTAAAGGTCACAGTCACCAAAAAAGCGTTTTCACCATGATAAGAGTTTGGGTAAATCAGACAAAACATTTGCGAGGGGCGGAACTTGTTGTTCATGGCATCATTTGTTTATATAGTATATCAATGTTTTTCAACCTTGGGGTTAGGACACCTGGAATTAAAATAAAAAAAAAAGTACTATTACTACTAATAATAATAAAAACATACTAATAAAAAAGTATATGGTGAGTTTAGAGTGACATTCCCAATCCATAACAAACACGACAAACTGTGAGTGTGAAACTGAAGCAGTGTGGTTGGTTTATCTGTCAAATGTTACTGTGGTCAGTTTCAGCTGCAGCTCTTTCATAATTCATAGGTTGAATTATTGTTTATTCAGTATTAATTGTCACCCTGCAAATTTCAAATATAGCAAACTATTACATTATAAAAACAAATTCATTTTAACAAAGAAAATGTCTCTGTCCTGAATATCTAGGGTCACCACAAATTTCTGATATTAAAATGGGGTCACCACTCAAAAAAGGTTGAAAACCACTGATGAAATAGTTTACTATACTGTGTTGTAAACATTAATTTTAAATGACGTCATGTATATTATAATGTACAGAGGCAGAAAAGTCAGGTGTAGATTATTACTGAACAAAGTGAGGATTTTAATTTTCCTTGGTCAGGATATGTACAGTCAGTGCAGCTGATAATTAACACTGAACAAACAAAGGCTCAGGAGGTGGAATAAACTGTCCAATAACTAAAGGGTTGGAGGTTCAAATCCTCTGCCCAAGTCAGTCTATTGGGTTCTTATCATGTCTTTGGGCAACGCACTCAATGTTCAGTGGTGGTGTGAGGTGTGAATCATCAGCCTGTAGCTGTGGCGACAGGTGTGGTTCACCTCCAGCAGAAGACGAATGTGAGAGAAAATTAATAATGACTCAATAATGTAAAGTGTTAATACAGTGTTTTTATATGTGTGTGTGTGTGTGTGTGTGTAGAGTTTTTTTTTTTTTTTTTTTTAAATCAATCACTATAATTTCATGTGACCCCATTTGAATTCCAGGTACCCCACATAGGGTCCAAACCCCAAGGGTGAAAAACACTGTATAACATGATTAATGACAAATCAAATTTAACAATAAAGAAGTAAATAAACTAGAAAAACATTCTAAGAGCTTCCGGATCATCACTAAGTTTGTTTGTTTGTTGTTATCAAGATCCTTCATAACTTTGTGAGTTATCTTGCTAACTAACAGACAGACACACAAACAAACTCTGGCAAAAACATAACCTCCTTGGCGGAGGTAAAAAAAAAAAAAAAAAAAAAAAAACATACATACATACATACATACATACATACATACATACATACATACATACATACATACATACATACATACATACATACATACATACATACATACATATAAAATACAAATCTCTGTTTTGAATGTCTGGGGTCATCATAAACGTATGATGTTAAAATGGGGTCATGATCGTTAGCACTGCACTAAAGCATCTGCTAATCTAAAATGATTCCTAACTTTTGATCCACTAATCATGATCTTTTTACCCAATGCTTTTACTCATGTTTGATCAGTGCTGTGTGTTGTCTCTATTGTGTTGCATTTAATTGGTTGTTTGTTTTTGTACCTGGTCTGTTTCTGTGTTATTTTATGAGATGTCCACTCCTTCAACTGCAGAACAAATCTACCTACGGTTACAAATAAAGTAAACCTGAACCTAATCCTATGAATACAGTGAAATAATTGTTCAGTTCAGTTTCACAGCTTTTCAGTTGCGTCAGAGGTCTTTTTGGGATGTATGCATAATCCCTGGACTGAACACATTAACACTGGATTAACAATAAAACCCAATGTAGTTTGACCAATGCCAGTGTATGGACACAGTTGTTTTTTTTGTTTTTTTTGTTTTGTTTTGTTTTTTTTAAATATGAATTTAATTATATATGTTTCTGAAAATATAATGTTCTCTTCAAGTTTATCTGTTTTGATAAAATGACCCTTGAATTTACTAATCTTTTATATAGTAAGACAAGGCAGGTTTATTTCTATAGTACATTTCATGTACAAGACAGTTTAAAACATCAAAAGCATTACAGCAGGGAGCAATAAAAGTAATAAAAAATAAAATAGAGGAGAATAATGGATTTTTAGAGTAAGTAAAAGTATATAGTGATGCTTGGTATAGTTAAATGTTGAGGAAAAAAAACATTTGTAATGAGGTTTATGGTTTAAGACGCTCACTTACATCAGATTCTACAACAGCTCAGTCTGAGGATTCAATGACTGATTGTCTGCTTGTTTTATGTAAGTTTATTTTCTTTTATTAAGCTCTTTAATAAAGTGAATGTCCATCATGAGATCAATAAAGTCCATCTGTTTTCCGTATCTGCAGATGTAAGAGTTCAATCTTTACTTTTCATTGGTACATAGTGGAGCTTTGGCCACATTCAGAGTAACTCCTTATTCACCACGGCCACAAGTTGTTCACTCTCACTATTGTTTTTTTGCGTCTATGATCCTGCAGATGAAGCACGCTGCAGCCAGGACCACTCCTCTGAACGGTTTCTCTGGCAGACTTGACATATCGAGGTTGGCAGGTTTGTTTCCTCCCTTTTTCTCAGAGCCGGTCTTTGGTTGTGCC
Source organism: Siphamia tubifer (assembly GCA_020466265.1). Classification (NCBI taxonomy): domain Eukaryota; kingdom Metazoa; phylum Chordata; class Actinopteri; order Kurtiformes; family Apogonidae; genus Siphamia; species Siphamia tubifer. The sequence goes on from CM035786.1 coordinate 37,619,247, forward strand.
CCTCAGGCTGCGGCCCAGCACAAGGGTTCCTATTGTCAGGGTCTAATCCAGGGGCTACACAGCTTTAGCAACATGGTGGGATAAAAGCCCATCAAACCACTACTTTATGGGGGCAAATCTTTCCTAATCCCTCGCTTTATCTAAACAAAAGGAGAGAAACAAGAGGATAGAAAGAAATTGTGCAGACACAGGGCAAGACCAGGAGCTAAGATGCAAAGAAGTAGTTTCACTGGAGAAGCTAACCATTTTTGACAGGCTTTCACTAAAGGATTGACAAAAAACGGACACCGGGATTCCAAAAAGGGACGTACAGACTCTTTTTTTTTTTTTTTTTTTTTCCTTTTCTAAAGTTAAGCTTTAAGATCCTTAGAGGGATATGTCGAAATTAGCAAGATTAAATTCAAAAACCTTAACTATTAAGAGAACTTGGCAGGGGGCACCTGTCAGTTTTGGCCGCTGTTAAAAAAAAATGTTCTTGGTTTATTCGCTTGATGTAAACAAGAGACAACTGTGTGATCTTGAACCTATTCTTTGCTCTTTTCTCAAAGTAAGAGAAAAAGGAGTATGGGAATTTTGGTTTCCCACCTCACACATAGCGCTTAGGAAATGTGCTCCATCACACCGACTGAGTGACCCTGACCCGTGTCCGATACATGAAAGAAGAGGGTCTGCGATCACAAAACCTAAACTGGTGAGAATCTGCTTAATTTAATGACTGGAAATGCTTTAGAAGATGCAGGAAAACAGCTACAGATTCTTATTCTGTCTTTGAGGAAGCTTTAGGCTGAACAGACGCCTGTGTGTGTGTGTGTGTGTGTGTGTGTGTGTGTGTGTGTGTGTGTGTCCAGGACAAATCCCCCGACCCCATTTCATGTCTGCTGCCAATTCCAATTTCTATCTTTGCTCTGTGGCAACTCGCTTCAAATCCCGAGTGTCGCATCTGCAAATGACTCTGTGAGTTAGAGGCTCCATTTTCTACCCACACACCAAATGCTCCACATGAGGACCATTTGCAGCCCGCCGGTCAGAGAGCTGAGCAGAGATTGAGAACAAGCCAGTTCGGTCCAGCTCCACGTACATAAACCACCACCACTGCCAGGGGGGTTTTGGTGTCTGACCAACCCTCTCAGGTACCAGCAGAAACAAGGCGACATATATAATTCACCACCTAAGAGTAAATATACTGTCCTCATACCAACATATGACAAGGTGCTTTGAGCAGAAACGGACTTTACTTTACCCACCAGCATTTTAGTCCCTGTGTGTTTTCCACAGGACGCCCCCTGTCGGCTTGCCCCGACGCCTCCCCGAATGGGGTAATTAAGAGATAATAGGCTGGGGATGTTCGTCAGGGACAGAGTGATTAGTGATTCATTACATGAGCTTTGAATGAAGAAGAAGAGAGGAGGGAAATGGTTGGGTTTTGGTGGTGGTAGTGGTGGGGGGCACTGGAACTGTCTGACAAATTGCCAGTGGATTTAACCAGGGTAATTAACTATCACCCAGGGAAAGGGCTGGGACTGGGACTATCAGTAACCTGCAGCAGAGTCCCACAGTCAGAGCACACAGGCTCATTCTGCTGCTCCACTTATTTAATGGCTCCAAGTCATTTTTAATTTTGCTTTGTGTGTTCTTAAGGTAACCCACTGTTTTCTGCGGTGGAAAAACCCCTCAGCTAAAGATAAGATCCTGATAGTGTCAGGATCTTGTAAAGGTTCATACTAGTGTAAATGTAAAATTAGATGATTTTTAACCAACAGGTGTAGTGTTTACAACTATTTCTTTGTTTACTTGTAAAGCAGAAATACAAACACTGAACCTGTTGGTTAAAAATAATGTAATTTTACATTCATCTTTGGGAGACACTAGTATGAACCTTTACAAGACATTAACAAATAGGTAACAAATGGTTAATACGTAATGAACAACCCATTTATAAATGGGTAATAAATGGTTAATACATAGTCAATTGTGTGTCGGTATTATAAAGTGTTACCACCTGACAACAGAAAACATCCATCCATCCATTTTCTGGACCCGCTTTATCCTCACAAGGGTCACAGGGGTCACATGGAGCCCAGCTACTGAAGGGTGAGGGTAGGGTACATCCTGGACAAGTCACCAGTTTATCTCATATATAAACAAACAATCACTCTCACATTCACAATTTAGATTAACCAATGAACCTATCAGTGCATGTGTTTGGATGGTGGGAGGAAACTGGAGTACCCCGACAGAACCCACACAGATACAGGGCGAACATGCAAACTCCTCACAGAAAGGTCCCACTGACTAGTGTTGGAATGGAACCCACGACCTTCTTGCTGTGAAGCATGAGTTCTACCAGAAAGCATGTAATCAAGGTATATTCATGTGTTTTTGTTAGCATATGGTAGTGGTTTGTAACCCTGGGGTTGGAACCCCACATGATATCACCTGCAATTTTAATGGGGTCACCTGAAATGTCTGGTAACTGACAAAAAACCCAAATAAAATTAGTAATAAAAATATACAGCAGTGAAAATAAGTTTTTTGGCACCCCATGCATTTGTGATATATTGCATTAAAACCCATATGCTTTCTTTCACACATGTTCTATCAAAGTCAAAACTGGATGTTTCAGCAGAAAAACATCCAGGAAATAACATGTTGAAACTGTCAACACTTTAGTTTCTTTTTTTTCTAATAAGCAATCAAAAACATAATTTAATTCTGTTTGTCTGATGCGTCCACATCTTTTGAAACAAACAAAAAAATTCCCTGCAAATATTTCATGATATTATTGGAAATTGTGTAAAATTTTAAGGGTGTGTGAAAACTTTTTTGATGACTGTATGGTGAATCCATAAAAGACATGACAAACTGATAGCACTGAAGCGCTGATATTCAAAAACATTAACAACTAATCCATTTTTCTATGACAGTGTTTTTCAACCTTTTTCAATGATTGTCTCACCTGGAATTCAAATGAGGTCATCTGAAATTTCTAGCAATTGTTGAAAAATAAAAACTTACTAACAAAACAGAGAAAAAATGTATTCATTTAACTCTGCAGCTAAGCTAATGCTAATACAGCTCAGATAGCACAGCTAACACAGTAGTCACAATCATGGTAAAATTAATCATGTGAATTATATAAAAATTCAGCTCCCTTAGGTGTCACAGAGGGGGAAGTGAACCTTTCTATTTGCAATGCAATACAATGTAAAAGTCATTTTTATCCTTTTTAACCATTCAAACAGAACTTATATATGCTTTTTAAAAGGAAAACAAAGCATACTGTATGCATTTAGTCATCTACTTTTGCAGTGAAATCTCCTTAGAGGTGTGTACTTATGTAAAAAAGAAGATCCAAATACAGTGTGAAATATTTGTGCAAATTATGAGAAGATAAGAAATTAACATAAAGAGTGAAACTCATTGGCATTTCTCTTGAAGGATTTTGGCATGGTGCAGACTTTGAATGGCGTCCATCCACCATTTGACTGTCATGATCCTATAAAGTAGGAAAAGTCTATCTTCCCATTTTCATAGTCCTTCCAAAGCCAGCCTTCCATCCATGAATAATCCTCTCTGGTCCATATCAGCTTCACAAAGCAGCACACACTTACACACAGACATTGATTTGCTCCGTCTGTTTTATCTGATTTGGAAGCACTTAGAAACAATTATAAGTCATTTTTTTTTACGATTAAAGAGATGAAGGGGTGGGGGATGTGATAGCTGCCCCCCCCACCCCCCGCTACCTCTCCACATCTAACATCTGTCTATTGTTGTTAAATCTGCTCAGTGCTGCTTTAAAGCATCTGTGGGTCATCTGGAATTCAAGCATTTGAAGAATTGGGGCTCATCTGTTGAGCTCTGTTTTCAAACTAAGAGCTTCACTCAGACGTAGTTGTTAGAATAATATGGGCTGAACATGAGCTCTGTGTCAGTCACAAATGCTGCTTCCTCTGTCTGATACATGAAGAACAAGGAGGTCATCCAGGGCACGTGCTGCAGTGTAAACCTGGAAAAATGCCTCACTAAAAACAAGTAAAAAAAAAAAATGCAAGGAAGTATTGCATGAATGAAGCAATAAATACATAAATAATCTGCCAGTGGAATATCTTGATAAAATTTATTGAAATCAGATTTTCCTGTTTTATTGTCTATTAATAAGTACCTATATCGCAATGAAAAGTTAGTCTTTAGGTGATTCTGTCTTATTTTAGTTGATAAACACATGAGGAACATCCACTTGTCAGATTGAGATAGTTTTCTAGTATAATAACCTATGAAAAAAATGACTCCATAGTTTCTTCTCAGTTTGATGTGAAAAAACTATATTACATGATGCCTATAAATAATGACAACTTCAAGTTTTTGTCTTGTTTTAATGCAAATAATAACATTAAATTATGAAAATGTACATTTATAAACTATCCTGTAACAATAAAGTGAGAATAAGATGAAGAAATATGAACAATCGGAAATGTCTAAATAAAAGTGTGTTTAGTGTCTGTATAGATCTGATTCATAACACACACGTACAAACAATAAGTTCAGGCTGAATATTGTTAATATTGCACTTATTCTTTCAGGCTACTTCCATCTTTTTTGTTTGGAGAGTTTAGAAAAGTATTTTCATAATTTAATGTTTTTTTTTCCCACTAAAACAAAGACAGACATTTGGATCTGTCATTATTTATATGTTGTTATACAATTGTTTTACTGGTCTGGTCCATTGAAGATCCAGAAAGTCTTATTTTAAGAGTGACAACATATTTTGATTAGAAAAGAGGAAAAATACACTTGGTAAGATTTGGATTTTTTTTTCATTGCAGCAAAATCTACACCGTAAACCCAAAATAAGTTAGCAGAACTCACAAAAATGTAAGGCAATCGATTACCTCAATTATTTTAAGTTGATGAAACTTAAAAAATACAAGTTTCCAGAAATTATTAAAGTATAGTTAAATTAAAAGATTACTTATTATTCTAAGGTTCTGTCAGTCCTACTGGGAGACTGAGTCAGGGTTTAGTGTCTTTGCCCAAGGACACTTGGACATATAGAGCCGGGATTCAAACCTCTGACCCTTCAGTCATTGGACGACCCACTCTACCAACTGAACCACAGCTGCCCCTGAATAAAATGATTGTGTTTTATGATTGTAATTTTTGGGTGTGATAGATATTGGTGGTTATTTGGAGTGCTCTGAAATTATATGTAATCATCTACTACATCAGTTAAGTTTCTTTTATTCAATCATCCTTATTTGAAACCATATAAATAACAGTACAATATCATTCTCAGCATTTAATGATTTAATTCCACTCATCTATGTTTTTAAATTATGTTCATTTATATCCACAATAGTTCCCTTTAATAAAAAAAATATTAGTTGGATGTTGCATGTTAGAGCAACTGAATACATTTGAGTTTTCTGAAACTTTGAATATTCACAACTTAATATATTTTATTATTCTGAACATTCAGGTGTACAGTGTGCAGTAGCTGAGATCTAACATTGCTGTTCTTATTCACTGAAATTTCCACTTCCATCTCTGCAGTGACCTAATCCACTGGATTTATTAAGACAAGCTACACTCCCATTAGCTATATTAAGTGATTTAGAAAGTTAGCATAAGGGACTATGATAATGTTTTTCATAATCTGGATTTATATCTTGTTTTGCAAAAAGAAAAGAAGTCTTAAAATGCTTTGGTTCATGGTCAGACACACATGCAGCATCAACACTGATTGACTTATGCTTATGCATTATCCTATGATCACTCAAACACACATATTTTTGGCAAAACGGCCAACAGGCACAATACTGTAGCCCGTAAATGACATACGGAATATCAAACAAGGATGATATTGGTTGATATAGTGATGTATCACTAATAATTAATTCAAAAAGTATTTATACAGGGTGTCCCGTAAGTGTCTATTATTGGAGACATAATACATTCCATACTGGATACGGTTCTAATATGTATTTCTTTATTTTTCAGGTAACCCAACGACACCCTGTATATATATATATATATATATATATATATATATATATATATACAGTAACTATGATAAATCTAACTTAAAAAGCCATCAGGGTTTTTTTTCCTGTAAGTATATTGTTGAAAAAAAATCAAAAGAGTTATAGTTTGCACATTTAATAAGTCAATAGACCATATTTAAATTAGTAAAGAAAAAGTCATTTTCTTAATAACAATACATTAAGAAGATTAGATTCATGGACAATCTAGAGACATAATTTTCCAATAATACGCTATTAAATTGTCTTTTAAAAGACAGTTAAATGTAATTTCAACAGAAGTACAGGTGGTAAATAATTAAATACTCCAAAAAATGTAGTATGTTAAAATGATTGATTACTCCATATTTTAATAAAACAGTGAAAGGTATGTTTTCAGAAGTGAGGCGGCACACAATCCATGCCCCATGTAAACTTTTGTCACACATTTACCTCAGGATTCCACTGTTTATATGATAAGATGCTGTTGAATATTTTTTTGTGAGTGAACATGTTTCCTGGTTATCTATGACCCCTAATGTTCATGGTTCAGTTTCAACAAACTATTTTAGTAACAGTGTTATTAGTTTCATGGTGTTCTACTGATTTTTGAATTATTTGTGTTTGTTCGGACTGTTAACTAGAATCACTGATCAATAGACACATCAATAAAATAATCTACATACATGAAGACCAGAAAATGTGTTTAATTACTATAGTGACAATTAATGTCACTCATTTGCATCAGAGCTATTGTATCTTGTATTTTATCTTATATATTGCTTTGCTGATGTCATCATTATGTGTATTTTTAAATGGTTCATTTCAGTTCAGTTTATTTTACAAATCATTTTAAAATACAAATACAATTTGTTTTGTGGCTTGTTTCTGTTCCCACCATGGGACTGAAGATGACAAGTAGGACTTTTCTTTGGCATATTTACATAGGTGCATTTTTTTATACAGCAATGTTCACAAATATACTTATTCAGTCATAGTCAATAAGGGAAAAGATCATTGTAGATTTAATCACCCTATAAAAACAGAGCATTTCATAAAGAATTGAAGAATTTGTATCTGATATTTTTCTGTCGAAACAAAGATTTATCCAGAGGAACCTTGTTTATAAAACTTACCTCAGACAAATGACGTTACCCATAATTACTGTGTGATAACAATGTGTGGGTGGATGGGCTCATATTTTAGTGGGTTACCTGCAGATCAGCAGGTCTCCTCCCAGCCATTTGGCTCTAATTACAGTGTGGCGCAGGCCTCTGCAGAGATGGCAAGCTAGTGTGGAAATAAGTGCTTAAGAAATTACTGTGTGGGATTGCCTGGAGGCATCAGGCTCTCTGCAGGGACGCTGTGGTTGACCACTTAACCTGGATACCTGCTCGCTCACACCCCACCGACACCACAAGGAAAGGACAGTTCCTGCAACACTGAAATATAATAAATACTTCAGGTGGATAATATGGTTTTTGAATTAAAAATAAAAAGGGGGTGAACACACATGAACACATCTTTAATCATCATTGGCAGTGAATAAAGGAGGGAGGGGGAGTTGAAATCAAAAGAATGACCCCCCTAGATTGAAAAGGGAGCCTGCTGGGCCCAACTGGCCATGGAAGAGCCAGTCAGACGGATAGAAGACCCCAGGAGTGACAGCTGCTGTCTTTGGCTTAGAGAAGCCCCCCTGTACACAGCGCGAGTGTGTGTGTGTGTGTGTGTGTGTGTGTGTGTGGTGGTGGTAGTGGGGGGGGGGGCTTAATTTGTTTCTAATGACCTAATGAGCACTGATTAGCTGCCCACTATGCAGGAACACAAGAACGAGGAAACAAATAAAGAAGACTTTAATTTGAACACCACTCTGCAGAGGAAAATAATTCTGTTTATACATGTCAGTTGATCAGTCAAATGTTATTTATATTGTGCTACATCGAAAAACCAAAGTTATGTCATGACTTTACATTTAGAATTGTTCTAAACCAAACCATTAAGAACCTCATTCACAGACACCAACAGGATCCTCCAGGAGCTGTCAGTGACTGTGTTTCTATTACAGTTTTTCACAAAATAATAGTGATATTCCTAAAATTTTGACTCAGTATATTTGAGCTTTGAACGTGTTTCCATTGATGGTTGTTTAAGGCAGGAGCGTCATAACTCTTGTGAAATATTATCCAGTGAGATTTCACTGCTGGAAGATGGACCTTATGACGTCTTGATAGCACACTGCATTTTTCTGCTGTTTGCTTCTAAAATGAAGCAAACAGGAATTATTTCACAAGATAGAAAAGTCTCCGTCTCCTCCTCTGTCCATGTGTATCGCACCATCATATCCTGTGATGTATAATTGAGGAAAAAGTGTTTCCATTGTGATTTTGCAATATATTAGAATATCAAAACATCTGAAAAACCACCTCATGAAACATAAAAACTTTGTATCAACATTTCAGTGAAACTCAACTGGGTTTCAAACGCGGCCTGAAATTTCTGATAATTGATTAAAAAAAAACATACTAAAAAATATATGGTGAGTTGAGAGGCAGTCAGAATCCATAACAGACATGACAAACTGAAGATGAAACTGAAGCAGTGCGGTTCTGTTCATCTTATCAACATATTGCTAAATTAAAGCTCAAATAACACTGGTATACAAGTTTCCAGAATAAAATGAATGAAATATGTGTTAGTGATAAAGAAAACTCAAGTCTTAAATGCTGGTTGGCTCAAGTTTTCTAGATAAGTCTGTGGTCAAAATGTGAAATTCTTAGAATTAACAAGAGAATAGATTTTAGTCTAAAGCGATATTGTTCTCAGATCTACTTCAAAACACTGTCTGCATATTATGATCCATTCACTTTACAGGTTCTTTCTAGTGGGATATTTACTAATCCATTATATACATGTACATAAACTTCTATATATGTGGAATAACACACCGTCATATATATTAAAAACATCATCTAACCAGCACTTGTATCATTTGTTTTCTGATTCATCTTATTAAAGTATGGAAGATTTAACACATTTAATGTCTGAAGCAGCTACTTTAAAAAAAAAAAAAAAAAAAAAAAAAAGTAGAGCAGTGTAAGAAACAAATACCTTAAGGAGTTTATTTATCAGTGCACATCTGGAAAACTATTTCTTTCAACACAATCATACTGGACATTTGTTTTAGTTCAGAACTGCATCTATTCCACAGTTTGAATGAATGTGAACGGCGCTAAGTGATGATGCTATCAGTTAAAGGTTCCAAATGAGGTCAATTTTATCTGTGGATGTTTATAACAAACTACTTCTGACTGAAATGGAAAAAAAAAATTACCATATCACAACACACGTCTGAGAAACCAACACATTTCTGGGCTGCATATCAGTGCGCTGACCACTCCCATTATATGGATATGGACAGATGCCATATCTTTGGGCCCACTCCAAATGACACCAAACTGAAACAGTTGAGTAAATGATGGTGTTTTATCACTGAAATAAAGTCCTAATCATAAAAAAGGCATTTCTTCTTTAAAGATGGTTTTGATCGCTGATGGATATTTGGGTCAATAAAAATCTTTCATTTCATTTATGAATTAATTGAAAAGAAACAGGATGAAGAAAACTCATTATAATCCCTGCTCCTTTCTTCAAACATCTGCTTACATCAGATAAGTTACAGCTTTTACAATAAACAATATTACATGACAGTCAATGAAACATTTTTGTCAAAATAATACGGATCACACCTAGAAAGCAGCACAGTGTACTTAAATGGCTGGGATCATTAATGTGTGTGCGTGTGTTTTACTTGCCTTGGAGCCACACACACCCCTCCCACACCCAGCAGAGGAGCCCTTTGGCAGTGATCTGCCTGGACATGAATATGGATGAGGACGTAACACTCAAGGGACAGTCAGGGAATCTGATGACAGTGCAGGAAAAGACCAGAGCATCTACAGGGATGTTGGACTGCCACTGATATGATAAAGTGGCTGCATTCAGACGTGTGTATAGAAGTGGGAGTGGGTGGGTGGGTGGGTGTGAGGGGTTGCTTCGCCTCAGAGTATGTCCCATCAGATGGATATGAATAATGTATTGAAAGACCCCCCCAAAAAAAACACACACACACACACACACCTCCCTCCTGTGTGGTTAAGTGTGTGTGTGTGTTGTGTTTAGCCTCCCCAGCTGGCAGGGTCACAGGGGATGTACACACATTATGTCACAGTCCCATGAGAGGTGTGGGTGCATGTTCGCTTTTCATCATCAATCAACAGAGCAAACTGTTTAACAACAACAATGAGGCAGTTAAGAGGCCCCTCAGCTCATGCCAGAAGTGGTGATAATTACCCAAACATGAAGTTGTCACTCTTACCTTTTTTTTCTCTGCATCTGCCCCTTTTGATTCACTGCCCAGTGCAGCGAAGCTCTGAACTGAGACAGACAGTAATTGGTGAGATTGATTTTTAAGAGCTTATTCATTTGACCTGGCCCTTGTCCATTTGTGTGTGTGAGTGTGTGTGTGTGTGTGTGTGTGTGTGTGTGTGTGTGTGTGTTTGTATTTTTACCTTCAACAAGGAGGTTTTCCAGTTGTTTGATTTGTGTACAACGTAACTCAAAAGTGTATGGATGGATTTTGATGACATTTTCAGGGTATGGTGGTAATGGGGAGATCAACAAATTATTAGATTGTAATTTCATACTCTGAAAATTTCATCCAAATCCATCCATTAGTTTTTGAGTTATGTTGTACACAAATCTAACAAATCAACACCGGAAAAACCTTCTTGACAGAGGTAAAAATACAAAGAGTACACACACACACACACACACACACACACACACACACACATAATCAACCAATAAACAAACCAACAAAGAAAACCAACCAATATCGGCAAAAACATAACCTCCTTGGTCAACCTCCCTTCATTCAGTGTGTGTGTGTGTGTGTGTGTGTGTGTGTGTGTGTGTGTGTGAGGGGGGGGGGGTCTGCCTTGGTGGAGGTCTGCACTGTCAGAGTGCTTTTCTAGTTTTATTTAGGGCTGTCAAATGATTAAAATGTTTAACTAGATTAATCATGGGGTTGCTTTGGATATTTAATGTTGATTAAAATATTTATTTTTAATTTATATTAACTGTATATCATTTTTTCATGAGTAAAAAGACTCAAGAAAAAAGCAAATATATCTGCACTTAACATCTTTGTCCAAGCTGAGTGACACATTAGCCTAGTGTTAGCAAGAATCTGCGACTAAAGTATGCTAAGCCTTAATGTAGTGTTTTAAGCTGGAAGTGCTTTGGTGAAAAGAAAAATCTGTAGTTTCCTGACATGGCACAGCCTGACAGACCCTGTGCAGTGCTAGTTCCTTGCAGTCTCTACTGTGGCGTCCATGGCAAAATGATGAAATTTGCGAGGAGAGATGCTAATGTGATTGGTGGATATCTGAATCGGTTGTGTTAAATCCATTGCACGCTCTTTCTCCTCCCTCATTCCCACTTATGGCAGCGGGAGGAAAGGAGATGGAAAGGGGGAGGACTTGCATCAACTAGAGCCCTTGATGTCTGTCAGCTGTCCTGTCAAATTTCCTACAAAATAAACTAAGAAACACAAAACATGTAGTTAAAAAAATACACAAAATATGCTAAAATCCCCTAAAATTCACAGAAACAAAAAATGTATTTAAAAAATCCATATGAAAAAATATGAATATATATGCAATTAACATGTTTATTCAACACCTTCAATAGTTTCAACAAAATGACTGTAATCAAATGTTCCATTTAATTGCGTTAACATTTTTTATTAGATTAATCATGATGATGGATTAATTCCACATTGATTTTGACAGTATTAGCTAGCTGTAGTTAGCTGTAGTTTTGGCATTTTTTCTCTAAAATTCCATTAATTTTAACTAGTTTTTATGGAAGATTTGCTACTTTTTATTAATTTTATTAATTTAACAAAATGGTTTTTTTTTTTTCAATTCTAGCTTTCATAATTTCAGTAGTTTTTGTTAATGATGATAACCTTGGTGTGTGTGTGTATATTTCTTCTTCTTACTAGTAAACATCTTCCTCTTGAAATATAGAGGGAGATACTCAGGCTTAATTGTTTTCATTGTGTTTTGACCCTTTATGCTAAAGGGTCAAACATTCGAAATCTGGGGAAACTTTAGAGACTTTTTTTTTTTAAACTTTGTTTATTAAACCAAAAATATTTCAGCTGTTTTCTCAATAATGTGCTTTTTACCCCCTTTTTTCACAAAAAATTTGAAATAAATATAAAAAATAGAAAAATGTAATCTTCCCAAACCCAAACATGAATAACAAACAAAAGCCTACAGACACATCAGTTAGCAAATGGTATATATATAAGACACATCCAAATAGATACATAAACAAAACCACAAAGTAAGTTCACAGTAGTGTTGCACACATCAAATGGCTGCAGATCATAAACGGCCAATAATAATAATAATAATAATAATAATAATAATAATAATAATAATAATAATAATAATAATAATAATAATAATGGATTAGATTATTATAGCGCTTTTCAAGGCACCCGAAGAGCTTCACATTAGTGTTCCTTTATTCATTCACTCTCACAAGCTCCCTCTGGTGGTGGTAAACTACATATGTAGTCACAGTTGCCCTGGGGCAGACTGACAGAAGCATGGCTGCCATTTCGTGCCTACGGCCCCTCTGACCACCACCGAACATTCATACTCATTCATACACCAGTTTGAGTGACACTGGAGGCAAGGAGGGTGAAGTGTCTTGCCCAAGGACACAACAAACTGACAGGGACAGAGCAGGAATCAAACCGCCAACTCTTTCGTTAATGGACGACCTGCTCTACCAACTGAGCCATGGCTGCCCCAATACTGCCGAAAATAACCCGATCGACGATGGGTGAAAAAAAAGACCACGTCACCCAAGAAGCCGAATACGCAACACGAAACTACTACACAGCAAAAATTGGAGTGTTGAATTTTCGGGGTTAAACGTGTCAGAGTTGATTTCCACTCTCAAAGTGTCATTTTAACACATTCTGATTCAAATAGTGTTCAGTGTTGGAGTTATTTAACAGAGTTAACTAAATTAACTCTGAAGAGATGTAAAGAGGAGATCAATTACATCTCTACAGAGTTAATTGGTAAGCCCCTGGGCTTCAGCCCAGGTAAACCCCTGTGGTCGTAAACCATGTGCATCAATTCTGCTGCGTCTTCCATGTGCTGCTGGAGTCATAGTCGGATGCTGGAAGGAGAGTTTTACACAGGTAAGTACAAATGAAATTTATGGGAACAATAATATTAAATGAAACGCAGTATATAAAATGAAATATTAACGGAGAATATGCTACTTTATTAAGCTTTTGTCTCGCTGGTAACGTTAAGAGTTCAGTAATTGGACAGCTAATGTTAGCTAACAGTTGATTTTTTGAAACGCGATGCTAGCTAACAGTTAAACATTAACACGGAGATTCTTACGTTATTCATTACAATTTACCAAGTCTCATGTATGCTTGAAGTGGGGTAAAATAAAGCTTCATGTTCGAGCTTCATGTAATATAATGGTCAAAACTAGTTTTGGGCTGTAACTTACTACATTTTTACCTTGATTCAAAAGTTTCAAAGTCATTGTGATAGTTAACTACATGACTTCATGCGACAGGTGGTTTACCTTAAATAGAGGGGAAGATGTTTCAAAAATCCCATTTTGCTTTTAATGCTAAATGTGAATTTGCAAACGAAATTTTTGCAAGAGCAGGTTTATCCCCCCCTCTCTCTCTCTCTTGACACAAGATGCTTTCCAAGGCACCTGCAATGAGTAAGATAAATAATATAGTGTTTAAGATGAATAATACAGTTGTTTCATTCATCTGTGTGTCAGTATATTGTGGAATCCACTGCATGTATGACAAAAGCTTCAATACTGCTTTCAGTGTATAGCATGGTCAATACTGATTAGTTTTTGTTTTTTTTATAGTGTTTTTAATAATTGTATCTTGAATTGCTTCAGTTGTAGTTGTTTACTATCAAATATAAGTTACTCATTTATATTTGTTTTTTTAGATCTCAGCAAAATGCTGGTCCAGGTTCGGTACTGCCAACAGCAGAAGTATGTGAAGTTGGATGTGACCGATGGACGGTTTGATTTCATGCAGTTCCATGAAAAAGGTATGTTTTTAAAATTTGCATTTAAGAGGAAATACATTTTGTGTAAGTCTGTTTAATCATACAGTGGTGGATTGATTTATTGAATGTGAAGTCATTTGTGAGGCAAGAACAGTGCTGGCTTAAAGGGTGCAGTCAGATGTATCTTATGCTTTACAGTCATCGAGAGATTTTGCCTGCCACCTGATGCAGAAGTAGTGTACAAAGATGCGACAGGGACAGAAGTTGATGAAGACATTTTCAGTGACCTTGTCAGCCAAGGCAGTGTGGCTCTAACAGTTTTCTCAAATGATGGTGAGAAATGTAAAGGGGTCAATTACACGATCAAATGTCAAATGGTGTAACCTGTATTTTTTCACAAATCTATCAATATACAGAATAATACATCTGGAGTATAATGTGGAATAAATGTAATTTACTTTTGCAATGCAAAACCTGGGGCCACAGTACCTTTTCTACACCCTGCAAACCAAAGTTGTCTTTGTTTTTGCTTTTTAGAGTTTTCTGATTGCTCCTTGTCCTCTGTATCCGAGTTGTCTGACTCAAGCTTCAGTTCAAGTGCAAGTGCATCAACTATACTTTTAGATGAGGTCCCTAGGAAGAAACCAAGAGTTGAGGGCACAAGTGAGGCAGCATCTGATAAAAAGGTTGCAACAAATCTCAGTTCTCACATATTTCTTAAAATGTCATTTGTCATTCTTAACCTCTAGAAAAGATGTTTATCACAATTTTGGTTTCTTTTTCTTTTCTTAAGTTTATCAAAGCTGTACTTGGAAGAAGTTCAGGTGGTGAAGAGGTCCTCGAAGAATATCGCACAACACAAACTCTAACAGATGCCACCAGAAGAAAAATGGTCAATATATTAGTGGCCCACATGATAGATAAACACGGGTAGGTGTGTCCTATTTGTTTACACTCTTTCAACAACAAAAAAAGAAAAGTAACTGCTTAGCCATTACATAAATAAAGCATGCCAATTTAATGTCTCTTCTCAGGCACCTCCCCACCAAAGCTGTTAGAGAAGAGTACGCTCTTGGGATAGTGACAGTGTTCCCGTCCCTCAAAGATCCATACTCCAAGAAAGGCTACGTATGCATAGTCATTATTGTATTCTTTGTTTATATAATTTTCATATTTTAGGTTGTTGGTTTGACATTTGAATTCTTAGATTTCTTATGAGTTCGACAACACATTAATTGTGAATGTATTTCCATTTTAGGAACACTTCTATGATGCTGCAAGCAGCACAGGTTACATTTCTTGGCGTTTGAAGACGATCCAGAGAAAGATTCGACGAGGATCTGCACCGCCAAGTAGCCCTGCTGGCCTTTCTCCAGGAGGAGGTAAGAAAGTAACTGTCCACAAACTAGATAATGTTCTCATTAACATTTACTTGTACCTAATTCTGTTTTCATATACCTATTTGATCAGCACCTAGGGTTTATTTTCTTTAAAGTGTGTTTTGTGTGCTTTTCTTCAGGAGGCCCAAATGCCCAAAGGTCCATTATTGTTGAAAAGCAGCTTGACAGGGATGCTTGCCAGGAAGCCATCTCTTTGCTGAACCATACAACAGACACTTCCTTAATTCTCCAAAAGATGAGAGAGACCTTTCAGCATCGTCGGAAGCTTATCAATGACTCAGACAAAAGTCTTGATATCCTGTCCATCTTCCCAAGATTCCTGGATACGAAAGGATTGGTAAGTATGCAGTGGTATGTTAATGACTTGAAATTTTGTGCTGAATGTGGTAGTACTATATTTTCTTTCTTATAGGTGAATCAAGACTTCACTCTCCTGTTTGATGATGAGGTATCCACTAAGCTGCTTCAGAAATGGGATCCATTCTTCAGGTGTAACGTCATCAAAGAGGCCAAGCAGCTCACCTCAACACCAGAGTTGCGTCAATTGGTGCAGTCAGCAGAGACTCCACCAACAAGTGATCTTGATGAAGCAACAAGTGAGTTTTTCTCTATAGAATTTGCTATAAGCAGTTACAGTCCAATAGTCTTGTGACTCTTAAAGGAGAAGTTCCGTTTTTTACAATCTAGACCTTATTTCTGGCTTGGTTTTTAAAGGCCTGCCCTCAAGCGTTGCCATGGAGATTTTAAGTTTTTAGATTTTACTATTAATAAAGACCAATTGATTTTTTTTTTTTTTTAACTTCAATTGTTTGTTCTGTGTATCTCAAATTATTTATGAATAAGAAAAAAGGTTAATGACTTACAAGTATACTGCCTTATAGTTAGTGTGAATGCTGAAAGTTGGTTGTTGATTGGTAATTAATAGTAAAATCTAAAAACTTAAAATCTCCATGGCAACACTTGGGGGCAGGCCTTTAAAATCAGATCATTAGGGGCATATTTTAGCCTTGTGGTGTTTATATACTGTACTTGTTTTTCTTTCCAAGGTCTACTTAAAATCTGTTCTCAGCTATTGCTTCACCTATGTTAGCATTGCTTCATCACCAATTTTCTTTAGCTGTCAGTTTACAGTTTATAGCAGCACATTTCAACTATTAAACATGCTGGATTTTCAAAATTTTCTTCAGCCTTTTCAACATTATAACTGCTTTTAGCTGTTTACAAACCATTCCTTTTCCAGCTTTATGCTTTTAAGCATTGCTGCAGCAGTGGCGTTCAGCTTTCAGCACTCGCACACATTTTCTACAGGAAATGCTCTATTCTAATCTTGTTCTAATTCAAACTCAAAGAATACATTTAGACGTATTTGCATCTAATTAATTCTCATGACTTTTTCCATAGCCTATGACCAAGAGATGGCCTCCTTGTTGTTACTGTTACATCTTCTTCCGCCACCACCAGGGGGACCGAAGAATCCAAAAATCAGCGCCTCTGATGCCGTTGAGAAACTTGTTGTCTTTCACAAGGTAATTTAATATTTATTAGTTTTTATCATGTGTAAAATGGCTAAGAGGTTGAAACAAATTGTTTACGTTAACATAGGATGTTTGTTTTCACATCTGTAATTCTATTTACTCTGACCCCAGTCTTGCTGCAGTTTAGAGGAGCATCTTCGGAATCAGCAGAGCCAGCAGCCATACCTCTTAGCTGTTGGGCGCCAGAGGAGGAACATCGACAGCTTCTACATCTCCATGGACAAGCGTCTCATCCCCTGCGAGGCAAACCGCTCACTTGGGGCATTTGATGAGCTTTTTAAAGCTCATTTTGTGTTCAATGTGTCTTATGATGGTGCACTTGTGAATTTCTACACCTTTCTGCAGACAACTGTTTATAATATTGATATGGGGAAAATGAAAGAGTCACCAAGAGTACGAGACATGAGAACCAAACTCCTTAACCAGGAAATACTTGTCACAAACCTTAGTTAAAGGCAAGGCAGTCTCTTGAAGGCATTGTTAGCAAAATGCTGACATGTTTTCTGTGTAAGAAAGTTTATCCCAGCAGTCAGGAGTTGATTTCCCATTTAAGAGGTGAACATAGTTATTATCCTGGACCCAAGTATAAGTTGTTTTGTTGTCAACCAAGCTGCAGGCTTCAGTTTCAAACTTATGCAGGCTTCAGGAAGCATCTCAATATTGTTCACAGCAATGTTGAGCAAATTGCTCAAACTTCAGCTGTTGCTTGTTCCTCTAGTGACCCAGTTTCACATGCTTTGGAGGACCAATTTGATTCCTCAGATCTTCCTCAAAGTTCATCCAGTGTTTTTCTAGTGTCTAGTTCTTCCCATGTTCCAGAGAGCAGTGTGTCAGGACTTACCAGGGATTTATCCAAAGAAATGTGTGCATCCATCGTGGCCAAACTGCAGGGTAGTGGCATTTCCAACAGTTTAGTATCTTCGCTTGTAGGAGATTTGGAGGAATTAACAAGTGAGCTTCGCTCAGAAGCGAAGCAGGCCATTATTTCTGCTTTACCCACAACCGACCCCAACATATCTGTAATAAATGAATGCTTTGAAAAATTTGAAAACCCTTTCACTAATCTGAATACAGAATGGAAACGGAATAAATATTTCAACCTAAAATGGGGAGTTGTCGAGCCTAGAGAAATAACACTTGGAGTGAGATATGACACCAGGCGTAATCAGAAATCTGGTACTTATGATCAAGTACCTGTAAAGGATACTTTTATCTATGTACCCATTTTGGAATCCTTGAAGTTCATGTGTAGAAATCCAGAGATTTGTGCTTTGCTAAAGAGAGAGTGTAGCTCAGAGCCTGATGCTTATCATGACTTTTGTGATGGAAGTTACTTTAAAACTAACCCCTTGTTTTCAGCCAAAAGACATGCATTTCAAATTCAGCTATACTACGATGATTTTGAAACAGCCAATCCGCTTGGCTCTAAACGTGGAATTCACAAAATTGGCTGCATTTATTTCATTGTAAGAAACCTACCTCCAAAATTGAATTCGATTTTGATGAACATTCATTTAGTATCACTTTTCCACACACCAGATCTGCAAAAGTATGGTTTTGATGTTATACTGGAACCGCTGATGAATGATGTGAAACAACTGGAAAGCCAAGGGCTAAGTCTTCCATTTTCTGATGAGCAGGTATATGGTACAATCTCACAGGTCACTGGAGATAATCTAGGGATGCACTCAATTCTTGGTTTTAACGAGTCATTCAGTAGCCGTCATTTCTGTCGCCTTTGTTTGATTGAGAAAGATGATTGTCAAACGGTGTACACTGAGGATGATCCTAAAGTGATTATTCGTGGAAAAGATATGTTTGACATGCATTGCCAGTCTCTCAAGGAAAATCCTCAGTTGAAGTCACTGTATGGTGTGAAAAGAAACTCTGCGTTGAATTCTTTGCAGTATTTCCACGTTTGCAATAACTACTCATTTGATATAATGCACGACCTTCTTGAAGGTGTGGCTCAATATGAGATCAAATTGCTATTTGAATATCTCATAAAACACTTCATATCAGAGGAAAACTTGCTTTCAAGGATTTATGGTTTTGACTATGGTTTTTTAGAACGAAAAAACCGCCCCACTAAAATCATATTGGATGGTGCTGGCAATGGCATTGGCTTGAACTCTATCCAGACATTGTGTCTCATGAAAAACATCCCACTTTTGTTTGGTGACATTATACCTGCGAGGGATAGACACTGGGATTTGTTACTATTGTTACTTCAAATAATGAACATAGTTTTTTCACCTTCTCTCACTCTGGGTATGACTGTGTATTTGAAGAATTTGATTGCTGACCACCACAAACTATTTAAGCACTTGTATCCACACAGAAACTTAATACCCAAACATCATTTTATGATTCATTATCCGTCTTCTATTAGGAAAATTGGCCCATTGTTGTATGTCTGGTGTATGAGGTTCGAGGCTAAACATAAGTTGTTTAAAGATTACTTCAAAAATTTCAAAAACATAACCAAATCGCTGGCTAAAAGGCATCAAATCGCCATTGCTTATCACTGGGAATCTTTCACTCTTAAACAGAAGGAATATGGGCCAATTAAATCATTTTCTTTAGAAGATGAAAATGTGGTCAACAGTGAAATGCTTGACATGTTGTCAAAAGATGTTTTCTCAACTAGTTGGGTTAAAGTTGATGGTGTGGAATACAAAGCAGGACTTGTTGTTTGCAATTCAATGGAGGAAGACATGCCAGTCTTTTGTAAAGTACTTGATGTACTCTTGGTTGAAGATGACATTTTTCTTTTGACACAAAAGCTATTTACAGAGAACTTTGATGAACATCACCATGCGTTCAAAGTTTTACTAACAGAGGAAAGGTGTGTAATCAAGACAACTGAACTTAAATGTCACAAACCATTTGATATTCAAAGCTCCTATGATGCTGCAGATGAAAGTTTGTTCATTATACCGTCATTTATGATGTTTTAAGTGACTGCATGGGAGAAAAGAAATAATTAAAAGACATGTTTTTTCATGGAATTATTGTCATTTTAATTATTGTATCAAAAGATATATTGAATTATTACATACATGTTAGCGATAAAAACTACCTAATTACAAAAGTCAGTAAAAGTAGTTATTTTTCAAAATGTATAGTGTAAATTTAACCCAGTTTAGTGAGTTAAAAATGAACTCTGATATAGTGTTAATGATGAATCCCTTAGTGTTAATTTAACCCAGTTTAGTGAGTTAAAAAGGAACTCTGACATAGTGTTAATGATAAATCCCTTAGTGTTAATTTAACCCAGTTTAGTGAGTTAAAAAAGAACTCTGACATAGTGTTATTAGAAATCGCTCAGTGTTAATTTAACCCTTTTTGGTGAGTTAAAGAAGGAACTCTGACACAGTGTTAAATAATTAACTATCTTGAAAGTGTTAATTTAACTCTGGAGAGTGTGGAGCTATATAAACCCTGAAAAAGTGTTAAAATCAACTCTGTGGGAGTTGAATCAACACTCCAGTTTTTGCTGTGTAGCGACCATTCTCAAACCTGCAAACACACCATGGGACAGGTGCACCTCATCCTGACCATCTATGTACCATTTAAAATAGTTAGTTAATTAATAGTAGTGAATATTGAAGACACTCGGAATGTCCATTGGTTTATGGTTAAATCACTGAAAATGTCCATCAGTTTTATTGTATATAGACAATTTGACAGATTAGTGTTGTTAAATGACCCATATTTTTATTTTTACATAAATTTTTGCTTCAGTTTGACCATAAGGGATTATCCAAAACAAGGAGCTACTTTCTATTGAAATACATTTGGAAATGGTAATCAGTTAAACATCAGGACATTACTGTGTCTTGACCCTAAAACAGATGGTCAAACATAAATGTCACGTAAAAGAGCCCAAAAAAATCCTGATGCTGTGTATACTGTACACTTAAATGTATTTGCTCATCTGTCCACATTTAAAACACACTGTGTAAAATAAATGTTGACAACACATGAACTGTCACTGTAACTCAAACATGTGATTAAAACATGGAGTGTGACTAATTGAAACTGCAACACACACATGCCTACGCGCCCACCCCCACCCCAATCAACCCTGCTCCCTGAGTGCCCTTTATCCTTGTTTAAACTACTGTAACAAAAAAAAAAAAAAAAAAAAAATTCCAGCATTATATTCATCACCATGTAACTTTTGTCCAATGTCTGTCGTCTTACTGGGCGGCTGTGGCTCAGTTAGTCCAATGATTGAGGGGTTGGCAGTTTGTGTCCCGCCTCTGACTGTCCACATGTCAAAGTGTCCTTGGGTAAGACACTGAACCTTAAGTTGCTCCCAGTAGGGTCAGACAGCACCAGTGTATGGACAGCAGCCGTGAATGGATGAATTGTAAAGCGCTTTGGGCACCAACTGGTGAATAAAATATACTATATAAGTACAGTCCATTTATCTGTGCTTACTATGCTGTTGTTGTTATGGCTGTGTCTAGTTGTGGTCCTGGAGATGCCACATTGAAGAGAAATGTTGTTTATGTCCTTGTGATATATGACAATAAAACTGATTCTGATCCATTTAGTTCAGGGGTCACCAACCCTGTTCCTCAAAGCCCGCTATCCTGCATGTTTTAGATGTGATTCAAATGATAAACGTGTCATCATCATCATCATCTGCACAAGACTGATAACAACCAGCAGGTGTGTTGAAAAGAAGGAAATATCTAAAACATGCAGAACAGTAGCCCTCGAGGACCAGGATTGGAGAAAAAGTAAAACACAGATATTTAGATAAAAATGTAGTAAGTAAAGAGTTGTCAGAAAAATAAATACTCAAGTAAAGTACTCTGTCCTACAAAGCGAAAAGGCTAGCCTAGGATCTAGTCTGTCCCCAGTGGCCGCAAATGGTATTTGCTACGGGAGACAGACTAGACAGCCTCGGATCTGAAAATCCAAAATGTACCGGGCCAATCAAATCGCGAGGGGCGGGATTGGAGACCGCCCTGCCTCATGACGACACAAATACGACACGTAATGTTGTAGTCGCAGAGACGTAGCAGCTAGCACACATTGCACACATAGTAACACCAGTTGCTAGCTGCTAGACAACATGGCTCATCACCAGGAACAACCATTCGAGCTGGCTTTGGCAGCAACGCTAGGTGATTTAAAATTACAGTTTTCCCCGCGAGAGAAGCAGAAAACAGCACTTAAGCTGTTTTTAGAAAAAAGGGACGTTGTCGGAGTTTTGCCCACCGGGTATGGCAAAAGTTTGATTTATCAGCTGGCTCCGCTAGTGGGACGACGCATGGGTCTGCACAACCCGCTGGTGATCGTTGTGTCACCCCTTTTAGCCCTAATGGATGACCAGTTGCAAGAGGCAGAAAAACTGGGAATACGAGCAGCACAACTCGGCAAAGGCGACCCGGAGGAAATCCGAAGTGGCCGGTGCCAAATAGTGTACGGGAGTCCGGAATCCTGGCTGAACCGGGAAAGGTTAGACCTGCTCCATGTTCATCGCTCTGATTGGTTGGCTCTGACTGGTTACCCATCCAATAGCGTGGCGTTGTGTAAAGAGAAAATTTGACAGACAGCGGTTATCCCGTCCACAAATTCGCCTAGACTTTCTAGACTCTCCCCGTAGCAAATACCATTTGCGGCCACTGGGGACAGTCTAGATCCTAGGCTACGAAAAGGCAGTAATTGCTTTTTTTTTTTTTTTTTTTTGTGAAAATTAATTATTGTTTTTTTTGCAACATTCAAATCATTCTTTGTCATGTAATAAAATATCTTGTCTCAAATGTCTGTCGTTTTGGAGAAAATTGGTGAGTATTTGTACAGTAACTGCAAAAAGTACTCGTAAAACAAAGTAAAAAGACAGTAAAGACCATTACTGTGTTCTTACCAATGTCCATTTAGGACCCTGTCCCAATAGTTTACAGTGAATCACTGTATTAGACTGAAATGACTTATGTAATTACTGTATTTTCCACACTATAAGGTGCACTGGACTATAAGGTGCACTGTCATTAATGGTTTTTATGAAGGTTTTTCATATATAAGGTACATTAAATGAAGTCAAAATCATGAGATAAAAAGTGTAAATTATGAGATACAGTCAAAATTCCCAGTCACTAAGCACTACCAGAATTAATCCATATATAAGGCGCACAGTGTTTTTTGTAGAACGGGGTAATATGCAGTAACAATACTGCCTCATGTACAATAATCTACCTACAATTACAAGATAACTTTAAGGTAATTTTTCTCAGTTTGGTGTCTGTGCAGTTACTGCCTTTTTACTCTGTAGGGCAGTACAGATACCTAAAAAATGTACTTAAGTATATCAACAAAGTATAAGTACTTAGTTGCTTCCCACCTCTGACCATTACTTTTGGACAGATTACTTTTGTAACATGGATTTTAGTTGAGTACATTCATTCATGGTACTTCATCTTATTTCTGGACAAGTTTTGTGTTAGATGGTGACTGAACTCCAGAAGGCAATAATATATTTTTTAGTTTTACTTTTTCTGTATTACTTTCCATCTTCACTAAAACAAACTACTAACCCTTTCATGTGTGAAACATGAGAACCTCCTGAGTGTTTTTATTCCTGTTCAGGCAGTATTTTTAAGGAATTACAATGATGTCCACTCACCTGGACACCATGCATATCCTTATTAACATAAAGAAACATGTATTTAAAAGCTAATATCAGAAAATGATATAGAAAACTGCTATAACAACATTTTTACTGCTGTTTTCCCACATTTGAACATACTCTAATACTAGTTACTATTCACTCCATGGAAATAATAATCATACAATTTGTTGATTTGCACTTAAACATGTCACTGTAATTCAGGTTTATCCAGAACAGCATAGTTACAGTAATAATATGAATGACAGTGTATGAGACGATGTTTACTGTGTCGGCTGATATGTAACAAAAAAACAACAAAACCCATGAACAGCTGTAAAATAAATATCCACTGTAGTGACCAGTATGAATGAAAGGGTTAATAAAAAGATGTCCAGATATCACATCTAAAATATTTTACTTTAGAGAAACTAAATTTAGTGACTTCTTATGACCTGACCTGTAAGAAATCACGACATTTGGTTTCTGCAACATACAACATATGTATGTATATAGATAGTATTTTTGTACTGCACCCTTCGTTTTTGTTTAGTCTTACTCTTTTTTAACCTTATTTATTGTTATTACTCTTCTCCTGGTGTAAACTAAGAATTGTATTGCTTGCCATCAAGCCTGTGTGTTTTTTACTCTGTATGTGACAATAAAACTCTTGAATCTTGAAAAATTTTAGATGTGATATATATATATACATATATATATATATATATATATATATATATATATATATATATATATATATAAAATGAGCAACAAATGAACAAAAACAGTCAAAGTGATCAATAAAAAAGAACAAAAATTAATAAACCAGCAAAATAATACGTAACGTGAACAACATAATATACAAATGGACCAAAATTGAAGAAAATGATTAAAATAAAAACAAAATGTACAAAAATAAACAAAAGAAGTAACAAAAAACTAATAAATACTTACAAAATAAGAAATAGTATGAAAGAATTTGCAAAACAATTGAGTAACATTTTTTTTAAAAGAACTTGTATTTGTAAAATAAACTTCTGTTTGTTTTATTTATTTATAGCTCAGTTCCATTAACAAAACTCAGTAAAAAAAAAACATTTTTTTAAATAAATTTTTTCTGAATATTTACATATTCAGAAAAATTCAATTAAATGTTTTTTGTTGTTGTTTTACTTTAAACTTATCCGTTCAGAATGCATCAGCGCTGACAGGTTGAGCAGAGTTATAATTTTTTCAATGTTGCTCGCGTCACTATTGAGTATTTTGTGACTCACAGTTTGTCTTACAGAGATAATATGAAACATTTGACACAGCTATATCAGAAACAAACATACATATATATTGTGGAGAAAATGTCAAACATGAATTACAGAATAGGAGAGCAGAGAATGTTCTGACCATAAACCTCAGTGGACATAAACAGGTCACTGACACAGTTTACACTCACCATGTGTGAATTATATGTGAGGCGTGCTAGCACCCTGACTCCTTAACCTCTGTCACCTTTGCCCTCTGAAACAGTTCACTCTTCATTGATTTTCTCTGCTTTGCTTAAACACAAGGTTCCTCTGATACGATGAGCGATCCAGTGGGAAGGACGAAGAGCAGAGAGGAAGGAAATGGTCACAGCATGAAATTAATTACACATTACAGAACTGTTAATAATTAGCTGTTTAATGTATATGTGACATTTGTGATGTTATGCAATGGGTTACAATGCACTGCAGGAAAGTAAGGACAGAGTATTTTATTACACTGAGTAGACCCTAATGACCTGATAACAGCCAATAATGTCATTAATTAGGCCCTTTTAAAAAGTACGAGGCCAATAATGTAATAACTGACTAATAACACGATAAAAGTCCTGAACTGATATTGTAATAACTTTTGGTCAGTAATGTAATAATTTATTATGTTATTGGTGCAGTTATTACATTTGCAAAGAATTTAAATTAAATTTTTTTTTTTTCAATAATGTAATAATTTTTTACGTTATTGACCAGTTATTATGATATTAGTTTGGGATTTTTATGACATTATTGGCCTACTACATTTTAAAAAGGGTAAATGTATTATACTATTGGCTGTTATTACATTATTGACTGTTAATACGTTATTACCTTTTAATACTTTTTTACCTGTCATTACCTGTTATTACATTATCATCTGTTATTACATTATTGACTGTTATTAATTCATTTTTAATTTATTAATTAATTAATTAATATTGTTTATTTCGAGAAACATGAAATAATAATAAAAAATTTTTTTTTTTTAAAAAACAAAAATAAAAATAAAAAACATACAACAAAACAAAAATTAAAAAAGTAGAATGTGCTGTACAATTTCCATACAATATACTCCAATTCGGTAAAAGAAAACAGATCTCTACAGTTACATTTAAAGTATTTACAACAACAGTTTACAATTACAAGTTATATTATTTCATATTTACATTATTAACCCTTGTGCGGTCCTTCGTAAATGGCACACTGGCTGTGTCCTACAATCGGGTCTTAAAAACCCAGATTCCAAAGTTCAGTTCCATAGACTCATCACCCCACCCCCCAAGGATATTTTACTGTTTTCAGTAGTAAGCAATGGCACCATACAGTACGTATAAAAAGGTAAATTTTTTTAGCCACCGGGTCACTGTGACCCGAAGGACCGCACAAGGGTTAAATGTACCTCGAAAAGGAGCGGGAAGAAGATTAGCTTATTAACTCCCACCCCCGCTTACGTTTGGTTCAATTAAGTGCGTTAAGTAGCGTATATATACAAATTCATGTTTTATAAGGTATAGATACAGCAATCAATACATCCCAATACAATATTATACTGTACATACAAACAAAAACAAACAAAAAAAATACTTTCAGTTGTATTACATTCAGTTGTATTACATTATCATCTGTTATTACATTATTGGCTGTTAATACATTATTAGCTGTTATTAAATTGTTGGATTTATTGACTGTTAATATGTTATTACCTGTTAATACGTTATGATCTGTTATTACATTATCGTCTGTTATTACGTTATTGGCATCTACAAGGCTTGCAAAAACAGACTTGAGAAACATGCTTCCAGAGTTTCATAGCCTTGAAACCCAGAAACTAATCCATGATATTGATCAGTATGTTTCATATTGGCCCCTGTAATCCATCAAGCTAACAGTGTGGGATAGGCCTAATTTATATCATCTGAAAGGTGTAATCAAAGATGAATGAACCCCAGCGTGATAGAAATGTGCACTGGGTCATAATTTCTAACTCTGTGAGTAATGGTAGGATGGGATAAACACAACATGCACTGGAGAAAACAGGTACAATTAATACATAGTTTGTACAATGCAGCTGAATGTGCTCTTTTCTACTATATTTAACTGCATATTTGACTTTTTTTTTTTTTTTTTACATTTGTGCACATATAACGAAAAGTAAACAATCAAAAGTATATGAAGTTAATGCAGACTCATGCAGTTTTCCCATAATCATACACTAAGATTAGTTTAGTAAAGCATCTGCTATGGGTCTAAAGAATAGGGTGAAACAATCTGAATCTCCCAAACCTCTCTAGTGGCTAAAAAACAACAAAACAAAACAAACAAAAAGTATGGAAATGATTTTTTCTATCATAGTTGTAAGCTTAAATCATTGTAAAGATAAATATTTCATATTTTGGTGTATGTATGTAATGTATGTATATGTTATTTTTTAGTTCTGAACATGAAACAAAACACAATAATCCTACTTGTTTCTTGTAACTCAAATAAACAAGAAACCAAAACACAGAAACAAAAGCACAAAATATATACACAAGAAAATAATAATAATATGACTTCATTTGGATATTTGAAAAGGGGTGGGAGGAAGTAAAAGTTATATAATCCTGCCCCTTCTCCACACTGTAAACCCAAATGTTTTGTAATATATGTAATTAGATATCTTAAGTTGTGAATACTCAAAGTTTCAGAAATAGTACTACTAACTCAAATGTATTCAGTTGCTGTAACATCTTCTTCTTTTTAAGTACTTCCAACTAATATTTGTTTTATAAAGGGGAACTATTGTGGATATAAGTGAACATAACTTAACAACATATGAGGTACAACTTAGTGGAATTAAGTCATTAAATGCTAAGAATGATATTGTACTATTATTTCTATTGTTTCAAATGAGGATATTTATTATTTACTAACTAATCGTAAATAAAAGAGCAATCATTTTTGAGTAAAGCACATGATATATATTTTTTTCTGTACTTTCAAACTAAAAATGGTTTAGATACTGAACTTTATTGACCCCTGTCAGAAAATACAAAAGACATATCAGACAAAACAGACACTAAAATGAGCCTGAAATGAGTGTCACAGTTTTGCTTTGAGTCGTAGATTCTATCTCTGATTAAAACAACAAAATATTTGGCTAAAATGAAAAGAATGGCTGGTTCATGTGTCTACAAACTGGTATTTCAAGATATTCACCATTAACACACATGTAATCTGATGTCATTGTGCATTTTTTATTAGGGCTGTCAAAATTATGTAATGCATTAAATGCACATTAATCCATCATCATGACTAATCTGATTACAATTTTTAACGTATTTAAATGGAACAGTTGTTCTGTTGAAACTGTTGAATAAACATCTTAATTGCATATATGTTCATACTTTATTTTTTTTGTGAATTTAATTGATTAGCATGTTTTGTTATTTTGTCTTTCTTACTGTATTTTTTGGGGAAATTTCAGTCAAAAAAAAAATATCCCTGTGACAGAACAGTCAACCAATATAAAATGTTTTGCACAGTCTGCACTTTATTTTCATTGAAGCACTTCCATTTGACAATATTACATTAACCCAAAGCATATGTTAGTCAGGTATTCTGCTCAGACTTTGGCAAATGCTTCATCTCACTTGGACAAAGATGTTCAGTACAGATATATTCCCTTATTTCGTGAGTCTGTTTGCTCATGAAAAATCAACGACAATTAATATAGATGTAAAAAAAAAAAACATTTAATCATAATTAATCAAAAATAAATTCACAGCAACCTGGGTGATTAAAAATTCTACTCATTTGACAGCCCTATTTTTTTTTATGCCTTATTTCTACAACATGTGTAGGAGATGTTGGTACATGTGACAACACAGAGTGACCCCAAGGCTAAAGATGGAGAGTCGCAATGGATAGGAGAGAGAGGAGCTGTAAATATATGTGTAAATATATATAAATGTTTCCTTTTAAAAAGCCACTTAAAAACTCCAACCCTTTAAATAAGGCCAGGAATAATCTGTTTCCTTCGTCGCGGTAGATCCAGCAGGGATTTGCAGAAACATTCGGCAGTGACACAGATCTACATAATCATTTTAAGTTCTACCCGCTCCTTCCAATGATTCTCCTGCTGTCACTTTAGATACCGCTAAAACTGATTTGGGCTCCCTAATCTCCCAGTATTTCTTAGACTTTAAAAATCTCTAATATTATAAGGAGATTATTTCATTTATAATTGATTGAGTGCATTTGCCGGAGTGCCACTTCAAAGTTGCTGAATTAAAGATGCATTTAAGAAGCCTGGTGCCGGGCGCTGTGAGTCACAGGGTGGGGTGGGAGGTTGTGTTGGGGAGAGGGTGTTGGTAGTAGTAGTGGTGGTGGAAGTGGAGCGTGGATGGGTGGGGATTGAAGGGAGGTTGTGTCTTTTCGGTACAGCGAGAAGGCTGATCCATGGAGATTTCTCAAAATGGGCTCTGGCAAAGTGCCTGGCTCAGAGAAGGCATCGGAGGACACTGTGTCCAACGGGAGTCTGTGTCTAAGAGGTTCAGGCTCTGGTTATATTTACCCCTCAGACACACTGCATCACGTCCTGTCCATCCTGAGAGTTCCTCTGAGAACACCGTTTCCCACGTGGAGTCAGTTCGACCTGCAGAGGACACCTTCTGCTCCTCCAATCCAAGGTTCAAGGTTCAAGGTTCAAGGTTCAAGGTTCAAGGTTACTTAATTAGTACCCATGGGTAGGTTTGTTTTGCAGTCAGGGTGAATATACAGGTAGTACATTGGCTGAGTATATAAAAAGTACAAAAACAGAACAAAGTGCTCAGTGTTCCACCACTCATCAATATAGCAGCATGGTTTGATAAAAGAATAAAATAATTAAGATCAAATTAATAAAAAAACAAATATAATAAAAAACAATTTAAAAAAACCCCAGAAAAGATAAAAGTCAAGAGTAAAAATAAAAAATAGAATTTAAGAGTTTAAGAGTTTAGAGTCACATTAATAATGATAATAAAAAACAAAGCCAGGGCATGAAATAAATAACTAAAATAAGTGAATAAAGTTCAAAAGTGCAATGACACTGTTTGTTGTTGAGCTCAGTGATGGCAGCAGGAACAAAGCTTTTTTTTTTTTTATAACGCTGGGACTAAGAACCTCCGTCTAAAGGGCAGAAGCTGGGACTCCTTATGTAATGGATGGTTGTCATTATTAAGAATAGATGCTGCCGTCCTCTGGACCTGTTTAGTGTACAGGGAGGCGGGACATGATTGGGACTCACCAATCAGATGACTGGACCATCTGAAAATTTGATTCAGTGAGTTTCTTTCTCTAACTGAAGTGTGACCGAACCATGTACCAGGTGGAAAGACAACATCCAGGACTAGCTTCGTTGTGGCCCTAAATAAGAGCTAGTTTGTCAGCTGCTAGCTTGTCAAACTATGATGACGGGATTGCTAAACACTTTATTATTATTATTGCATTATTATATTATTACAGTTGTCAAACATATGGTGCCAGGGATCAAATTTGGCCCATCAAAGGGTCCAGTCTGGCCCATGATATGAATTTGTGAAATGCAAAAATAATGAAGAATAAAATGAAACAGCTGTTCTGGTGGATGCTCTTTGGTTCAAGGTGAATATGGTCCAGTTAGTTGAAAAGAAAACAAAAATGTCTTCAACGAGGCACTCCAAAATATTGTTAAAAATGTCTTTTATTTTAATGACATGTTCACTGAGGACCTAAAATTGCCCACGCTTAGCGGCAATTGGGTGTTCTTCAGGGCAGTCAATTTCAAGTGGTAAAATAATATCATAATAACAGAAATAATGACAACTGCTAAATTTCCTATTTGAATCCTATTATTAACTTTTAAATGAATTTTTGCTTTAGTTGTACTTATCCAAAAAAAATATACTTTATATTGAAATAAATGTCAGAATGGCAATCAATTAAAGTTCTGTCCCTGATAGGACTTTATTGTGATTTGCCACATAAACATAAAAATGCTGCTCAGCCAAAAAAATAGTTGCACATGCAATATTTCACTGCACCACCTTTGGTTTTCATTACAGGAGACATTTACTTTGACATATTTTATGCTACATAATGTTTATGTCATGTCACAATAAGTTTCATCCTAACTTTTCCATCCATAGTTGCATTAGTTTTTGATTATTGATGATGAAGAATCAGACCACTCTATCAACTCTTCATCATCTAAAATTAGAATCTGGACATTTTGGAGTCTAATTCAATAGTGAAACTGATGTCTCCTGGTCCCTGAAGTATTCAGTCACGAGCCTGATGACCCTGATCAATCCTTTGTTTGTTTTCTATGAATGGTAAATACAGCCAGTGGAGGATGCAGCATGTGTTGGTAACTCAGGGTGACCCATCACATTCCAAAAGGAGCGTGAAAAAGCGGAATGTTACACTTTAATAAAGTTTCATTATTTTAAAGATGCAAATTGGGTAAGGTCCACCAGTTTTGTCCAACCATATTTGCCATAGCGCCCATGTATGTATGACTGTAATGTGCATACACAATGCAAATGAGGTTGGTGCAGATCAGGTGACCATGTGTCGTGTTCCATTATCTTTACTGTCATGAGTACACTAGGGTGTATTCAGACCAGGAAAGTCCAATAGACCACTTACTTTGGTCCAAACCAAATGTTTTTTTTTTCTTTTTGGTTGGCTTTGACACTGTACATTTTAGTAAGTGGACCAAAAGCTGTCAACAAAGCCACACGCCCTGAGCTCGTTCAGCTATTGGTCAGCAGTGACACACGCAACACAAATTAAAAAGTGAGATTGTCATGGTATGGAGGACTGAACCTGCCATAATTAAAAATATATACAGAAATCATTTTTTAAAAAAATGCTTGATAAAACGATTTAGGTACCACATATTTATATTTTTTCTTCTTTCATTTTTATCCCTGCATTTACATTTTCTTCAGTATTCCCCCTTTTACATTTTTTCCTCTATTGAACTCAATAATCTATTTGTGTCACATATTTATTTCTGTTACGTATTTATTTCTGTCATCTATTTATTCCCTGTACTGTAGCTTTAAAGTGTGCAGTGAACTTTAATGGCTTGAAATCAGTGCTTTCACTATTCATTCTCAAACAGGCTTTTCCTACTAACATGGCGGAGTAAACAAACTGAGTCACGTGATGCTTAGAGCTCTAATAGATTTCATGAGCGAAACAGACTCCAGTTAAAATTAAACCTCTTAACTTGAGCCGCTCACGCAAGTTAAACTGATAAAGAAAAAACTAAACTAAAATACAAAGAAAACAAAAATCCTCTATATGGCAATAAATAAAACAGATTTTGAGTATTTATAAAAATAATAAATAAAAAAAGCAACAAACACTGAGATAACTTATTTTTTATGCAAGGTCAGTGTTTGCTTGGTTTAATACTTTTGTTAATAAGTGGTTAACTGTTAATTATTATCATGGTACTTGTCAGTGGCCTGCTACGTCACTAACTGTGTGATGAATATGAACTAATATTTCCCAAAAAATACCAGCTACAGCTTGTTATCATTGCAGTTTATTACTGTCTGTGTGCAACATAACTCAAAAAGTTATGGATGGATTTGGCTGAAATTTTCAGGAAATGTTGATACTGGCACAAGGAACAAGTCATAAAGGTTTGGTGGTGATCAGTGGAAGTGTGTGTGTGTGTGTGTGTGTGTGTGTGTGTGTGTGTGTGTGTGGGGGGGGGGTCCTTGATTGTCTTGCTTGATGGGGTTTTGAGCCCACAACCAAGCCCCCAAGGCTCCAGCCAATCACATACTCGAGGTAGATTTTTGTATTTTTCCCTGAGGAGGACTCCACAATTGTACAGTTCAGTTAAGGTGAGTCGTCTATACTTTGATACTTATTTAGCTATAACTTGTGTAATGTTGTGAAATGTTGTAAACTGTGTGTAACTGTGAATACTGTAATTTCTCTATAGGCTATGTACAGTATGGTAACCTGTATAGGCAGGTATGCTAATGGGCTAATTAGCTTTTTACTGTTGAGGAGGTTTGGCATAGCAATCAGACTGCTTTTGTGTTTGCTTTTAAAAATAGCTGTTTAAGATACATGCTGTTTGAATAAAGCTATATTTACTTGTAAGGGCTAGCTAGCGAGCTAGTTATCATTTAATGTGGAAAGTACCTTTAGCTAAACCAAATATTAAGCATGTATTAGCTATAATAGTCAGTCTGTAAGCTGGCAGTTGTGTGAATTTACATTAAGTTGGCAGGGAATACTTTTAATATCGATGGTGTTTAAGTATTTTTAAAAGCAAACACAAAAGCAGTCTGATTCATATGCTAAACCTCCTCAACAGTAAAAAGCTAATTAGCTCATTAGCACACCTGCCTATTCAGGTAACTTTATTCAGTGTGTGTCTTTCAGGTGGGAGGCCACTCTCTGCTTACTTTCCTAGCTCTATTTATACCCTATGTTTATTTTTAAGAATATAAGGGATGTAATAAACACATAGGACATATGAATTTGCCTCAGATGAGGAAGAACATGCAGCTTGGGGGCCCCTGGTGGCTTGGGGCCCTAAGCGTTTGCCTAGTTTGCCTATAGCAAGAAAAGGCCCTGCTCGAAACTCTCCAGAAAGTACACATTCTTCAAAAACCATCTTTCTTATAAGCTTTATCTATGGTTTCCCAATTCACAGGTCTCTAAAAATCTTCACAGTCCAGGGCTGAAATATTAGGGCTGCGGATTTCCCTTCTCCCCCTGACTGAGCCCCT
The DNA here is from genome assembly GCA_020466265.1 of Siphamia tubifer. NCBI lineage: Eukaryota > Metazoa > Chordata > Actinopteri > Kurtiformes > Apogonidae > Siphamia > Siphamia tubifer. Next base: position 37,653,031 of record CM035786.1, read on the forward strand.
CTCACCTACTCAATACCTGCAGATGCTTCGGACCACTTTGAGGATCTTCATTAACACAGGCCAAGATATAGAGTCTTTTAAGAAAATCCTCCCCTGGTCCCAAAGAACAGGCAGAAGATATGGCCTACTGCAGAGCTCAGACCTATTGGAGTGCTTAGTTCTGACTAAATGAATCTTGACAGTGAGGAGGATGCTCTCCTCCTGCCCAGTATTGTGCCAGCCCGCCACTGCATTAGATGCTTTGACTCCCCTTCCCCCCTCACAACCACCCCCACCAGTCCAGCACCACCACTACCACCACCGTGGCCCGACCAAATCATAATCCTCTTAACGCTCTGCCTTATTAACCACTCATCTAAATGACATGAAAGCAACCAGCTGCAGAGAGGGGAAAAAAAAAAGTAAATTATTTCCCCTGGAATAAAGTCCCAGCCCTTTCAACATACAGTACTTTGTATTTCACATTTCATTATGTGACAAGTGTATCTAAGTCTGCTCGGGGCTCAAGAGAAATGTATTTCAGAGCCCATCAGGCACAGTGAATGTAAAATAGGGTCCAATGTGCCCTGTGTGCACACATTCACACACACATCCAGCTAAATTGAATTCCAATTAACTCAGTTCCACAGATGAATAAATGGATTGTACACTTTTTCAATTGGAGAAACTGTAAATTACTGATCCTTCCCCTGCTCCCAAAGGAATCCGTTCATTAGGGGCCTTTTTTTTTTTTTTTACGTTAAGAACCCGACTTTAAGCACACATTCCAGCCCCTCTGCTCCTTTACAGCCTTTAGAATACTCAACACAATCACCTGGAAATTAATTCTCAGCCCAAACTATTTGGCCCAGTTTTGCCTCAACAGAGGTTACCCAGGTTTATCCCTTTGTGTATTGTCAGAACAAAACAAAACAAAAAACACTGATGCTTTCATATGAAGTAATTAATTAAACACACAAATATTCTGTTAACTACAAATAAGGTCAAAATAATGTTTCAGTCCCTAATGTGTCAGTGAGTTTTATAATGTTACTTAACCTTTGAGTCTGTAAAGTGTTGTCCAATATTACATTATACGATATATATTTTGTGTAATAAACTGGTTTAACATTTTTTGTTTATTTTTTCTTTAACGTTTTTGTTTATAATCTTCTGACCTCAGTTTATTCCAAAAATAAACCATGGTATTTGAAGGTTTTTGAGGTAAATCTATATTAGTTAATTTAGGTGCCACTTAACGGTCATTTCAGCTAATTTCATGACTGCTGTACAGTACATAACACAATCACTTTATCGTTATTCAAGAAAATTACATCCAAGATGTCGACACTAAAAAACACAAATAGTTAAACAAACAAACAAACAAACAAACAAAAACATCTGAAATAAAATGAAGCATAAAATATTGATGGTGTACATTATCAGCCAAACGTTTGGACTCACCTTCTGATTTAAATTATGTTTAATGGACTGCAGATTAGATTAGATTAGATTTTGTTCATGATCAGGAAGGGGGATGGGATGGGGTTCTGTGCTTTTTAATCAATTGTCTCGTGTAGTTATTATTTCTTTAATCATTTGCATTTGTTTATGGTTGTCTGATCCATCCATGTTTCTGAAATGCAAAAAACTATTTTTTCCCCAAATATATATATGTGTGTGTGTGTGTGTGTGTGTGTGTGTGTGTGTGTGTTCAGGTTTGGTGCATCATAAATACCTCCACTTCTCCAGGACTTCATTCATCATCAAGACATCTTGAAGGAGAACTGTCACTGTTTTTCTTGAGGTCATTATGGTTGAATCATTGTTATTCTGTTAATGTGTTTTATTTAGTTTTAAGTTTGACTGTCTGCTTCTTTCGCCAGGTCACCTTTCCAAAAGACATTTCTAATCACAATGGGACTTCCTGCTTATGTAAAAGTATGTCAATAAGTGAAGTAGGTATACATGATATAATTATATACACCATTCATATATGAAATCTTTTCCTGTGTTTATCACATGTGAGATCATAGTTCCTCTTTTTTGTGTCAGAACTGAGTTTTCGTTAAACTATGGCCTCTGTGTTATTACTTCAGACACATATAGAAAAGATTGACAGCTTTTACTATTAAGAGGATGTTCCCAAATGGTGAAAATAGCAGTTGTTCAAATGTCTTTAAACAAATCTGACCTATATGCATTAAAAAAGGATGGAGAAAAGGAAAAAGTTCTATTGATGACATATTTCTGAAAAGAAAGCTGTTCTTTAAGCCATATCTACACAGGTCAGTGAATAAAATATGAATAAAAACATCAGTTTTTCAAGTAATTTATAATCATTTGAGATTATAATGTTGTAATGTCAGGTTTTGTCGATGGTTTGCTTCTTCTAGAACAGTGCTTTACTCGACACACAGTCGAGTAAAGCACACGAGTCAACCAGCCAATCAGGAGCCAGCAAAGGTGATGCAGACAGATTCAACAGGTAATGTCAACTGCCCACATATAACAAATGAGAATAATTAAATGTGTAAATTGTAATTCTGTAAACATACATGTAAAGGAGTCAATTTGGTGAACACTGCCAATATATTTTTTTTTAACAAATACATTAATCAACTTATTTCCCATAATTTACATCACTGCTATTCTTTTTCATCCCTTCAGTGTAAACCATCTTGACTCCTGAATTACAACATTTTAATATTATAACAAACTCTCACAACACACTCAGTAAAGTTTTTGTATAGTTTAAAAAAGAGAAGTCCAAGTTTATAAATAAAATAAAACTCACAAATTACCTGATGTTCTGTAGTAAAAAGCAAAGACAATGTAAAAATAATGGTTATAGTACTTGATGACAGACAGAAAAACAAATCTACTACTAACCTCGTCTCATTCACATCTAATATATGAAAATAGTTCCAGGTATTTGTGGGTTAAATATTAGTGAGTAAAGCTTTAAAACATCCATTGTCTCTTAATTCGTCTGGTAAATACAAATGACTTTTGCCTTTTACCATGTGATCCTGGTGTCTTGGTTATTAGTTCTGAGCTCAACAGAAGATGTTAAATGCTGAGGGTGTCTAGTTGTCCATGATGACCTTTGACCTTTTCACACAACTCAAAGCTGCAACTGTAGTCGATGCAGTAAATAGTGAGGCACTGTAACAAATGGCAGCTGTAATTTAATGGACATGGCGACACTGTGAAAACATTTACATAATGCAGCGTACACAGTGTTTATAAGTGTTTTAGAATAGATGTGCCTTCATTGGCCTTCAGCTGCTCAGGTTTTGCATTCCTCATATACTTCTGTCTGTCCTAAGCCAGTGTGTGGACTGTATTATCAAGGTTGTGACAGAATCTCACACCCTTAACAAAAATGTCTTTGCAGAGTCCAGTCTGGATCACTGAGCACTGACACTAGTCACTTTTCCATTGGATATTATTGATATTTACTAAATCTAAAAAAAAAAAAAAACCAGAAGGGCATAATGTTGGGTTTCCCAATTAAATCACAAATGTGATGATTAGTTTATTTATTATCACAAGATAACACAAGAAGTCATTCCATAACCATGCAAATGAACGTAAAGATCATGTTTTTTTTTTTACAGATATATTCATTCGGGGAGTGGGATATTGGTTTTGGTTCTTTTCTCTTTTTTTGTCTGTTTGTTTGTGTAATTGTCACCATTGGTCTAGCAAAAAACTGCTAGACCAATGTTTGTGAAATTTTCAGTAAAACTGCAAGGTGGTTCAAAATAGATCCCATTATATTTTAGTGAATGTAGGTCAAAGTGACAGTCACCAAAATTGTGTTTTCACAATGATAAGAGATCACACAAATCAGGTAAAATGTTTGCGAGGTGGCAGAGTTTGTTGTGGCTGGCATTACTTGTTATTACTTGTTATATAATTCCTTGATCTTGTACTAGCACGGGGCGTCGGGGTGTTGTTCCGCCCCGAAGGGGACTATTTTTCGATAGTAACTCGTGTTCCATGTATTATCCCGCTTATTCTATGGGTTATTACAGTTTTTTACTGTCTCTACTCTTACAGACTAGTGTTGTGAAATAGGCGGGGCAGACAGAAGGGGGGTGCAGAGAGTTTTAGGCGGAGAAAAGAGAAAGACGGATGTACACAGTCAGGTCGGTGAACGGAGCAGGTGTTGTCCCGTTCCTGCAAATAAATACTGAAAACGAAGCTCACTGAAACCGCTCCTTGTTTTCTAAAAACCAGCATAGAGTAGTTAACCGAGGGGTAAAATACACTTACTTCGGCCCTGGAGATACTGTACGAGGTGAGGATGGATATTTCCACTGATTTCCTGACTACGGTAAGGATAACATCAGGATAGGTTAACATTGGATAAGCTAGCAGTTACAACGAAGCTAATATTTACTTTAAAAGTGGCTGAACTACCTGCGGAGTGATATGGTACAGTGAATCTGAAGTGACAAAACCGGTTGCCATGGGCAGCGGGCGTTAATGGCGCAGCGTTCGGTTATCGAAAAAAATCCGCCCACTGACATCATTCAAAGTGAACGGGACGTTCTCCAGGGCCGTAAAATAAAATTAAAAAACAATGTGGTTTCCTGATGTGTCCACACATACTGCTCCAGGTTTCTTTTATAACTCTTCTTCTTCACTTGTTGTAATGTCTGTCAACATACAAGTTTTTTTATTTCACCTGAATGTAGTTGTAAAAAAATGATCTTTCCACTGCAGTTTTTCATACTATACCATTTGTGCTACAGCTGAAAAAACACCTCTTGTCCACACAAAAACTTTTAATTGAAAAACAAGGATTTTGTTGAAATATTCATTTTTAAGTGCAAATTATATTTGTGTAATTTTAGGGTGAATTGAAAAGCAACTTGTGACAGAGATATGAACTATTCTAACCTTAATTTTAACTGTAATTCTATTTTAGACTGAAGAAGAGGACTTTTGTCCCTCTAATAAGGACTGTCCTCATCTGTAAGTGGCTGAATGTACATGTTATTATTCAAATTAACTATTCAAACATTTTTTATCAATTTTGCATATCATCACCCGATTAAAATAATGTCATTTTTAGATGAAAATGAGTTTTGGCTTAAATCATCTCTTGATAATGCTGGCCATCTCTGATAAAAATCACTTAACTGTTTAAGGTAAAAGGATAATGCTCTTTACACCCTATAGGATAATGAGTGTACAACAGGGTGACTTACGGTTAGCGCAAAGTTTTTTGTGTTTTCCAAAAACTTGAAAAAAAATTACTTAGACCTTTAATTTAATTAAGTGACAATATTGAAATTGTTACTTGTGTCACTTGTTTTAAGTGAGTGTGGATTAAAAAGACAGACTGTGTGTAACTAAAATTAAGGTTTTTAGTTAAATATAACATCATTTTGGAATAATAAAAAACAAATTGAAACACCCAATTATGCTTTTTTAAACAAGAAAAGACTCAATTTATATGTTTCTCCTGTGTCAATTTATATACTGTATATATATATATATATATATATATATATATATATATATATATATATATATATATATATATATATATATATATAACTGACACTTTTTTCCTCCACAGTAAAAGTCAAAGAGAAAGAACATATATATTTTAATACATGCAGCAGATTACACAGAAAACTGGTCTAACAGGCTGTTCTTCACATGTTTCCCCTCTTTATCACTTGGACACTTTTCACCATGAAATACAGCACCGCTCTGTGTTTGGACCTGCAGAGATAAAATAGAGTTAAAATTTGCTTTTCCTTTTGACTCCCATAAGTGAACACCATGCTGCTGTTAAGTTGACTAAAGACACCATGTCCAGGGCTTTGTAAGGTCTGTTTGGTTTCCCCACATCTTGTTTTCTTGTGGCTCCACAGCACTCTAAGTCCTTTTCAGGGAGTTTATGAGGGCCCGCCTCGTCGACACAGAGAGAGAGAGAAATCCTGGGCTGTGTTTGCTTTGGGAATAGTCTCCTGACAGGGTGCTAAAGGAGCATGTCAGAGCACGGGTCCCAAAGTGTTTGGGTAAAGAGAGCCGCTACCTCTTGCCACTGAGGAATCCGCCCTTCTTCGGTAATCTGTCACACCTCCTTCCAAATAAAATGGCTAAGAGATTTTCACACAAGTCCGTCAGGGTTAATATTTACCCCTGCCCTTTGGCCAAGAGGGAGAGAGGCAAGAGAAAGTGAGAGAGTTTGGATTTAAAGCCCAGAAATCTGCATGTATTTACAGCAACAACCATTGACTGATAAAACACAGGCAGATTTTACACAGATTTGATCATTCTTTATTTTATTCCCTTTTATTAAGTAATTATGTCTAATTGTGTGCAGTTCTATTAATGATACGAAAGCAAGTGTAAGGACATAAACAGGTCCAACAGATGCACTGACAGCCTGATAGAGGTATCTTTTTTCATAACGATAAGGATAAAATTACCTCCTTTCAGTGTCTGTCTGTTTTCTGTGTGTGTCTGTCACAGCCCATCAAACATGTGTGACGCTGGCTGAATTGGGGGAGGCGCTGCAGGAATACAGGAGAAAGCAGTATATTGGGCAGAGGGGAGGAGGCGGTGGGATTTAGTGTGGCCCATCGGAGGGCTAATTCCTGTGCTGGCATTGGTGCTCCTCAGCTCCACCATGGCTCAGATATTCAGATTTGGGTTGGGCTGCCATGTGGGCTCGGAGATACTCTGCAGCTGGGCTCCTCCCCCGCTCTATTCAGGGCCCGCAAGGAGCCTTAGGATGGCGTTAAAAAAGGAGATTAAGTTTCCTCCAGAGAGCAAAGCTCCTTAAGGGGGTATCTGTGTGCCTCTCAGCCGCCTGGTCAGTGAGGGATGCACAAGGGGGGCCTCGCCCTGAACTCCACTGAGAGGGGGAGCAGTCGGGGTGACACAGAAGACGTGGGGATGAGGAACTGAGGGAGGCTGACCTGACTCCCACCTCAGGACTAGCACCACCCCAGGATACCAGCTCACATGTCCACGTGTCAAATCAGACTCACAATCAGATTTAGAAGAAATGATGTTTAAACTCATACTATGAAAAGCTGGAGTGATCTGAAAGTTTAAAGATGAAAAGGTCAAATACTCTAAGATGTATGGAAAAGGTGGTGGAGAAAACTAATCTTTTGGAAAAACAATGAAATTAGGACAGTCAGGTGAGCAGAGCAGCGTTCTTTGCTCAAGCACAAGAGATTTATGTACAAAAGACTAGAAGCAAAAGTACTGATGCAACTGTTTTACTGCAGCAAAAGTGAAAAAGGTACAAGTTCAGACATGTCATCAAAGTGTTCTGTCGCCTAAATGCAATAATTACACTGAGCAATATCAACAATGAGCAATATCAACAATGAGCAATATCAACAATAATATCAGCAATGTGCAATATCAACAATGAGCAATATCAACAATGTACAATATCAACAATAATATCAGCAATGTGCAATATCAACAATGAGCAATATCAACAATGTACAATATCAACAATAATATCAGCAATGTGCAATATCAACAATGAGCAATATCAACAATAATATCAGCAATGTGCAATATCAACAATGAGCAATATCAACAATGAGCAATATCAACAATAATATCAGCAATGTGCAATATCAACAATGAGCAATATCAAAAGGAAAATAGGCAGTGAACTGCTGCTCAGAGACTGTTGTGTGTAAATCTTTTTATTATTTTTATGCCTGTATTTATTACCTGCTATATTTTTATACCTTGATTGTTTATATACACAGACACTAAACTAGTAGCATTTTTTTTTTAACTATGGCACCTTTTAGACGATTGCACACTTATATGTCATTGTACTTGTGTTGTGACAATCAAGACATTATATTCTATAAAACTAAAAAGTAAGCAGGTTAAGGTTAAGGTTATTATAATATAAAGAACAATAAACTCTTCTAAATGAAAAAAAGAACATGAACTTCATTCTAGAAAATGTTTTTTTATTTTATACCTCATACATTATTCTATCATGTACTTATAGTCCAGCCTCTTTTTTTTGTGTCAATTTTCAGTTATTGTGTGAAGTTCAAATGTGCACATTTGTTACATTTGCATTATTATCTTTTTTATATATATACTATATATTCATTTGTTCTGTTTGTCATGCATGGACTTGATGTTCAACAGTAACAATAAAATCCCCTCAGGTGAATTAAACTAAAGTATTTAGTTTGTTTAAAATTTAAGGAAGAAAGATCACTTGTTTGTGTTAAAATCTATGAAGTAAAAGTAAAACGTTGTGAAAAATGAATAATCCTGTAAAGTACAGACCCCTAAAAACTGTTCTTCTGTATTAATTAGTTGTTTCCACAAATGGGAGTGACTTTAATTCATATTCATCAGATTACTGAGTGGCCAATCAAAAGTCAGGTGTATAAGTATTGCTAAAATCAGACCTATGAAGTAAATGGAGCTGAAATCTACCCTTCAAAAGGCTTTCAAAGGGCTCCTTTGAATCAAAAAGGACTGAGGTGCAAAAGCAGAGACTAAAAAAAAAAACCCCTTACGCATTCCTTTAGTTGATTAGCAATACTGATGACGGGGTTGAATGAGTGAAAAAAAAAAATCTAATGACTTCTTTGGCTTTGTAGCAGGACTGAAAAAGCCTTATCTGCTCTATTCAGCAGTGGTCTCTCCTGGGAAGCGAGGATCACTGTGCTGTGGGACTGTCAGGTCCTGCCAATAGCCGTAATGGGCCCTAATTCCACATTAATGCAGTCTAAATGAAGTGTCACTGGAAGATTGATCTGCTGAGGGTGGTGCCTTGATGAAGGTTGTTCTACTGAGTGGGCGCCTCCGCAGACACCTGGTTACCCTCTGGAATGATCCACAGACCTGATCTGAAACCTTCAGAGCAACCTGTCACACTCTGCATGTGTGTCACTCTACGTGTCCAAAAAAGTCTTAAATATGTTTGAAATCTCAAAATAAGAGTAATTTTGTGTGATTGTGCGTGAATAAATGCAAGGAGGTAGTGGGATGGAACCGTTCTGTCTCTTAATGTTCTGAAGGTTGCCTAATATTTGCTCGGTGCCTTTTGATGAAGGTACGTTTTTCGTCATGTTCTGTTGTCTGACAGGTGCATAGGCCGGATAATGCTGCCTGTGGGAGACTTTGCAGGGAGCTTAAATACAACCAGTCCTCCTACTGTACATATCTAAAACCCCATTTTACTCCTTTCCATTAATAATTCTTGTCCACAGAAATGGATTTTTACTCACTGTCAAGTTTAAACTGCTACTTTTCCTGTATGGAGAGTATTAGGCTAATCATGCAGTAATTCTAGTATTTCTATGCTTGTCAGAAATATAGAGCCTGTAACTGGGCAGCAATGAGTAGAGAAGAAAAAGTTTATAGTGCGGCACCAAAACAAGGCAAATAATGTATTCCATTCTATTTTGAAATTGAATTATAATTTTTTATTTGTATTTATAAACCAGTTGATGAAGGAAAACATAAAGCTTAATTCTATCAAAGTGAAATAAATATAAAAAGTACAAATAAAAAAAAACTACAACTACAGGCTCTGATTTCAACATCTTTACTCAACTTAAATTGGAAGTGAGTGTTTGGTCTAATAAATCATTTTCATGTCATTTAATCAACGCTCAGAATATACATTTTTAGGAACAAAAAACATACATCACAAAGATCACAAATCACCAGAATCGTCATCTTGTTGCATCTTGTTTCATTTTATTGTATATATGTGTGAATGCACAGATGGATTCAGTGGATCATGTTTTTAAACTATGACCTTCCTAAAAAAAAATTGAGAAAGTCATTTATTCAGATTTTTAGAGAAACAAAACCTGAACCAGATATCGACTTAGATCATTTAGTTTAAAAAGTCATACTTATTAAAAAGTTACCAAGACAATTATTTTAGAAAGGTGACAATAGTCCTTTTTCCAGTGAAAGTATACACACAACTTTACTAATATTTACTAAATGTGGAACAAACGTAAGTCTGTAATGTCAGTGTTATTATTAAATCACAAATGCAATGATGTGTTTATTATTGTGACATGACATGCAAAGTCATTCCATGAATATGGCAACGAATGTAAATATTGTGTTGATTTACAGACTTATTCATAAATATTACATATCACCCCTCTATCCAGAACTAAATTTAAACATGAATCAGTTTCCTAGTTGGGTGAAATCATTGTTATTCCATTTGGTAAATTTTAGTTATATTTGTGAAAAGAAAAGTGACTAGTGTGTTATTGGCCAATGTGCAGATATTTTTGAATGTAAATGTAGAATGTAAGAAAAAATAAGTACTGAAATGTAAAGTATTGACAGCTGAAAAATCTGAAAACATCACTTTGTTAGTATAAAAAAAAAAAAATCACATTTCGTTTAAATCATGATACAAATTGCCCATGCTACTGCAGTGCCAAAGGATCGATCTTATTTATTTATTTTCTATCCTTATGTGTGAGAGACTGGAATGTGCCCTTGACTGTAATGAAAGTGTTTCCTATAGGGACTTAAAGTTTTCATTTGATGTTCTAAATAACACTGATGCGTGCAGCTCCAGACGCTTCAAACACTTCACTACAGTTCATTTTCAACTTCATAAATGGTTTTATGTAGTTATGGTTGCAGAGGCATAGAGCGTGTGTGTGTGTGTGTGTGTGAGTGTGTGTGTGCACGCACTGTAGATGCATAAGAAAAATATATGCATGTGTTTGTGTTGAACATTAGAAGCAGCAGGGCCCTGGATGAGCGTCCCAGGTGACCCAGAAGACTTGAGCAAGTGTGTCAGTGTCAGTTTGATTAACTCTAATACCAGGGCTTTTGGCACATGTGGTCAGGTTAATGAAACTCAGTGAGAAAGCACATTTTCCTGCCTCCCTCCCTGCCATGAAGCTGCGGGTGATGGGATGAGGTTCAGAAAATCGCTCCCATTCCCTGAGCAGCTCCCCCTCTCCACTAACGGGACAGTCTGATACCCTCTTTAGGTTCCAACACTGTTACTTTACTCTTCTGCCTTTTTGGTTTTAAGTCGAATTTTGTTTATCACTTTAGTATTGTATGTTGAGTTTAGGGACACTCCACTTTTAAAAAAAAAAAAAACTGCCGCTTTTCTTTTACACTGAATAGATCTGATAAGTTTACACAAGAGAAACCTCACCAATAAAAAGCTGTTTTCAAACACATCAAACTCAGTCAAGGTTTACTGGAGGATTGTTAAGGTTATCATGACACCCGCTCTCCAAACCCTCAAAGTGTTTCTCCTTGCTCTCCCTTTCTTCGCTGACACAGAAGTAGGGCACACCGGAGAATGAGCAACACAATTGGGAGGCATCCTGTCGCTTTAAGAGGGGCACCCATCTAATCTCACCCTATCCACTCAGGCCCTGGATTTATACATTTCCTGCAATCTCAATTCTCAAAGATTTTCAGAGTGTGTATATGTCAGTGTTTGCTCGTGAGAGAGGAAGTGTAGGACTGGCAAGAGGTACTATTGGGGGGTTGTGGTTTGTTTGTGCTGTCCTTTAGAAAAAGAGCTTACGGGTTCAGCAGAAGAAACGCGGGGAGCTAATGTGAAGATTTAGGACTTTCTCCGAGGCTTGGCCTCGTCTAAGCTCTGTTTGCTTGAGCCGTTTGTGGGGTCCTGCTCACACTAAACCCAGATTAATATTCCCCCCATATCCAACCAGCCCAGACACCGGCTCCCGGCCTCGCTGTCGTCCACCCCCCCCCCCCCAGTCCCACCTACCCCCCCTCGCCACCCTCCTCTCCCTGCCTTTTCTGGCCGTGATCGTCTCCCTTCCCTAATCCAAGTCCGCTGCCTCTCATCTTGCTCTTTATCTCGTCTAAGTAAGCACCTTTCTCATGGCTGCTTTCCATGAGGGGAAGCAGCAGGAGGAGCATAAATATGTTTTCCACCGTCCCTCCTTCGTTGCTCACTGACCTCTGTGAGGTGTTATTATCAGAGTGACTGCTAAGCCTTCAGATTGCTTTTAGCCAGGTTCACCAGGGGAGAGTAAGGCTGGCTTTAATGGCTCTGTATTGGTTTACATGCCACCCAATGAACATATGAAGGATGGAGATTTATTGCATTAGGTAAATTCCAGCTATTTCACAGATATACTGTACCCCAACACAAAACTGAGGGGGTTTTTAATCATCCAAACTCCTGCATGGATGTAGAGATGCTAGACAAGTCTGTAATGTATTGGGAGGACAATGGATGCATTTTAGTTTTTTATGTCTACTACTTCTACTCAAGTTTACATTAACAGAAGTTGATAAATTCAACAATATTTTACAAATGTTTAAGGTATAAAAAAGAGCTTTCCAGTAAAAGGAGAGGTTAATGTTAGTACGTCTCACTCTGTAAAACTAGACTAATAAACTTTTACCTGGATTCACACCATCCAATGTCTTCTATATTTCTGACTCCAGTCAATTTACACTTTTTTTCTCCAGACCTTATGAGAGTAGGTTTTATTTTTGTCCATATTAACCCTTACACATTCTGGCACTGATACATTATTAAATTAATTAAACAGCACAGTTTTGTTTTCTTCCTGAATGAGTTAATACTTCCTGGTTTCCCAGACTTTGCAGACTTTGTCCCCAAAGCTCTTCTCCTGCTCCTCACTCTTTTATTTTTTGTTGTTGTTGTTTTCCCTTCTTTCTTGCTCCTTTTCTCCCATTTGGATCAAGACTGAGGGAAGAATAACAAATGCATTTTGAGCTGAGAGAAAGGGGATGATTTTGGCGTGCAAACAGGCAGGCTAAACCCATTACCTAAGTGTTCTTTATCTTCCCATATGCTTTTGTTGCTTAATCAGCTTTGTATCTCTCCAAATCCTGGATTGAGATAACAAACGAATGGATGAGCTCAATGTGTAGAGTAAGAAAGCCTTTTTGCTGGCAACTCAAATGCTTCAGGCTCCATATACTGATGCTACGCAGTGGTCAGAGCAGAAAAAACAAGTGGGTCAGATTCTCTGATTTTTGGCCTTAGAACCAGCCTCTGGTTCTCCCCCAAATTACCTCCCACTTCCTCCCTTTGGTAAAACTATATGGACCCAGAGAGAAGGAAAAAGGGGAGCAAAGCAAAGCTGTAGCTCAAAGATTTGCAATCTTTAGTCACGATTTCTCTCTTCTACATAAGAAAAGGAGGATTCTAGATTATCTCTGGCATTCAAAACCAAGGAGAGTTGAGGACTCAGTGAATATATTAAGGACTTTGGTTAGAGTGTGACTGTACAGAAGCCATCGTTGTTATCAGATGTAGAAATATACTTTATGACTATTGTTATTATATACTTTTATCCATCAGATGACAGTAGCAAACAAAGTAAAAACTAAAGAAAATGTAGCTGGAATTTTAGACACATAATGGACAGAATCATCCACTGTCATGCAGTGAGTGTTGATCTATGATCTGCACTTTTAATGGAATTTTTATTGATACTGTATTTGCTGTTCATTTTTAAAACAATATATTAACTATTTATGGTGACTTTGTAAAAAAAAAAAAAAAAAAAGGGGGGGGGTTGCTTTTATTATGTTTCTATTTTTAAAAATATTTCATCAGTGTTTATGGATTTTTGCAGAGAATCCAGGACCTGAGTAATATATTTAGTTTCTGTTCTGACAAATAAATTGTGAATCTGAATCTGGCCTCGTTGGTAAACAGAGGTTTGTTGATTTTACACTTTATAAAAACGTATAAACATAGAATATTTTGTCGTCTGTCATCAGAGGTGGCAAAAGTACACACATTCTATACTTATGTAGAAGTACAGTTACTTGTGTGAAAAATACTCTTGTAAAAGTAGAAGTACTGATTCAACTCCTTTACTTAGGAAAAAGGAAAAAGTACAATTTCTTAATTGTAATAAAGTTTAAAAGTAACAAGTATTTCTCTAACAAGTCATGCACCCTTTTCCACACTCATGTTCAAATGTCCACAGAGCAGAGTGACCGTGGAAATGTTGTGCTGCTCCACATCAACTCCATATCTATTCATACACATGTTTCTAGTGCTTTGGAATCGTTGGTGATACTTCCCTTGTTGCTAAATGTGTTTATAATGTTAATGTCTGTGGCCTTGGTGATGCCGCAGACTGTCCTCATCACATCCTCTTGTGACTCTCAGGTGAGGACAAGCATCAGCTGTTGGTGAATCGAACTATTGGCTGATACTGAGAGGCTTGTCCACTCCCACAGTGTGCGTTCATTCCCACAGGACAGTCTAAAACCCTTGAAGTTTCACAATTGGAAAATTGCAATCAATCATCACCAAAGTCATTGTCATGATGAATGAGGTGAAGAGAGGACTCCAATGCACAGTGCTGAAGGGACAAATAATTTAATAACAAACTAAGCAAAATCAAGACAAAGATAGAGACAAAACCAAAACAAGAACAAACAAAAACATGGGTGTAGATCTGCCAGAGTCAGTAGTGTGAAAAAATGTCCAGGTTATTGTGACAATACTAAATGGTCCCGCACCGGCAACTGCATGCTTCACTGTTTAAATATTGCAGATCAGCAACGACTTGCAGCTGCACGGTGCGAGACCAAGTGGATGTGGAGAGCACTGGAGGAGAGGCAGTGACATTCATGGTTTTGGTTTTTGGAAGTGAAAGTGGACATGATTACAGATATTGATGCATTATTTGATGATGATGGTTTCAGAGTTTAAGCTACATTGAGGGTTTTTTTTTTTACATTGATGTCCTGCTAGGACTCTTCCTTCACTTATTTTTCCTCCACTTTGTCGGAGCAGTCTTCCACTTCACATTCACCTGTGATCGTGTCCGGGGAAAACCCACAGAGAATCCCATCTGAAAGCTGTTTATACTCATTTGAATATGCAAATATGGACATGGAGAGGGAGGAGACTGGTTCTCCAACAAATGCAACCAATTCTACACTGATTGGGATGTACCAAAGAAATGTGCTTGGATTGGGACATACACACACTTTTGTAAAACTGAATTATTTTTTTTTGTCCGTAGGGACTTTTCCAGATTTGGCTGAACACCAGGTTTCAGTATAAAATCCACCCAATTCTTTTTACATGAGGCCTTAGGTAACACACAAAAATATGTGGGTACGGGTAAAAAATATATATATTTACTGTATTTTCTGGAATATAAGGTGCACCCTGCAACTTCTCAACATCACTTTCAGTGATACTGAGCTTATGTGCAGCAGCTCTGTTTTTTTGTCTGACAGACAGATTGATTGTTAGCACATCAAACGTAAATTAGCTGAAAAAAGTAGTGGTTTATAGTCCGGAAAATATGGTAGGCCTATATGAATTTTCACAGGTAAAATAAAGTTAAACGCGGCCAAATAGCAGGTAAAGATGTGGAAAATTTAGAAAAAAAATTTGAAAGTTTGTAAAAAGTGGACCCGTGCAGGACTCTGGTACTGACCCTGTCCTTCTGTCCTTCTGTCCTTCTGTCCTTCTGTCCTTCTGTCCTTCTGTCTCCCACACTGGTTTTCCTTCTGAAGTGACTTATTTTACATTCTGTTACATCAGTTTAGTTTGACAAAGTAATGAACCTATTCTGAGAATGTAAAGAGACTAAAGTATAGATATTTATGTCAAAATGTAGGGAGTAAAAATAAAAAGTTTCCAGAAAAATAAATACTCAAGTAAAGTACAGATACCTAAAAAAACTACTTAAGTACAGTAACAAAGTACTTACATTTCTTTACCTCCCAAATCTGCCTGTCATCATTTTGAACGCTCAGAGCATATAAGTTGTTCTAAGTGACACCTAAAGAAAAGAACACATCACATTCATAAACAATTCTATTCAAGCCAGAGGAACTGATGATAAGTTTGTGCGTGGGTGACCTCAATGTGCATCTCAGTTCAATTCCCTCAGGGTAGAGGGGCTCATCGCCCCTTTCGTGTTCCCACTATCAGAAACACATACATACGTTTGCAATACACATGCTGACACACACATACACACAGTCTGGGAATGCTGGGGAAAATAGGCCTCATTTATTATTGCCATGCTCCCTCGTCTCGTCCCCTCGGTTCAGCGGGTGCGCCGCCAAAGCACGTCTTCCACCACCAATGTCACACAATTACCTCTTAACTGCTCAAACAAATAGAGCGACCCAGAGAGTGACATCAAATCAAAACTGTCACAGGTGATTGAGTCTAGTCATCAAGGCAGCCCGCCCGCTACCTGTCAGGAGAGTGAGGGAATGAGAGGAGAAGGAGAGAAGAGGGAGAATGTGATAGCTGCTTTATAATAGACCACTAATAATGTATAAACAATCCCCTCCTCTCTCTCTTTTTTTTTTTTTTTTTTTGCTTCTCTCATATTAAAGTTGGCCACAGAGTGCACAATGCCCTCCTTTTCTACTGCTTTGCTCCCTCTCGGGACTCAGAATGGAGAGAAATGGTTGTGAATGGAGTAATGATAGGGAAAATGATAGAGAGCAGATTGAAATTTCCATCCTCTCTGAACCATGCCGGCTCTGCTCCTGAAAAGACATTGGCTGCTAATGGGGTTAGATCACACGCATGAGAGTTTGAGGCCTGAGTGATGTTAGCTGTTGATACTCCAGACACAGATAGAAAAAAAAAAAACAACACTTTAAAGAGGAAAACTCCCTAAAGGTTTGAACATAAGTGATGTGATGTGAATGTCCCCAGACCCTAGATTCATCCAAACAGGCCAGGCTGAACTCTGCACAGGTGAACGCAGACAGACGCTGATGGCTGCAGAGGATGTGGAAGATGCAGATGGTGGATCAGAGAGAGGGGGGGGGGTGCAGAGAAATAAAGAATACAAGCGAAGGGTTGAGCTAAGGGGACATTAGGGACATGATGATGTTGTCAGTGTCTGATGTAAATTGGAGAATGACACAGTCAACAGACACGCCTGGCTGCTCGCCGCCGCAACACACCAGGGCCGTGACACTGACAAATGGAATATTTCAAAGGACTTAATCAGAGGAAATGGGGTTTGGTCTGCAGGTGACACGAGTCCCGCTCCAGCGCTCACAAAAAGAAAACTGATTGCCTGCCTTGAAACCCCCGCCATCTCTCTATTTCTATGTCTGTCTGTCCGTCTCTCTGCTGCCTATCTCACTCTCACTGTTACTCTGTCCTCATAGCAGGGGAGGGGGGGCTGCCATGAGCGTGCACTTCAATTAGATTCAATCAGTGATAGCCTTTGGAAGCGTTTACCAACAAACTCATGCATATCTGCACCTACATTACACTGGGTGGTTCTGGAACTACAAACTCTACTTTTTGTTTAACCTCTTATAATTCTGGGATGATTTTGCTTAAAACATCTGTAAAATAGCTGTCCAAATTAAAATGTCAGCTGTTCTTCAACCATTTGGAGTACAGATAAAAAACAATGAACTCTTTGTATAGGGAACACCCTGTAGTTTGGACTAAAATGCACACTTTTACTGTTTGAGAGGTAAACAGCTTTATACAGCTTTATACGCTAATTAATTTAGACCCCCCCTTGCCTTAATTTTCTTTTTTTGGGGGGGGGGGATACCAGGGTGTATGCAGCTGCATTAGGTAGGTATGGTATGGACTGAAACACACCATTTATGTCTGTCAATGTTAATGTCTGTGCACTTTGAAGTTCAATGTTAAGAACTTTATTTGTAAAAATTTTAGTTTTAGAGCATTTTTCTATGGTTTCAGGGGAAAATTGGGGAATTATTCATTTTTCCAAATTGGCTACATTTGGGATTTTTCTGTTGAATGCTTCATTTACACATATTTTTGTAAAAAATTATGAAAATAAATAACTAAAAAGTCCCAATATATATCTGAGGTTGGACAAATATCGTCCATTATCTATGTAGCACTTTGAGACTGCTAACATGTTAAATGCATTAGAAATAAAATGTATTAACATTATTATTATTATTATTATTATTATTATTATTATTATTATTATTATTATTATTATTATTATTATTATTATTATAATAAAATACTACTACTACTCCTACTACTACTAATAATAATAATAATAAAGTATTACTACTACTACTACTACTGTTATTATTATTATTATTATTATTATTATTATTATTATTATTATTATTATTATTATTATTATTATTATTATTATTATTATTATTATTATTATTATTATTCCTGCAGTTTCTGTGCCTTTATAGGTCTGACTTATGTGTTAGACATAAATACTTCACTGGATTATGTTCAACTGAGTTTTATTGCATGAAAAAACATTGCATTTGTCCAGATCAATAGATGATTGATCAGATGACAGACTTCAAAATAAAGTAAGCCAAATTTCTCCTAATTTATTTTTTTCTGGAAAACACCCTTTTGTGTATTTGGTGTTGCTGTTGCACTTCAGGGTGGTTTATATATTTGGAAAAATGTTTGTTCTTTTTTTTCCCCATTTTTCATTTTTTTTCACTTTCATGTGTTGTGCAATAAGTGGACGTGCATTAATGTTGGAACTGCATATATAGGTGTTATTAAAATAATGTCATCTACATGCCTTGGCTGGTAAGTTAAATCTAAAGCATTGAGGAAAATAATTAAATAACTGTTTTGGAATCCCCAAAAAAGTCAAAGCAGACACATACATCATCTGCTCTGTGGGTCAAATGTCAACACACAAATAAAGAATTCACAATGACATAGTGTCCTCTCACTGCAGTGCATTTTACCACACAGAAGCAGATCAGCAGTGATAGATTTGTCTGCTTATAAACCCAGGGAAAGGTGGGGAGAGTTGGGGGGAGGTGGGGGCATCTGGGCCGCTGCAGAAGAAGGACAGCACAAAGAGGGGGACATGTTAGCAACAAAGGTGATGAAAGGGAAACATGGGTGTTGTTATACTTCTGGAAAGAAAGTTAAGTTTTTTTTTTTACTAACTTTTCTTAGATTATTCCCTAGTCTGCCTAAAAAAAACCCCCAAAACAAACAAAAAAACAGGTGCTAACATGAGTTTCAGAGTTTTTGGGGAATCTTTTGATTTAAATTTTATTTGCATGTATAATATTGTACATAGAGTCTGACAGGTTTTAATTAAAACATCTACAAAGCAACACATAAGAAGAAGGAACATCAGCAGTGTTAAATGTCACATTATTTTCCATTATGTGTATTATTTGTCCTTCACCATGAGGTCAAGTCTATTATATCTACAGATTTCATTATAAAAAAAGTGTTCATAAACCTGTTTCTGTTACTGGATAATTGCCAAAGTTGAATCACTGTGTTTTTATTGTTGTAGAATTACATTTTATTATGACATTAAATGGTTTTACACACATTTTTCCCCATCTGTTTCTAGTAGGGAGCACTCAGCAATAAGGTGCTTTATTACCATCTAATATGCATGGTTATTAACATAAGGGGATAAAACACAAATACTTGTTTGATTTAAGGTTTTCTGAGTATTTTGCAGCTAAAAAATGTGGGCAGTGATTTTGATGGTTACTACAACTTCTGTAGATGTCCCCAAATATCACAGGCCAAGGGTTAGTTTGGTATTTTACACACTGTTTTGGGTCGTCTGGGATGACTTAAAGACTTTCTGATCACAATGTTGACATTTGTTGCTGAACTGAGCATTTTAGGTTTCAAAAGACCCCCCCCCCCCCCACACACACACACACACACACACACACACACACACACACACACACTTTAACATTGAGTCCAATGGGCACTCGGAAAATCATTCACAAAACGCCATTAAACGTCCATTTGCAAAGACATGATACTCACTGTCTGGTCAGGGGTGGACAGCGATACATCGACCCAAAAATAGCTGGAAAATATACATATAGACAAGTTATATTGCTGTTTCTGTCCTCATCCTTTGATTTGTAGATAGTGTTACTCCACCACCGGAAACGGAAACAGGTGTGTTTGTATGCAATCTGTACCTTGCTCTACAACACGAGACATACTAACGGTAAACATTCAAGTAAGTCTGTTAGATAGATGTGTTGGAGCAGGGTGACATCGAAAACATGTAGGAGAGTAGGCCATGAGGACCAGGGATGAAGACATGTGTTCCAGAGGGTTCAGGAACAACTTGCCCAGCTCTGTTTCAAGCTCCAGTGGTGATCCGGCTCAGCTCAAGCTCCCGTTTGGACTCGTGCTCTTGTTTAGGTTCTGGTCCAACTCAGGTTTCTACCATGGCTCCCATCCACGCATACTTTATCCAGTTTCCTCCAACACGCCACTCTTACAGAACAGTCCCAGTTAATACCTGTCTGACTAACATTACACTTCCTAGTGTTTTACGTTAGTGACAAAACAGTTTTCTGGTGAACTTTACATCCTAATATTGCTAATGTAACTAGCCTAGCATTAGCTTCATTTATTGCACTAGTGCTCCAGTGTTGCCATAGGAAAAAAAGTACAGTATTATAGAATGAAACCAACTTTTTGTGTGATTGTTAACATCTTCCTTTGCCTAACCTTAGCTCGATTAAATCTGTCCTGGACACGCCCCCTTCTGGAAGTGACCAGAGTTACCATGACAACATGTACAGTATGTTATGTGTAATAAATCAGAGTGTACAGTACATATGAAATATACTGAGCTGCTGCATGGTTGCGTTCCATATCTTCTCTGGGTGTTATTGTCCTCCTTCTACTACATCTGCTTTAAATCTGCCACTTTTGTTTAGTTATTGTTCTTCTTCTATGGCACCAACCAGAATCATGCCAATGCAAAATGGCACGATTCCTGGAAGTTGAACAATAATTTGATGCTCTTGCTGGCATGTAAACACCCAAATGCCAGACTTCTGGGAAACACCAGTTAAAACTTTAATTGGAGTAAGACATTAATCAGAATTTCTAAGTGCATGTAAATATACTGAGTGTAACATAGTTATTATGATCATGTTAAATCTTCATAAATTGGGAGGTAGTAGCCCCTTGTGATGCAAGATATTAAGTATTCTAAAGTTATTTATTTGAGTAGTAACATTACTTTTACAAAAATGGCTAAGCTAAGTGTGTGTGCATGCTAACTCACGTTTTTTCCATTATAGTTTTATGCTGGACCATAGTCAGGAAGATATGTGAGTTAAATTACATATTGCTGGATTTTCAGAAAGTAAAACAGACTGTGAAATCCACTTCCTCTTTCAATCTGGGTGCTGTGTCCTGCAGGTCCAACACAACACAAAACCAACACCACCAGTCACATCAACGAAATTAACCCCCCCCCCCAAAAAAAAAACAAAACCCAACAACAACAACAACAACAACAATTGAATATGAATAAAACCAGAGTTAAGAAATATTGAATCAGTGTTAAGAATCAAAGTTAAGCAGTTTCTCAGTTACTTTATAGCAGCAGATGAGCCAGTTTCTCCTGCTGGTTACACTGGTCTACCAGTAAAATGCTTCTGGAATAGACCTAATGAACTTTTACCTCATGTGTGTTACTGATAAAGAAAACTCAAGTCTTAAATGCTGGCTGGCTCAAATTTCCAAGATAAGTCTTGAGTCAAAATGTGAAATTCTTAGGCTAAACAAAAGAATAGGTTTTAGTTCAAAGGAATATTGATCTCAGATCTAGTTTAAAACACTGTCTTTACAGGTTCTTTAAAGTGGAATATTTACAAATCCATTGTATACATGTACATAAACTACCATATATGTGGAATAACACACCATCATATGTATTAAAACATGAGCTAACCAGCACTTTTGTTATTTATTTTTTGATTCATCTTATTAAAGTATGTAAGATTTATCACATTTAATGTCTGAAGCAGATATCTTCTAAAAAAAAAAAAAGGTAGAGCAGTGTTATTAGCTTTGTTCATAACTGTTGCCCAGAAAAGTATCAAATCCAAGAAAGTGTAATCTATCTGTAAAGTCCAGTGTTTCCTGTGCCTGGTACAGCAGTGCCACCAGAAGCTGCATGTGACCATGGGAGCTTGGTGATTTGGTGCCTGAAGTCCAGTAGCCCCTTGCCGGGTATGAATCACGACAAGGGTCCGCCGCCCTGTCACGGAGGCTACAGATCAATGATAATTACCACCTTGACACGAGTACGCTTATTACTGAACAGGATCAGGGACAGGGGCCCGAGCTGCGGTGGCCGTAGGGCCCGATCGATAGTCTACGAATAATGGCTCTCTGGGGCCCTAGATTGGACTTTGCCACTAAACAAGCCATTACAGCCGCACGCATGACAGCTTAGGTCTAGATATGCGTCCTAACTCTCCTTCTCCTGGAGGCTTCTCTGTTAGAGCCCGCCTCACTATGGCTCCCACATGCCTCAGTACTCAATCTTGTCATGGACTATTATGGGCCGGCCAGACACATGCCTCTGGCTTTGAGACGTGTTAACCAGAAGTGAGTGATTAGGGGAAGCATGCTGCTACAACACAATGTGCTCCTGTGCAACACGCCGGAGAAAGGGGCCTTGCAATGTGACCTGATGATTGCCACTGAGCCCAGAGATCAAACACGGCTGCACCTGAGTGTGTACATACCAACACACGCATGCACACACAAACAAAACACACACACACACACACACACACACACACACACACACAAAAGCCAGCACATCAATGCGTATAAGCGATGCTGATCCGTCTATGGCAGCCCTCATCTTCTTTTCTCTTTGATTTTTACCATTTCCCTCCTCCAGATCCCTTGTTTTTTTCCCTTCTCCTTTTTTAATCCGGTCATACCTGTAATCGGGCTCTGCGACAGGAAACTTCAGAGAATCAATTAGTCCTCGCCTCATCCGGGAGCCAAGACGATTCCTCTCGACTTGAGCCGCAAACTCCTTCTATCAGGAGTCATTCTGCCTGCCTAACACCCAGACTCCTCTCTCCTGAGCCGGGATAGGTTTGACTCTAAGCCTCTAAAACGTTGACAACCCAAAGCGCCTTTCTCTCCACAAGCCCTAACCGCCTGCCTCACCCCGGCCTCTTCTCTCCCTTCTCCTCTTTCTAAGCGTCGTTGCTTCTAAATAAAGAAGGATTTGTTTTTCTCCACAGCAGCCTGTGATAATGACACTGCGTTAGGGCATTTCATCCACAATTAAATAAACAGTCTTTTTTAAAAGATTTCCAGCGCCTTCTTCACATTGCAGTTTGATAACAGAGGTCGGCTCCAGGCCTTTCTTTGTCCTGGGGAAGTTAGCCGCTGAAGAGGCAGCATTGTGGATGCTGCTGTGTTGCTTTCCTTTCCTTTCTTTTTCTTTTTTTTTTTTTTCTTCTAAATGCTGCCACATGGTACAAAAAGAAATGCAAACCTGGGACTCTTCGGCTGGCTACAGCAGGCCCTGGAGTGGAGTCTGGAACAAACAGAACATTGAGGGGTCAGATTTAAACCCCCGCCCCTGCCTTTTGTATTCAGATTAAAGACTAAGGAGGATTTGCAGGAGCCTGAAGTCTCTTGTTAAAAGACTGTGTTCTCCACTTAACCTGCAATTTACCTGTCACTTAAGCCAGCTGCAGCGATCAAACACACCTCTGATAGTAAAAGGAGCTGCTATTTTTCTGTGTTTTTCGCAGGTCTTGAACAAAAGCTGGGTTTACTTGAGCTAATAAAAGAGACATAATGAATTCCCCCCTGAGAGATGCTGTTTAAAGCAGCAGCAGCATTTCTGTTTGTGAGAGGAATAGACAAAAATGACACATAACCACACAGACGTCTGCTTCCAGTAAACAAAAAAAAAAGGAGAAATCACTCCTTGACCACAGCGCTTTGTGATAAGGTTGAATTCAGGGTGTGTGTTCTCTGGAGGGCCATGAAGGCGATGCCTGCAGGACACAGAGCTGCACTCTGAAGCTTCTTGACTTGATTTGTACTGCCAACCTTTCCCTCCATAGAAACCTGACCTTCTTTTTCCCTCCATAACCCTCTCAAAAAAGAGGGCCAAACGTGATTCATCTGCCCCAAACCAAGTCATGGGGAATGAATGAGCCTACTACACCACCTCATCCATTTCATCCTCTCCAGTGAGCTGTTTTTGCCCTCCGTCGGACGGCCATTACGCCCCTCTAAATCTTCCTCCTGAACAGAACTTGCCAGGTCCACGGCAGCAGTAAAGTGGACCATTCGTTTTCACAGCACAGCCGAAAGGAGTAATGGGAGTGATGTTGAGACATTATCAGTCACTCACTGGCTGCCAAAGCTGTGTGAGCCACTCCTGCCCTTTTTTTAAGCGTGTGCAGATGCCCACCAAACAACCACACAGCTCTTGATGGAGCTTTACACGAGTCTTTGATATGTCCCTTAATCTCCACTAAACTATCCCACTGGTTTTAACATCCTTACGCATTAGCCTATGTCTTATAACTTAAGAGTTTATCGTTATGTGCTAAATTTAGACGCCCCTTTCCTAAGACTCAAGGCAGCTTGGAGGGAAACCGTGTGCATTGAGCGTGCAAAATTATAAACCGTCCAAAACACAACAAAAGGATGTGAAACTGTTCATTGTTTTAGGAGTTTTTATCTTCTGCAATTGAGCCACAGCCTGTTAAAACAATTTGGAGAAACACTTATCTGGATGGAGGAGATAATGTTTCACTTGGATGATGGGGAGACTTCCATTAAAAGAAAGTAAAACTCCAAGTGAAGGACAAGAAAACAAAGAGAAAAAGTCAGTCATCTGCTGCTCTTTGTTTCTTTGCATTGAACAGGAGCCACGTCTAACTGTGTTTATTTTTAGAACTCTTCCGACCCTCTTTCTCCTGTTTGCCCCCTTTTTTTTTCCCCTTCTCCTGTTTTTTTCTTCTCTCTATCAAATAAGCCTGCTTCTTTTAGGTTCTCATGAGAGTCGCCTCCTTTATTCTGGAGGAACCCACCTGTCCGCTTGCATATCAAACCCATCCCCGGTGGGCTTCTGTGTTAAATTCCAAAGTTAAAACCCATTACTGAGCTATCAGCCCGCTCATAATGCTGTCTAACGACTTCATTTCCCTAAGTGTCAGCCCCGTCAGTCACCGGAGGCTCTGTCAGCTCTGGACGCCCACGTGTCCGAGGGTCTGGACTGCTCTGAGGCATCGTCACCTCGTCTCAGCCTGTCCTCATCAAAAACAGGATAGAATGCTCAATCTCTGAAAATATGTCAAGGCAAAGTGACTGGGGACACAGGGGGTAAGAGACTTTGGAATGAAAGTGCTGGGTATTGCATTTACCATATCCACTCTATTAGTCAGGGCGGCACAGTCAATCAGGGCCCCCATTTTGATTTGAGGGGAGTCAGGGGAGAGAATTGGGACACGGCAAAATGGCTGATGGTCACGGTGTGGCTATTCCAGCTCAACTGAAATCAGTTTGAGGAGTTGTGTGTGTGTATATAAAATGGATTATTACCGTACTGATCCAAATGTCATCGCCTTGTCCTTGTTAAGGAGGAAGCAGCACTGAGCATGTGCAGACGCTGTCAGGGAGGAAAGTAAGCGATGAGAAGGGGCAACGTTGAGATGAAGAGGGTCGACGTGTGTAGGTGTGTGTTCAGTTATGCGTACGTTCTGTCTGCTAACTGTCTCCACTCCTTCACCCGCCTCCCCAGGTCTCCCAGCGTACCTTTCTGTGAAATGATTTGGTAAATATGGAAAGGGGCCCCTAGGCCACACAGGCCCGGCCCCTCTTTAGGAGTGGATAATTGACTCCTTTCGCCTCCTTGATAATTCATTGCTTGCATATGCCAGCTAATACATCAGCTGGAAAGTGCTCTGGCCCCTCATCTCCCTTGACACACACTCATACACACACACGCACACACACACACACACACACACACACAAACACACTACCACCCAGAGGAATGAGCGACTGCAGAGAGACTGAGCATAAAAAATGGGGATGACAAATGGAAGCACTTCTAGATCTATGAATGAATTATGTCTTCTAAATACCTTGAGCAGAGGCAACTGTCAGCCGGTGTCTATACTAATCTGGGACAAAATATGACCAACTCCGCATTAAAAAGGAGGGAGCAGGACTGCTAGAGAATGAGGCGAGAAATGAACGAGCAATCAGGCCATTAAAATGTGGTGTCTGATTCAGCTTTGGTGGACATTTGCACATTTATCATAAGATGGAAACACCACCCCCTCCCTCTCTCTCTCTCTCTCTCTCTCTCTCTCTCTCTCTCTCTTTGTCATTTTAATACGGACTCTTTCCATTGAAATAGATTAGGATTATTCCAAGAGGACAGCGATATCATTTGTTTTACAATAGCCGAGTCAGCACTCACAACAGTCATTAGGAATTAGATGGAGCCGGCTGCTGTTTTGGAAGGACATTTTGCAAACTGAAAAGAAGGATAAAATTAATGGCACTTCATTTCAAGAGGTAGGATATTAAAATGTGTCTTATATGCAACAACAGAGGTGGATGGAAAGACAAATGTACCCTTACACGCATCAGGTCTGTGTAAAGGAATAAAAAGTGTATATGAAACACATCAGGGTCACTCACCTACTGATGATTATGTTCACAGAGGAGGTCAAAGACATGATAACCTTGCTATTGTTCTATCTTCTGGTTATATGGGAATATTAGTGTGTTACCTGTGGGAAATGTATTTTTCAGGCGGTGGTTAAGAGATGACCTGGCTGTGGCTCGGGGCCGCAGGAGGATCACAGCGTCCCTCTAAAAGTACAAAAAGCTGCAGGCAGGAGGCCCAAGGACGACACAGGGCAACAGCAGCCAGTGTGACGACACAGGCTGTGATGCTGCCTTCATGGTCCACGATGTCGGGACGCAGGGAAGTGTACAGTGTGACAAAGTTCAGAAATATGACTTTCAGTGTTTTGTGGGGTTTGTAAAGGTGACATGAAGGCAAAGTGTGTTCAACTCAGTCATTTCATTTATAAGGTATACCAGGGTTTCTTCCAGGTACCAACTATTTAAAAAACTAAAGAAAAGAAAAACTGACCCAAGTCATAATAGATCTCGTTATAAACCATGAGAGGAATGAATCTGAACATAAATTCATACAAGTAAACATGTTTGTAAAATCACAGTCATTTTATTACGCATGTATTATTGAAAAAATAAAAATAAAAAACATGTTAGTTACTTCATTACTCAAATTCTAATTTAAAAGCATTATTTATTTTCTATTAACTTCATTATTTATTTTATTGTAAACTTGCACTGATGTGGACACTTTTTAATTTCCTTATGCAACTTGTTGTATAATGACAATAAAGTCTTTTGAATTTTGAATTTGAATTGAATTAAGTACAGGCAAAATGTTCTTCCTTCTCATGATTCTTACTGAAAATGTTTTTTTTTTTTTTTTTTTTAATGTTTGATAGGATTATTTATTGGGCAACCCAAACAAAATGTTCTAGGATCCCAATGGATCATGACCCTCATTTTACTAGACAGCAATGTTGTAGATTAGTAGATTAACATTGGTTAATCATACCCAATCAATTTTATTTTAAATAACACACTCTAAGAGTTTTTAATACTTGTTGATGAAAAAAATTAAACTCATCTTCTATGGAAAAACATTTAAATCTACTTATACAAACTGATTTTTATAAATTAAAATACTTTGAGTATAGTTTACCTGCTGTTTAGTGTGATTTAGCTCATAAATTTATCAAATTTGACCAGATCCATTAGTGCAGCCTATGAACTGTGTATGAACTGTGTAAACGGTAATACTGCCATCTAGTGACCAAACTCTGTACTGAAGGATGTGAAATAACATTCTCCACATTCCCTTAGATAAATGTTTTAATCCCCCTCCTCAAACGGAAGACATGGGCAATAGTTTTTGGTTCAGTTTGATTGTTTGTCAACACTCTAGCATCAAAACTGTTGGTTAATCAATACAAAATTATGTTTGCTGCTAGTGATGCAGAATAGATCTGGTTACATTTTAGGAAAAGTAGGTCAAAGCAGAAAAAAAACAAGTGTTTATGAATTTTTTAAATTGTTTTTCCCCATTTACTTATAATAGGCAATGACTGTAGCAGCAGAACTATTGGTTGAATTCAAACCCAATTTGATTTATAAATTGACAGGGACCCAGAACAGATGTGTTTCCATTTTGGGGAAAGTAGGTGGACATTCAAATTTATTGTGAATTTTTTAAATCTTTTTTTCCCTCCCCTTCACTTATGATGGCCGACATTTGAAATGTTTACAAAACATACATTTTGTTTCAATTTACTTCAAACTTGGCACATACATAGAGACACACACACACACACACACACACACACACACACACACACACAGACGTGATGGCATCAGCTGGATTGAGGCCAAAATAATTAACGCTTAATGATTGTTGGGGTTTGCTGTGCCTGGTAACACTTGTTTGGTGGCATTTATTTATCTACATATTTCTATTCATAGAATAGAATAGAACTTTATTGTCATTGTGAATACAATTACATTTCATTTCGCAGCATCTCATCAGCACCATATCGTAAAAGAATTAGTTTTTTGTCCATGTATGTATATATATATATATATATATATATATATATATATATATATATATATGTGTGTGTGTGTGTGTGTGTGTGTGGGTGTGTGTGTGTGTGTGTGTGTCCAGTTCATTACTTAAAAAGTGCTAATGTACCAAAGTGCCAATGAGCATTCAAATGCATTAAAGGAGTTTTAATGCTTTTCACCACAGTGGGTAAAAGCTGTGCAGCAGTTTATTTATCCATGCCCCCAGTGGCCTGTATCTCCTTCCAGAGGGGAGGGGAATAAACAGTTTGTGTCCAGGGTGTGTAGGGTCTCTGGGGATAGAACTGGCTTTCCTGTGAAGCCTGTTAGCATAGATGACACAGGGGGTAGTGTGGTTCCCACCACCCTCTCTGCTGTTCTTACCACCCTCTGCTGTGCAGCTCACAAACCACACTGTGCAGCAGTCGGACAAGAGGGGTTCGACCGTGGCCCTGGAGAATTTTACCAGCAGGTTTTGGGGAAGCTTGGACTGCCTCAGTACAATCACTGATAGGCGTTCCCCACCTGATGGCTGATGAGGTGAGGTCAGCTGTGATGTACTCACACAGTCCACCCTCTCTATTCCCTCCTCATTGATGTTAAAGTCAGAATGCTCAGTCCGTTTGGATTTCCTGAAGTGTATGATGAATTATTTGGTGTTTGAAGTGTTTAAGTCCAGATTGTTATTGTAACACCACTGCGTTACGTGCTGAACCTCGTCTCAGTAGGCTGCATCATTGTTGTTGTAGATCAGTCCTACAATAACTGTGTCATTAGCAAACGTAACGATGGTGTTTGTGGAATGGATGGCTGAGTAAAGAGATAACATAATACATAAACTTAATTCATGAACCATAATAAATAATTTATATTATGTCTTCATTTTTGCAGACGTATGACAAGGAATGTGTCTTTGTTTCAACAGCCCTACATTCAAAGCTTCTCTCATCTGTACTGTCGTGGTGCTCTTCATCACATCGACTCCATACAGTTTTCACCACAAGATGGAGTTCAGTGACTGTGTGAAGCCTTAAATCATATCTGTTGATCTCTTTCACTGACAATTTTGCCTTTGCACCAAAATAATGATGAAAGTCGGTCAATAATCATGTATTGAACTCAACATGTTATTCTTTCTCACATGATCAATTTGCATAAAAGTAATGGTTTCTGTTGCAGCCTCTTAGGAAGCATCCATCCCTCACCGATGCTTTTACATGATTATGAGCCTTCAGCAGTGCTTTTATTACATTTACACATCATTACTTTAATGAGTGAAGATGAACAACCACAAAATTGCCTGGTAAATTACTGCTATCTTATGTATTTTTCAGTTGGTGTAGATGTGTATTTTGGTAAAAGTAATTTCAGGTCGTAATGATTAATGAGGACATT
Organism: Siphamia tubifer; assembly: GCA_020466265.1. NCBI lineage: Eukaryota > Metazoa > Chordata > Actinopteri > Kurtiformes > Apogonidae > Siphamia > Siphamia tubifer. Next base: position 37,682,897 of record CM035786.1, read on the forward strand.
GTGAAGAACATTTTGTTCATACTGACTTGTGGATCCTGATAGATGGGTTTAATGTGCTTTTCCTTTGCAACAACTTGGCGAGAATGAATTCATGCTTTAACGCTTCTTTCTGATAGACATAGTCATGTGTTGTGTTGTAGGGAACAGAGCTTGTGTGCGTTTTAGTCGTATATAGACATGATCCTTGTGGAAATCCTGTGGGAACAATCAGTGAGGAAAAGAGAATCTTGTTCTCTGTTTAGGCTTCTTTTCATAACAGACATAACACCTTGGATTCATGTTTCAATAAGAAAGTGGGATGCAGCTTTATCCTCCAGTCATCCTCAGCAGGTACAGGCCAGTGCAGGGCTTAGAGGTAGTCCTGTGATGCAGAGACAAAGTAATACCTGCACAGATCCAAAGATATGTGGCTTTGTGGACAACAGATAACATCTAAGGAAAAAGGAAAAAAAAAAAAAAAGGTGGAGAGTGATGGTTTCATGGCAATAACCAGAAACACCTGAGCGTACAAAGAATATGTTTGATGATTTGTCATCATCTACAATAATATTATCTCCTGCATTTTGCATTTTTCAAGGAAAATCTAGTATTTTCCTTTTGATCAAGTAGATATTCACAAAAGCTCAGAGTAAGGTCAAATGTTGAATCATAACAGAGAGAGAAAAAAAAAAGGGGCGGGGGGGGGGCTCAGAAAAATATGTCAAATTAACTGAACATAGAAATGTGTGTCTATTAAGTGTTATTTTTCAAATTCCATGTTTTTTTCTGGTGAATCAGTTTTGTAAAAGGTGATGTTATTTACACGATCACTGTGGTGCTTCTGAACATTCAAATGAGTCATATCTGATGACTATGAAAAGATGATAAACTGTATTTTACACTAGTCATTTACATGTAGTAACCTTCCTCTTGTGTTAGCTTTCTGTTACCATCTAATAATTCAATTTTGAGCCATGTCTTAAATCAGCTGTAAAATACACTAAAACAATTATCTACCATCCAATCTGTTTTTCATCTCTTGGCTTCCTTGTTAGTTGTACCAGCCCAATAGAACTCTTCGTTCTCAGAATGCAGGTTTATTGAAAGTTCCTAGGGTTTCTAAAAGTACAGTAGGAGCTAGAGCCTTTAGTTATCAGGCTCCTTTCTTATGGAATCAGCTTCCCTTTAATATTAAAGAGGCCGACACAGTCTCTACATTTAAAATTAGGTTGAAAACATTCCTGTATGAGAAAGCCTATGGTCAGGTTAGTTAAAAATGATGTGACTTATATATCATGTATACATGATGTATGAGTCACAGTTCAGTCTAGGCTGCCCTAGGAGCTAGAATGCTGGGGGAAGTACAGACACTGAGTTCTTTCTTCTCTTTCTGTCTCTCACCTGTTTTTGTCAATTTTATAACCTATCTTACATACCAAGTCTGTTCATGCCCCCCCCCTGGGGGGAGTGGTGGCTCTCCTGACAGTGTCTGCGTGGGAGCCATGGACAACAGGATCTGCAGTGTTTCGCCTGTGCCGACCTGTGACCCTGGACCCCCGTCCTTGCCTGTCTGGTGTCTGGACCAGCCCCCCCCTCCTTCATTTATAAATGGACATTCATCTATAGCCTGTCTGTCCATGGGAGTGGATCTCTCCTTCAATGTGGTTCTCCTCAAGATTTCTTCTTTTTCCCACTGGGTTTTGAAGTTTTTTCTTGCCGAGAAGGAGGGTCTAAGAACAGGGGATGCTTGGGACTTTTCATGTATCTCTGTAGTTGATTGTGTTTTTGTAAAGCCCTGTGAGACGACTTTGTTGTGATTTGGGGCTTTATAAATAAATTGAATTGAATTGAATTGTTAAACTTCCTTATCCATGAAAATACTGGTTTAAATATATTTTATCTGAGCTTCTGGGCCTTTTTTTTGTCAGTATACCCCGTAATGTGCCCTCTGCAAGTCACCACCTCTATACTGACTTAACCTCACATGTGTGAACATGTCTGTGCTTGTTTGGTAAACTGATTAACAAGGTAAAATGGGGATTCCCCAAAGCTTACATGATTGTTAATGGATCTGGTTGTCAGTGTGTTGGCTGACAGAGCACTTAGGATTTTAGTTTTGGCTCCAAACTGGCCTTAACAACACAAAGGTCATCATTTCAACCAGAGCATGTCACAAGTTAGTAAAAAAAAACATTCTTTAGAATAATCCAGGCGAAGTCAATAATGAATTTAAAACTTAAATGGGTTGGTGCCGACCCCAACATAAGAGGAAGGTTAATAGGATTGGTGAATCAACAGTTATTAAACATTTTAGGCCAGTAGATGCTTTAAATCTCTGTTGGCTGTTGCAGTCTTTGAGGATTAATGCATAGAAAATGTGTTCTGAAACATCTGAATTTAGAAAGTGTTGGATTTCCTTCTGGAGGCGCTGTTAGACAGTGAGATGTCAGCACATTTATGTGTTTATTGCCAACTACTCAGTGCAACATGGCTGTAATAAACCTGGGTGTGATGTCCAGTTTAATGTATGTAAACACCACCTGGATCACAGATACAATGCAGGTCACTATGACAACAGCTCAGACCTGCACAGAGAAGCAGTGACACTCACACAGTGTTCAGTGACAACAATCTGTGCACAGTTAAAAGTGACTCCTTCACTCCTTTAGAGCGACGTGACCTCATTACCATTTTAGCTAAATTAGTTCAGGTCGTCAAGACATGTCACCCCCTCTATAGAAACACTAGTGGTTACATTTCTGACTCACAGGACACAAATGTCCACAAAGAGAGCATTCACTAACGCATACAGTCGAAGTGAGTACAATAACAGCAGGAAGAGAGCGCTGTCTTATCTCTTCCAGTGGTGGAGTAGTGCACAGGGATCACACTGTGTGTCTTGCCGTGTTTGTGGACAGCAGATGTATAATGATGAGTAAACAGGACGGTTGTCTGTGCCAGCAGCTGCTGGGTCAGATGCCAAATGATGGGCAACATGTTAGGAAGGAGCTGTTTACACTGCAGCCGCTGGCCTGTGTACGATAAGAAGGAATTATCTTAACAACCACAGCACCTTTCTTATCCAGCTCAACATGTGTGGGTTATTGCTTTTGTTTCTCTATATCATTAACCTCATAGTATAATTATCTAACTCACACATAAATGGACAAAAGAACCGGGACAAGTTGAATTCAAGTGTTTGTTTTTTAACAGAGGTCTGGGATAAAAACAATGAATGAATGAATACATTTATTGCAGTTAAAAACACACACACACACACACACACACACACACACACAAAGAAAACACTACTTACACAATCTGTAACTGAACAAAGAAGAAATTGAAGACTCCTGCTTCTCCTACAGTACTTAGGTATATCCTTTGAGTTACATTCAAATAAAACAGTAACAAAAAGTAATGTGTATTACTTTTCTAAAGTTCCTTATGGATCATTGTACTTTCATAGCCATTTGTAATTTGACAAATTAAAGTTGTTTTTTTTTTTTGTTTTTTTTAAAGCTCGACAACGAGCTACAAGATTTCACTTCTTCCTTCAGTTGGTTCCATTATTTAACACTAATAACAGAAACACAGTGATATTTAACATTTGTTACATGTTTCAAACACAAACACTCCTCTTAACTTGTAGTTCCCTTCCCTTAACTTAACATTTCTTTGGATACAAACAGGAAAATGTGTGTTCTTTACACAAAAACTAATATCAATTGTTTTTAAATATACAATATCAGGATATTTTAAACTAAATTGTACAACAAATGGATAACTTGATTGAAGATAACCGACTTTATTTATTACTCTAATAGCTTCTTTTTTTTTTTTTTTAAGTTTAATGTTATGGTTTATGTTAGTTTTATACACATTGGCCCACATTTCCACACAGTACAATATGTCATATATGGCATTATAAATGAATAATACAGTATATGAAAACATTTCTTGTCTAGCAAACCTCAAGTTTTATAAAGAATGGCAACATCCTTGGATATTTTACAATGTAACAAGAATAATGACAATACAATAATAACTAGAATAATAATACCAGCAAATATCATAAAATAGTTTTATAATGTGATAAATATCATATTGATTATTAATATTCAAGTTTATATTTCAGATGAATATGAACAGGACATCTTACAGCTGATGTGTCCTGATTTATGGTGGTTTATAAATATCAATATTTCCTTCAAGTTTAATGATAGATTTTTCTTCTTCAGTGAGATGTGAAGAAAGTAGATGGTTAGTTATGGCAGAAAATTATTATTTAGTCAGAGTATGACATTATTTTAGAAACATAGGAGAAGAACAGGTAAAATAATAGTTATGGATATAACTAAATAAATGAATAAATGTTGAGGAAAAATTAAGTGAAATGAATCTGAGGCATTTAGGAAGCAAAGTTAATATTTTCTACCAAACTAACCAATATAATGCAATATTTATACTAATATAAAAGTACATTATGATATTTATCATTATTTTGTATCTCAGAGCCCTGTTAGAAAACATCTAAATTTAACATCTCCCAATACGTTTGTACATATAGTGCATGACCTTGAAAATTATGCTATGAAAATAACAATATTAAATTAATGTTCATTATTAAACCCACCATACGCTTGATAAGTCAAAGGTCAGCTTTATTCATAAAACATATTATATGGAAGGTTCTCCAAACATATGGCAACTTCTGTAGCAATACTGTAACCATGGCAACATGACATAACATAGATATTTACTGAACGTTACAGATAATTGTTTAATTTGTTCTTAAATATTTTTGGACAATTCAACATTCAACAGCCAAAAATAACAACAAGAAAAATATAAAAGAAACTGAAAAGAAACAACACGATGGAAAAGTTGGATGAGCTTTTCAACGAGTACATGGAAACATCTAAATGCTTGGATGGATACAGTTATTGTTTTCTCCAACATAAAAGTGGACAACAGACACAGTGAATGATAAATTAAGGACAGTTTATACAGCAGGAAGTACACAAACAGGCACTTGGATTAAGGTTTCATCTCCTGTTTCTGTTCCTAGTCCAGTAATATACACTTAACAGTAGAACACAGTGAGTAAACCACCGCCTGAACGGCTTTAAACACACACGACTGTGGCCTTAAATTAACAACAAGTCTTAGAAATAATAAAAGATAATGATCTTTTTTCCAGGAAAGATGGGAGTTTTAAATGTATTTTTATGAAAATGTTTAATCATTTGTTTCACCTTTATTAGTAAGTCATGAAAATACTTATATTTATCAACTTTTCTAAATAGTGTCTAAATAAATTTAGGGGCGCACTCAAAAAAGTTGGAAAAGAGAAAGACCAAGTGTTACATTTAGTGGCAGTTCCAAAGGAGGTTATGTTGGTGCCAGAGTTTGTTTGTTTGTTTGTTTGTTTGTATGTCTGTTAGTTTGCAAGATAACTCAAAAACTTATGGACGGATTTTGATTACATTTTCAGGATAGGTTAGTAATGGGGAGATCTAGAAATGGTTAGATTTTGGTCGTGATCTGGGGGGGGGGGTCTACCTTGGCGGAGGGTCTGCGCTCTCAGGGTGCTTTTCTAGTTATAACATTGATATAACACTGATCGTGTAGATGTTCATAAAAACTCAGGTTAAACTTAAGGGTTATTATATCAGAAACAGAGAAAACTGAACGAAAAGTGACTTTTTCAGTGAAGTTGGAATCAACTGAACATAATGTTCATCCACTATCATTTATCAAACTCTTTGAGTTTTACTGGTGAACCACTGTTGTAGATGTTTCCATCACAACTACAGCCAACTGGCTTATATCTGACGACCATGAAAAGATGGAAAAACTAAACTTTTCCTGAATTATTTCAACATGTTGATAGGTTTTATGGTTTAGAAGTTCTTAGACCTTTTATATCAATGAATGCTTTTGGTTTCCAGTGGCTGATTTAGATTTAGATTTAGATTTAGATTTAGATTTAGATTTAGATTTAGATTTAGATTTAGATTTAGCAGAAGAGACTAGTTAATCAGAAAGACTTGACTATACAGATTCAGACATGTTTATTAATCTCTAAAGGCCAATTCACTTCCCACTCACACAGTGTTTGGGTCTTTAGGGGTTAATACTGTGTGACGTCACCTTTTCATTTAAATCATTCACTCATTTTTACACGTTTGCAGGTGTATTTTGGCCTGTTCTTGCTGCTGCTCAACAGTCCATGGTGGATGTTGTCTTCATGACACCCATGTGTTTTCAGTAGGACACAGACGTGGACTACAGACCGGGTCAGTCTAGTATCAGAACCAGAACTCTGAGGTTTTGAACATGCACATGTTGAATCTGGTGCAGACTGAGGCCAATAACCACAGACAATGGGTAAACATTTTAACTTGTTTCTTAAAAATCAATCTATGGCTTCACATCAACGGTTCCTTCACACATATTGTAAATGTCAAAAACCTCTTAAGTTAATTTATGGTCATTTTTTGTCAGAAAATGATTCTATTAGCCAATCATTTTAGAAATATATATACATAAATACAATGAATAGTATTGAGAACAATGTGTGACTTCCACAGGTGGTAAAAGTACTCTCATTCTGTACTGAAGTAGAAGTACAGCTAATTGTGTAAAAAATACTCTGGCAAAAGTAGAAGTACTATTCAATAGTAAAAGTTAAAAAAAAAAAAAAAAAGCACAACTTCTCAATTGTAGTCAAGTCTAAAAGTAAAAAAAGTATTTTTTATGTATATATATACAATGGATGAAATAATACTTATTTAATCAAGAAAAATAATAAAAGTCTCAAAAGTATCTAAAACTAAAGTCTTTAAAAGTGTGTTACTGTGTGTAGATAATATGTTTGATCTGGTCATGGTACTCAGTTTTGTGGATAATGTCAGGAAATTTTGGAAAAATGGGCAAAAAAAGTGACAATTAAGATAAAAGTCATCGTTATGAGATTTAAAAAAGTAATAAATATGAGATAAGAACTGCATAATTCTGAGAAAAAGAGTTGAAATTATGAGATAAAATGACACAATTGAAATAAAAGTCAGAATCATGAGATAAAAGTCATAATTATAATATAAAAACATCACAATTTCTCTCCCCTCTGATTTTCTAGATGACTAGATGAGCTTCTAGTGTTAGTGTTTTAGCATTTTTAGTGTTCTGTTTAGCTTGGAAAAAGGAAAAAGTCTATTCTGAGAATGTAAGGAGAATGAAGTAGAGATGTTTATGCAGAAATGTGGGGAGTAAAAGTAAAAACAAAATCAAGTAGTAGAGTACAGATACCTATAAAATCTACTTAAGTACAATGACAAAGTACTTTTACTTCGTTATTTCCCACCTCTGGTGACTTGATTATTTAGCTCTATTCACAGTCTTCCTGTTTTCTCTGACAACATTTAAGTCCAGGCTGTTGAACTGTGCATAGAACACCTGAAATTTTAAGTGATTGATATTTATGTTTTCTTGATCATGTTTTAAATGGAATTATGTGTTTTTAACTTGTCTCTTTTCCGTTGTAGTAAAGCATGCCCTGTGAATTGCCCTGTGTATGAATTGCACTATACAAATAAACCTTGTCGTGCCTATTCTTTAATTTCAAATATTCATATTTTTTTTCTGTTTACTGAAAAAAAACAAAAACATTTTTGACGTGAGAGTGACAGTACACAGGTCAACCACATAAACACTGATGCAACCCCAGACCATCACAGATGCTGCTTTTGCCCCTTTCAGTATTTGACATATAGCACCACACAGGGTTAAAACATGTACTTATTTGACCATAACATACATTTTCACTGTCTTTCAAATCATCTCAGCTGCTACAACCTACAGGGTTTGGTCTGTGTGTACTGAGGTTTGAGGGTAACAATGGTTTCCTTCCCAGTCCATGTATCTATAGTCGTCATTGCAACAGGATGGTTTTATATGTGCAATTGTGGTTATACAGATTTCACCTTTGACCTTCACACACTTTTATAATATGATGTTCTGGAGGGGGTGAAAGACCTCAATTATCTGCAATTTTGCATCGACAAATATGTTTTTTGGAAATTGCTGATAATTTGTATAATGATCCTTCTTTGTAAAGCAGTCGTTCCAACCTTTTTTGGTTCACGACAACATTTTAACATCACCGCAGACATTCAAAAATGGAGAGTATTTTTCATCTCGCTCAACCAATATTGGGCGAAATTATTGTAATCACCTTGTGTGTGTGTGTGTTTGTGTGTGTGTCCACAGAGACATATCCTGCTATAACTCAATGAATACTTGAGATTACATGTGCGTATACATATAGCTTATGCACATTAGATGCAATGATCTATTTGAGTAAAGGTCAAAGGTCAAGGTTACAATTATAAAAAAAGGTCAAAATTACATTATTGGTTATAACTCAAAAACGGAAGGTTACAGAACTTTCAGATTGGTACCAAACAATGAAAAATGAAGATTTCTACAATTCTAATAACTGGTGTTATCACGTATGATCAATAGTTTTTTAAATCTCTGGAGGTCAAAGGTGACATGTTGCAAAATGAACTTCTGTAACACTGTTTGTGTCAAACATAGACATATCACGCTATAACTAAATCAATACTGGATATATTACCATAATATTACACACACTGACACATATATACATATAACAAAATTAGCAAAATTGCAAAAGGTCAAAGGTGAAGGTGGCATTTAGCTGAAAGGTCAAAATCACATTATTGACTCTAATTCAAGGACGGGTTGTCATAGAAACTTGAGATTGCCACAAAACAGGGGCGAGATTAAGCATTCTCTGAATACTTGTTGAATATGTTTTCATTTTACAGTAAATGTACTTTTTGTTTTGGTTGTAAAGACTAAGATACTCCTTTGTATCCTCTCTCTACCAGTTGACAGTGGTACATGTGTATTCTATAAATTCATAATAAAAAGTAACAATAAATAAATAAAATAATAATAATAATAATAATAATAATAATAATAATAATAATAATAATAATAATAATAATAATAATAATAATAATAATAATAATAATAATAATAATAATAATAATAAAATAATAATAATGTAGTATCCGCATAATCCGCAGTGAGTCACCTGTAACCTGTGCTGACCTCTGACCCCAGAAACCCCCCCCCCCCCTCCTCCTTTCATCTACAAATGGACATTCATAGTCTGTCCATGTCCATAGGAGTGGATCTGTCCTTCACTGTGGTTTCTCCTTTCCCACTGGGTTTTGGAGTTTTTCAGAGAAGGAAGGTCTAAGGACAGGTGATGCCTGGGACATTATCTACTTCTGTGATTGTTTGTTTTTTCTATCCAACTCTGTAAAATCCTATAAGATAACCTTGTTGCGATTTGAGTCTCTACAAATAAAATTGAATTGTGTTAATTATCTATTTGATCTTTTCCAACTTTCCTTGAGTGTATTGTTGTCATCAATATTTGTTTCTATTTACAAAATGTGATTCAGTTTCAGGATTTTCTTCTTTTGTAATTTTTATTCTATTTTAAAAATGTGGGTTAGAGTATTTATTTATTTTTTTAATCTTTTTTTTTTTTTTTTTGTATTTCCAACCTATGTGTGTAAACAGTGAAATATCCAGACTGGTTCAGGTCCACGCTACATCGATGACATCTTCTGAACTGCTAAGAACTGTGTAGCAGAGCTGTGTTTCCCATCACTGTGCTTTTCTCCTGTTCCGCTCATGTCTGATGGCTCTGACATGTGCTGCCCGCCTACGTCATCCTCACATCCGGGCGGGGGATTGTTCCCGTGACTGGAGCTGGACTTCTGAGAAGATGTAGGGGAGTTGGTGGGGCTGAGCTGGACGGCCGTAGTGTCCTGCAGCGTGTGCTCACTTGTCTCCATCTCAAAGGCCGCTGTCCCCATATGCATCAAACCCCACTTTTCGGCCCCTTTAGCTTTACGGGCAATGTGGGTGGGGGGCCTCCTACTGACTACGCAGCAGGCTGTGAAGAAGGCCAGAGCTATCAGTAAAAGCAGAGGCCCGATGATAATGGGAGGGTTGTCGGTGGGGATGAGCGTCCCAAAAGCAAAGGCTCCCACCAGAGTGATGTTAATGCCGGCTAACATGATGCACAGGCCGCAGGCGCAGCACAACGCTGGGGAGGGGAGGCTCTGGTGACGCAGGGCCGACGGCCTCTGGTCCTTGGCAGCAGAGGGTTTTGAGTTCTTTTCAGGTAGCACCATGTCTTAACACTCACAAACATCAAGAGATCGATGGATCTAGAGATGCTCAGTGATGGATCACTAAGGTCATAGCTTCACAGGACGGGATCAAGACGCTGAATAAAGAAAGAAATCATGTGATGCTGTTAATATATATATGTTACAGCCCAGTTCCTACAGGAGCAGAACTGTGGACAAGTACAGCGTCAATACTGGATCCAGAAGATACAATAAATAATAGACTAGACTAGAATAGAATAGAATAGAATAGAATAAAGTAGAATAGAATAGAGTAAAGTAGAATAGAATAGAATAGAATAGAATAGAATAGAATAGAATAGAATAGAATAGAATAGAATAGAATAGAATAGAATAGAAGTACTTCATCGATCCCACAATTGGGAAAATTTCCTGTAAATATCAATAACTGAAATTAAAGCCAGTGTCTCCATTTACCCATTTCATTTCATTTTTCATTTAATTTATTATTATTGTTTATTCCAACAGGTAAAACAAAATAAGAAAAATATACATACATACATATTGAAGCGACACCTCTTTAGCATCCTGGATAATTCCGCCTTGTTTGAAAGGGTTTAGGATGAAGATGACAAATCTTATCTAGTCCTACCTCTCAGTCAGAGCATATATATATATATATATATATATATATATATATATATATATATATATATATATATATATATATATATATATATATATATATATATATATATATATATATATATATATATATATATATATCAGCATATCAGAAAAAAGGGAAACCTGCTCTTTGCTAGTGATTCATATTTCCATATTTGTCTTGTATCCACTTAGAATGTCATTTATAAAAACCTGTTTAAACTTTTGTACTGATTTGCAGGTTTTCAGTTCTTCACTGCAGTTGTTCCACAGAATGACTCCTTTAACTGATATACAATGGATTTTTAAGTTAGTACGTACAGGCTGATTTTTGAACAAATAATTGTGTTGATTTTCCTTCACTTAAAACTACCCCTGGACACCTTCTGGAAACTGCTTTTGATTTGCTTTTTGCATTATTTGAATTTTTTTGAGATTGAACAAGTCCTTACATTTTAATGCTTTTAATTTAATGAAGAGTGGGTTTGATGGTTTATAGGTGGGTTTACTAGTGAATCAATATTGTTGAAGATGACAGTGTTTCCATATTGATTACAGAGCCTCTGAATGTCATAATGGGTCATATGTGATGAGCATGAATAGATGATAAACTGTATTTTACATTATTTACGTGTATTTATAGGATTAATGGATTGACAGATTTTAAACACAGTAGATGCTTTTGGATACTGGTTGCTATGTGGGACTTTAAAGGTTAAAATAATTCCCTCCTGAAGCATAGCAGCAACAAAACACACTTAGAAGACTGGGGGAAAAATAATAATAAAAAAAAAACATAAGGAATGAATAGAAGGTGGTGACCATCGAGACAGCACCAGGCATGAAGGAGCAGAAATAGCTTCTGAAATAATTGCTGGACTGTTTTTGATAAAGAAGTAAAAAGTCAACATGTAACTCATGAATAAAGGAGACCGAAGCAAAAGCTATAAAATACATAGGCGAAAAGTGTGTCTGAAAAACAACCTTGAAACCATTCATGTACCAAAACAAAATATTAAATAACCCATTATTTAATATAGACTAGATTATTACATTGGATTTCTGTAGAAACCTCAAGTGGATTATAAATATTTATATCAATACACTGTTGCCCATGAAGTGAATTTAATTGTGTTTTTTTTAAACACACTCCTCTTTTTATTCCTATTCATACACATCAGTAATCACCTTTGACCAGGTTCAATTATCATATATCGAGTCCCAGTTACACTCTGTTGAGAACTGTATTGACAATAGTCATTGGTGTAGTCGAGGGTAGACAGCCGTATATGGAGTACCTACTTACTTTTCAGTCTGCACTTGGTACACTCACTTCTAAATGCCCCTGAAGAGTATGAAAGGCCAACCCTGTCTACAGAAAAATAAACAAAAATATAAAAATGGCTCAATAAATGTATTTCCATACCATTTATTTATTTTGTCCTTATTTATGTTTTTGCTTCTTTAACTTCTTAATGCCTGGATTTTCACCACTTTGTGCTTGTGGGGGTTTTTTGTGCATTATTTTAGTAGATTTTAACATGTTTTGTATTTTCTTTCTCCGCGTTTTTTTGGGATTTTGTGGGAGATTTGAGGACAACCCTCCCCCTCTCCCAAATCAACACAAAACAATGAAGTGTTTTAATCCTGATTAATTCAGATTAATCTGATTAAAAATGTTAATTATTTTACAGCCCTAACAATAAAAAAAACCGTTATATTACATGGAGATATTTAATTTAACTACAGCAGATACAATAGGTAGATCTTTTGGTGTGTTGAATGTTTGCTAACAGTAGGCATTAAGGGGTTAATTTTATCCCTCCATTTATTATAGGACTGGGATGAAATGATGTTTTTGTGAATTTTTTTAAGGCACAAAGTGACAGTATACCCACTCCTGTAAGGATGATGACACCACTGACAATAGTATGTATTCAATGCCTCTGTCAGAGAACAAGTGATCTACTGTGATCCATCCACAGTGATCTACTGGCAGGATCATATACACTTATAAGATACAATTTTGTAGAACAATGAAAAATATATTTAACCCTGAGGTCTGAACAAATAAGGGTCCAAACTAATCTGTATAAACAGTATTTGAAGTGAGTGCGACTCTGGAGGGGTTGGATTTGTTTTTGATCATATAATAGTTTATGTTGCAAATAAATGTTAATTTTAGATTAAATTTAGTCCATATAATGTATATTATTATGGATGGAGGCAGAAATGCCTCCATCTCCACAAAGTGAGAATTTAATTTCCCTTGGTCAGAATATGTTATGTTTACAACACTGGAAACTAATACTTAACAAAACATAACTCAAACTATAAATAAAAAAAAAGCTGCAGCATCTGAAACTGACCACAATAAACATGTGACAGATAAACAGTAGCACAGTGCTTCAGTTTCAGATTCATTTTATCAGACTGTTTTAACTCACCATATTCTCCTGAGACCCAGCAATACATTTGTGTTTTCTGTAGGGGACAAAAGTTTCAGTTTTACTTTAAAATTATGTCCATTGTAAATGACGTCCCATTAAAAAATAAATTCTGAATAGGCTAAATAAATGTCCTTGAAAAAACTGTTGTATTGTGCAGTTTCCAATCAAAGTAATAAAAAGAAAAGCTAAACCTTTCATTTTCTTGGGTGTCAGGAGGACATTTTTACTTTTTTTTTTTTTTTTGTAATCAATTTCAGAGGACCTCATTTGAATTCCAGGTTCTAGGTTCTTACAGGAGCAGAAATGTGAACAACTACAGCTCTGACACTGGATTAAAATGATAAAGAAATAGAAATGATTTACTTCCACAACACATACTATTAAATATAGTACTAAATATGAGTGACTATTCTGTGGTATGACTTAGTGTTTCATTGTCAAACGTCTGAGGTTTTTTTTGGCCATAAGTAAGATTATATTAAAGTTTGTATTTCTTCTTTAGCATTACTGTTTGCATCCTCATCTATAACTTTTAAAATACTTCACTGATAAAAAAAAAAGAATAAAAAAAATAATCATTATAACTGTTTCATATGTATAATTTCATTTTGACCAAGATTATTTAAACCACAACTGTCTAGTTTACACCCTTTAACTTTACAGATATATAGCAAAATATAGAATGAGTATGAAAATGCTCACATCACTATATTTTGTCCACACAGTGTATACTGGCGTGGAAAGAAAAACTTGAAATAAAACAGAATAGAAACATTTTGCCATATCATTATAAAGCTATACAGTCTTATTTCCAGCACTTTACATCTTTTCCCACATAAATCTACCTTTTCTCATTAAAACATAAGCTCATCATTTTGACCAGGATGAGTCCATAACAGAAAATAAAATCAATCTGCACTTCTATACTTTATATATTCATGAATGAAACCGTCCTATAGAAACACTACTATAAATGCAAATGACACACTTCAATTTCAGTTACAAATTACAATCGGAAGCTGAATCAAAGACAATTCTAGCAGTTATTAAATCTCTTTCTACTCATTATTTGTTTGTATGTCAGAGAAAGAATCAGTAGGACTTACATCATATTATATCATTCTGCATTTTTCTGTTTCCAGTCCGTTGGTGATGCGCAGGAGTTGGATGTGATTCCTCCTGCAGCAGGTGAATGTACTACAGTGGATGTGTCGTTACTGTTCACCCAGACCAGGGTAGACTGATGATGCAACACTAGGGGGCAGTTAGGAGCCAGTCTGTGTGAGTGGAGTGAATGATCCAATCATATCATCCCAATGAGGTGAAAGAGTTTATTTGCACAATATATCAAGGTGGGGTTTATTCAACTCATAGTATAGTTAGAAGGGTCTTTATTCTAGAAATACTTTATTAGTCATCAGCTAGCAACTTCTCCTTCTAAACATAAATAAAAACCTCAGGAACAGTTTCTATTCAAATGCCACTTGTGTAATGAATTCAGTAGATAATTATTTAATTGGTCTTAATGGAGGTTTTGTGAGTGGTCTTGTATCTGTTGGTCTCAGATTGTGTCTAATATAAATATATTTATTTATTTATTTATTTTAAGGACTGCACTTTCAATTTTGTTGTTCCGTACTGGATAATGACAATTCAAATATTCCATGCCATCATTCTTTTTATTCTATTAAGTTTTACTCAGGATGGTGCAGTTGCCTCTACATTCACATGCCCTAACCTGGAGGCATTTGTGAGGAGAATAAACAACAAACGGGTTGTTTTTTTGTTTTGTTTTTTTATTGAGAACACAGCATTCCAGTGAAAATATAAGTCAACTTTTCATTCAGAGCTTTATGCATAGGACCCCGTGAAAGCTTTGACAAATTACAACAGGACTCCATAACTGCACAATTACTGTATCTCATTTGTTTGTCATTACAGTCTAGCAGAGGTAAGAAAAAAAAAAAAAATAGATTCATCATGGGAGTGAGGGATTTAGCATAGCGAGGAGTTCATTTCTAATGTGTGTATTCACTGCCAGCAATTCTGACAATCCCCAATGCCTTCAGTTGCTATAGGGATGGGGTGTCCATGGCAACAGTGTGAAATAAGGGGATGTGTCATTTAGCCGGCAACAGAGTTGATGGGGTTAAAGAAAAACGATTGTATCCTGTCACAAAACAGCTGAAACTCCCATGAATGTTAAAACAATAAAAATAAATACTTCTAGGAAGACAAGGAATGAAATTTAAAAAAAAAAAAAAAAAGCAGAAAATGTGTACTCCATACTGTAATTCATTCCATTTACACTTTCAGAACCAAATATACAATAAAGTCAATACTGGTATAAAAATAAAAACATTCCACCTCAGAATGGATTCATTTGTATCACATACAACATCAACATTTCAACAAACACCCTCACTGCCTGCATGCCTTTAACCAATGCTCATCTCACATATCATTTCACACAGTCTCAAAAAAAAAACAATAAACACTAAAACAACCAAGTCAGAAACTAAGCCTGGCTTGTTGACATGGTGTTGCATTTGTGGTAAATGTGTAACTGAGGTAACAATGACAATAGAAAGCTGTAGAAATACCTTGTATGATAAATAGATACTTATCAAATTCACATTGTTGGAACAATCCGTCTATTCTCCCTTTCCAATAAATTACTTAAAGTACATCTGTGCTACAGGTAGCTTTGGTTTAAGAAAATGATAAGTTTACCAAGAAGCTTCTCAATTATACTTTATCAAATGTAGTCAAGACAAGAATATCAAACAAGTTGTGTGGATCAAAAGCTCATTAATTTACCTTGCATTTAATTGGCAGATTAAATAAGCAACACTGTGCAGTCTTTAGCACCTTACATCACCTTAACCAACACTGAACTACATTTCTAAACCTGAACCTAAATTGAATTGTACCCTAAATTTGAGTCTCAACCATCAACTGGCTCTTTGAAAACTGTCCTGAAGCAGCGGTATAGTCAAACTGTCCTCAGCCTGTCTGTCAGCTCCTCACTTCAATGCTCTAAAACTTAAGTGGTTTTCAAACACTCTTCAAGTCACAGAAACGCACAGATATGACTAAAGCAAAAACTGTAAAATCATCCATCTATTAAGCTCAATTGTTCAGGAAGATGCAATACGTTTAAAGCATGAGGCATTAATTACCAATTAAATAAACATCACAGTTGGACAACACAAAAAATAAAATTTTATAAATAAAAATATATTGTAGTAGAAAACTGTAGTATTACTGTGGTGAACTTGCATAATGCTGTTATTGGTAGTGATACCTGCTGCATATTTGAGACAAACTACTAGTGTAAGGGTTTGGTGTGGCTTTAAAATATCGTAAAATTTTTTAAAAAGGAAGAAATAAACCAAGACTTTTGTTCAAATAAATGTTTAAAACTTGGGTATTTTAAAATGATTCCTAGACAAATGTTAGGAGTTTCAAATAGGTTTTCAATTCAAGGTTATGGCCAAGGATTAACTGTTCCCTTGACACTCAATGAGATTACTGGCCATGGAAAAGAGCTTTGACACCGGGGACAGTTAGTCACTTCTGACACAGTGACAGATCCTACAAGGCTCCTGTGAAAACAACACTCACACAAGTGGGCTAAAACCAGCCAGAAGACGGGACAGGAACTTGTGCTGCTAGTTTCGGCTACAGGGTCAATCCGAAGCTGGGGTGAAGTCCATGGCGCGCAGGGCGTTGGACTGTGCTCGTCTGCGTGCGAGTCTGGAGTTGGACGGAGGAGAAAGCCTCATGGAGCAAACGATGGCTCCGATGTCTTCCTGCTCCTCATCGTGCTGGGACAGCTGCCGGTTAAAGGCGATGGCTTCTGCCGCAAACTGGGTCAAGTCTTTGGTGCTGCTGTTCCTAAAAAAAAAAAAAAAAAAAAAAAAAAAAAGACGGGAAAATGTACAGGAGATCATTTAAGACAGCACCCAGTAGCGCTGTATAAACCAGGGATCCCATTCCAAGTCAGACTTAAAATTCCCTGACCAACAAATTCCATGACCTTCTGTAGAAACAACATGTCCAATTTAATGAGGACATTTTGTCATGTCCTCCCCTGAGCAGACCACATAATGAATGAATAAATCAACCCCAAAAGGAGTGTAAATTCACGACGACAGCTGATTCTTCTAACACATGGTTTTAGTTTATACATGACAAACACACAAAGTTTAATTAATACACTACTATATGTTCATCTACATAAATTTAAGGCAAAATAAGACAAAACAAGAATGTTGAGGATGTTTAGAGCAGGAGTTTTTGCAGATAAAATCAGCAACAACACAGAGATATATGCTATACATTTGGTTAGGGGCTGCAGTTACAAAATTATCTGATGCTCCCAGAATTTACATACAAAATTATGAAATCCCCTTAATCTCCCTGTCTGGAACTGCCTTCATTGAAATTCCCTGATATTTCAGAAGTTCCCTGACCAGTGGGAACCCTGAAAAACATAATGCAGTTGTGTAAGGTTTACAGACAACATAATATCAGTTTATAGAAACGTCACTATTGGAAACAGCTGAAATTGTTGAACTGCATTTCTCAGTAGTGAGGTGGTAATATTGTTCCTTTATAAATATTTGGATGAACAAATGTGGATTTATTTCAATAGTAACTGCCAATTGTACATGAAACAAGCATGTTTTGTGTAATTATAAATTGATTCAACCTTTAACTCTTAAAAGATCACTAAATGCATGTCTTCATTGTCAATGGTGAGAGTACAGAAAAACAACACAGAGAGGATCACAGACAAGCATAATTAAAAATAGCAATTATAATTATTTTTAAAGTAACCTACCTTTAAAAAAAACAAAAAAAAACCCCACAGGTATTATGTGGCGACATTATCATTTAAGGCTTTACATTATTGATACATATATAAAGTTACTATCTTCTATATATCCTAAAAAAGTTTGTCTATTTTCACAAAAACTACCGTTCATACGACAAACTAGAAATAGAGTGTAACAAATGTGTGAATGAGGGCTTCCAAGAAAAATCTCTCCATAATCAACCAGTTATGACTAAAGCACTTCATACATGTAATGAATGGTCTGGAGTGAGCTGTGCAGGCTATTAACTCATACCTCTGTAACACACGAGGAGTTGGAAGACCTCTCTCTGGTGCGTTCTGTAGAAATGAAGAGGGAGAGGTGCATTTGAATTGTGCAGCTTCACAAGCTAAACTACGCAAAAGCATACAATGAATAACTGAGTTTATTATCAGGGCATCACACTTATTTTAGTTCAGGTGGCTCAAATGGATCAGTAAAATAGTAGAACTATACTTACGCCATCACAGGCAACAGTCAAGGGAAAAGGTTAAAACGCATGGTTTTAACACTCATTCAGTTTTTATGCCCCCAAACTATGGAACAGTCGACCTGAGGATCTGAGGTCCGCTGTGAGTGTTCATATTTTTAAGGGTAACCTGAAAACCCACCTTTTAGTTAAATTTTACTCTTAACATTATTTTACTTTGCTATTTTCTGTATTTACTTTTATTTTATTCATTTATTCTATTCTTTTTAATTCGGTAAATCTTTTAACATGTTCCTACAATTGCAGGATAATGGGGAGGGGGAGGGGGGTCTGATGTAAAGCACTTTGTGCTGCATGCATCATGTATGAAAAGTGCAATATAAATAAAGTTTGATTGATTGATATCCCCAAACACCCCCAAACCTTAATCAGACAGCTATGATGTCATGACGTGATGCATCCCCAGGTTCAATTAAATCCACTTGATTTAAAGTCAAACAGATTAACATTTCCAAATATATGAACAAAGGAGTGTTTAGTGACTAAACTTTTTAACAGCCCCTTGTGGACAATGTAGAAATAAATCATCCAAAATCAAATTTCTTCTTCCTCTTCATGATGTTCTTTGATATAGAAAATATGGGGGAAAAAATGATCACATTCAGATGAACGATATCTGGTGGCGCCGGTGGCGGCTGTCGGATCAAAAACTTAATATTCCTGGACTCTGGGGATATAATAATACTAAATTTTTCTTTTGTTTTGGTACAAAAAATAAATAAAGAAAGAAATTACAAACTATCCATTAACAAAAAATGTGAATAACCTGAATGTCCGTGAACAAAAAGAAAAATTGTAATTGTCTTTTCTTACCATTTGCACATCTAGGAATCAACAAAACTAGTAACAATATAGAATTTAGCTTTGTAATGAATACAACTTGATTGTCAGTGTTTTTTGTGAAATCTGTGCAAATTCATCCTGGGGGCCAGATTGACCTGTTTGGAGGGTTGGTTTTGGCCCAAGGGCTCCATGTTCAACACATTTACTAGCTATTCTTTCACACATGTAGTAACACTCACCCCCTGCACCCAAGAGTGTTTGAGGACCTGAGCGGCACTGAGACGCAGTGTTGCATCCCGAACCAAGAGTTTGGAAATGAGATCCTTGGCCCCGTCTGTGATATGAGCCCAATCTCTGTCCGGAAACTCATACTTGCCCTGCTGGATACTCTCAAAAAGGTGCCTCTGAGGAATAAAGAACACAAAAAAAAGACAGTTAAAAATAATAAAAGCCGTTAAAAAAAAAAAAAAAAAGGCGTAGGCTATGACTAAAAGCAGAGGCTAAAGGTTAAATTGTGCTGACGGCAAACTGAAATGATTTGACAGCCATTCTTTGACAGAGACAACATTCAGTGTGTGTTGTGTGATGTGAACAAGCAAGTCAACAAACAAGTTTCCGTTGTATGTTTGTCAAAACTGCAAACGCAGTCTGTCCTTGAAGGATCCACACCTTTTCCGTCTTTCCTCCATAAACATGAAATAAATGGAGGGTGAAGGGTCTGATCAGAAAAAAAGGAGTTTAAATCCAGAGCCCTGGACTCCTGTGATTTATTTGTTTATTTTCAAGATTAAATCAACTTTTCTTGAGTGAAACCAAGTCCTGGCATCTTTATCTTATTACTTACAAAATGCTATTACTACCTAAGCCTAACCATAGAAGACTCAAAAAGTAAATAAAAATAGCAACAGTTACACTAAAGTATCACATCTAAGATTTTTTTTAGCAATGAGAGGAAACATTCAATGAACCCATTCCAAACACACCAACATTATATGGACATTGTGAAAGGTTGAAACCAGTTTACAAAACATTTCACCGTTTAGAAAAGTACACTCCCGTAACTTTATAAAATATCTTTTTTTACCATATGTACTTGGTAGTAATACCTTGACTAAACGTACCTGACAGGTTCTGCAGGTTTCTCCACGATCCCAGCCACAGTCTGTACCACAGTGGCCAGTGAAGGGGGGGCTGCCGCTCAACAGGATGTAGAGGATGACACCAAGACTCCAGAGGTCACAGCGCTTGTCATAGAAGGAGGCCTCATCTGTAAACACCTCCACTACTTCTGGAGCCATGTACTCTGCTGAGCCACACTAAAACACAGCAAAATATTGGAAATGGCAAAAATTCATTACTGAATAGTTTTTGTTAGATTTAATTCCATGCTTACAGTTGAGTCAAAGGAAGAATCTTACCGGTGTAGTGAGCTCTGGAGTAGTGATTGGTGTACAAGCACTGCTGAGCTTCACACCACTGCCCAGGTCAAAATCACAGATCTTTACCGGGGATACCTGAACATAGGGATTTAAAAACATCATAACCTATTGCTTCTTTCCATTTTATATCATCAGAAATAAACAGTTCTCCTTTGAAAGCAGCTTTTCTACAAATGACTGACCTGATCAGTGTATTCACAAAGGATGTTTTCCAGCTTGAGGTCTCTATGGGCAATGCCTGTAGAAAACCATAGTTATTGCAAACTTGTGGCTTGTTCCTTTGCTGTATTCATGTTTATGTCAGCCTACCTTTGGTGTGTAAAAAGTCAAGAGCTTGGGCAATATCCTTGACCACCCTGCTGGCTTCCAGTTCATCAAAATGCTTCCGGTTCTGGATATGGGTAAGAATTGAACCTGAAAAGTGAAGAAGCCATATAAATCACTGTGGTTCACCATCAATGTATGAAACGGATCAAATGGTGTGTGTATGTCTACACATACCGCCACACAGCTTTTCAAACACCAAATAAAAGCAGTTGTTGTCTTCAAAAAACTGGATCAATTCCAAAATGTTCCTAGATGAAAATATTTCCTCCTGATTAGCATCAGTTTTGTTTGTTTTTTCAAAATATAAAGTATAGATTTGCATCCATTTTATACCAGTAGCACTCACTTATTTCCCTGACACTGGTAAAGCGTCTCCACCTCTCGGAAGACCCGGCTGCGGCTGTGTCCTGCGCTCTTTTCTATGATCTTTGTGAATAAAAAGACAGAGAGTGTTCAATAATGGTTTGACATTTTGCTTTCTTTGTGATTCTAGTTGAACTACATTTTTACTACCTTTAGCAAAACTATGGGCTGAAAATTCATACTTGGCACATAAAGGTACTGAGCTAACCAGTGTGAACCTCACTCATCAAACATATAAACATGTCAGTCGCACTAATTTAGAGTGGGGGGAGAGTTTACATCCAACGTTATCTACCATACCATTTCAACAAACTATGAAAAACATTCTGTCTTTACTGTAACAGGTGTGGCACGACTGAGAAGGATGCTGCCGCTTGATGTCCAACATCCAACTGTAATTTACACATTTGAGATTAATAAAGCACTACCCTATCAAGTACCCCCCCCCCATTGTGTGATCCACGAAATGTATTTACACACCTTCACAGCAAACTCCTTTCCATTATGCAGACTAATGCATCCTTGAACTTTAGCATAGGCACCTTGTCCAAGCACTTCATCTGTCAATTTGTAGAGATCTGAAGAAAGCAACATGTGCAACTGCAGTAAGTGTCATAATAGTAGCAACTAAAAGAGAACATCCATTTCCTCTGTACAAATGTCACAATAGTCAATTACCATCAAAACTGCCTGTGAAGCTGTCTGTTGCTCTTGTTCTCTTCTTCTTCTTCCTTTTAGCAGCATCTGGAATCCTTACTGGCTGGCTTTTTTCAATATCTAAAGCAAAAAAGAAACAACATGAAACCATCATGATTTAGAATTACCATTACTGTGTGAACTTTAGCTTTTCATTTATCTAAGTATTTTGTACCTGCTGGGCCATGGGAAAGGAGCTGTCTTTTCTCTGAAGTGATTCCATTGTCCTGAACTCCCCCACAACTCTGCCCCACTTGGCCATTGGCCAGGGAGTTACCCTGTGACAGAGAGAAGGAGGCCACACAAAAAGGGGAAGAGTGTGAGGGAAAGTACGAGTAAAGCTACAGAAATTATCCCATACAGTGTAGAATATGCTACTCTGCTCTGTGTTAAATGATAAGAAAAATCTAAAATGTTTTTGTAGTTTAATAAACGTTACAAAAAACAATATTCAAGTTTTAGTCATATACATTGGTCTTTACAACATACATTTCTTTAACACACACAAAACCTAACCCACTGTATACATTCCACAACTTTTTACTACCACACTCATGTGGCGACCTGCCAAAACACTGGAGCGATAAAACAAAAATACAGGAAACAATATGACAGATCTTATCACATTCTGGACATTACCAGAAGCACTTACAAAACTAGTCATGACTCATGGAAAATGATGAAAGTTCTGCCTTTGTGTAAATAGCCTTGACAGTCAAACTATTTTCTGGCAGTGATAGTATCCACAGGTTTCAGGAAGTCACACGCTTCCACTCCATCAGAGTAACTGTTCCCACCTGGAGAGAGTGCTGGAAGGTTTGCAACTCCGTCATCACGCAGTGCCTCACCATATCTGCCAACTGAGAGAACACACAAATATTACGATGCAAGCAAGCACTAATCAGGGACAGGTTTGTGAGTTATGGGAAACCCACATGCATCCAATTAGTGTAGTTTGACAGACTGAATGAATGACCACTGGTACACGTCAACTTTGTTAAGCGTTCTACCACTTGACAAGGTTATATAAATAAATCTCGGTAGAAAATGCATTTGATTTATGGGTGAGTATGTCATAACGGTTATTTTTAAATAAACTAACTAAGCATTACCTCAGGCCAAGGTAGATAGCTTTGTTACAAAATCAGTGTGTTGGGTAACTACTTACCGAATCAAGCTAGCTTTAGCCATTGCTAACATTGACAGATTTGTTTCAAGAACAAAGGAAACCCCCATCAAACAAAGAAGACACTTTATATGGTCCATCAACAATTAAGCTAAAGTTACTTAGCATTCACATCGCCTTACGTTTTTCTCTTCGCTGTCGTATGCTGACTTCAGCTAGCTAGCACAGACCTTTAACTGACGTTAGCTTGTCATTCAGATACCGTACATCCCTTAGTTTTCGTTGAGAGACCAATCACCGGCGGAGGCTAGGTCCCGTTAAAGAAGCGTTTAAATACAATAAAATATTCTAACCTGGACTGTGTATCAAAACAGGCCAAATCCCGTCTATTACAGCCTTTGACAGCTGAGGTAAGCATCCATTACTAGCTGGGAACCATCAAACAGCCGATGACGCAGAGAGCGGGAAAACACATAAACACACGATAACCACGCCTCTTTCGACAGGATCTCTCATCCTATTGGTCTATAATGAGATGGTCACTCAAGCGTCATTTGGCGTGTTACTTGGCCACACCCCCATCCACGTAGAGGGGTTTTTTGAGCATGATGATGATGACCTATATTTACCACTTTAATTTGACAGGCTTGGCAGTCATCTTCTAAAAGAAAAACTGCTCAGGCCACATAACTGGAATGTTTCTAGAGCATATAACTGAGGCTACGTGTCCTCAGAAATATGTCCTTGGTGGGAGAACTTCTTAGATTTTTATTTATTTATTAAAAGTAAAAGTAGCAAAACTACTAGGTAAATTCTAGTCAAAGTTCAAAATATTGTTTTTATAACATTATTTTAGAAAAGTACCGAAAGTATAACAATAAACCTATTTAAAATAGTAATAGTAAAAGGGCATTCATGAAAAGTGTTGCTGGGTTATAACTATTTATCTATTTAGGTTTGATGTGTTTTCTATCTTCTGTCCCTGGTGGGACTTATTTTGTTGGATAGCGTGTATTACTTCTTTTTGATTACACTAATAATATGAGCCTTCCAGTATACCTAATTGATAAATTAAGTGGCTAAAAGGCACAATACCACCCTCCCCCAATAAATAAATAAGATAAAATACAAATACTGGCTTCAGTTTAGATAAACAAATAATAGTTAAATTATTCAACATATTAATCTCTCTCAGTAATTCATTATATCATAAAAATCACAAAACAGTGCTTTTGTCTACACATTTAGTGCACGACCATTAGTGCAGTGCATTATATTAGAAAAACATACAAAAATCTTAATCATTTTCAGGCTGCATTTTTATGACTTAGAACACTTTGAAACTTAAAAACAAAACACTAACATCAAGTAATATACAAATGCTTACTTATGAAACTGCATATCAAAATATAAAGCACAAACTTTCATGCATAGGAGGAATTAAAGTGTATAAAGGAAGAATGTAGTATTATTAATCAACAGAAAGTCCTACAACAAGGGCGTCATAACACAAATATAGTGCTGTTGCAAGTAAACACCTTCCTTATTGTACAATGGCATCATCTGAATACATGTAGTGCGTCAGAGGACCTTCCCAATTATTAAAAAATATTTACATTATGTAAAACATTCCACAAAACTGCTCATTGTTTTGAGTGTATGAAAATTTCTTGCAGGGCTCAGATAGTGATAGAACATAAACTTCTTTGTCCATGTGGTTCTGTTTAGTTGCAGATCTTCTCTGTCATCTCCTTCTGTTCAGAGAAAAGAAGCACAAAGCATACATTTAGCAAATCAAATTTCAGCTATTCCTGGAGATGAATGACTGTTATAAAGTATTTAATATTAAAAATGAACAACATTATTTGTTATCACAAGAAAGACAGCTATTGTTCCTGTTATATGAACAACTAAATGAATTGCCTCAGGAGCTAAAGGCAGAACAATAAACGGTGTTTGTTTACAAGATTGATCTTTTTTGCAGTGTGGTGACACAAATGTCTCATCTCTATTTCACTTTGCAAGGGAAATTACGTGGCCACGGTCTCATAATGATGATAGCTGATGCTTTTTATTGATGCTTGTGGCACCTTTTTTTCATTTTTCATTTGCTGGTGTTTTGTTGGAGGAAAGTTATCTCTATTTCATTTCTGTTTTATTACATGGATGCACCAAGATAGCAACATGAGGATTGTTACTCCAAACCAGTGCATTCTCTGCAATAGTGTAAGTTTATGTCTTTCATAAAAATTAAGAAAGTAAACATTTAATCTACTTACCAATATCATACTAAAAATATAATTAATTGTACATGTGCTGAAGCCCAGAATAAGACTGGGAATCATATCAGTCTCATAATCATGTTAGCCTACACATACATGGCTTTCTTTGAAATTTATGTGTTCTGTAAAGGAAGGCATACTGTACAGCATATGTATCAATTACAAAGGGAATCAGACATTTCCACCTCTACTTCACACATTTAAAAAATCCCACTCAAAGTCTCACCAGGGGCTCCAGTTCAGAGTGATCAATAAGATTGAACTCTGAGATGAAGTAATAGTAGTGTTTGTAGCAGGTGTTTATGTGGGCTTCTGCACCCATGCTGCAGACACTGTCAAAGTGATGGATGTAAACGTGAACAAACACTCTGAAGAGGCGGCTCAGGATCTTCTTGCACACCTGCTGGAAGTTCTTGGGGAATGGGACACCTAGGATGAGGGAGGCAACGGATTGTCAGAGAAATGACGAAACCTCCAGCTGAGAAACATATGTGATCTAAGACTGAACATGAATCATGATCTATAACTGACACCAGTAATTATACAGACTAGAATTAACTCTTACAATTTGAATCATTTACATGGATAGGACATGGACATGGAGCTGTGCTGAACAGCCTGTTTTTAGATATGAAGACTATAGAAGACTTATTTTAGAGAAATGTCAGGGGCTGCAGCATAATATTCTAACTTAGATAAAGCATTCAAATCAAATCAAATCAAATCAAATCAACTTGTTTCTATATTATTTAGTTATACTATTTTAGAGTAGGGGTTGCACACTGCTGATCCTCAGTATGAATGTTATTTTCATGTATTCATGCAAATGACAATAAACAGAATCTGAAATTGATTTAAAACTGTAAAGTCATGAGTAAATTTAATATGTCATGTTACACCTTATCCGAGTGGTGTCCAGCATCAGGATCAAAATGTGCATTGTTTCAAGGCTTGGCACCTATTCTTATTTGCATGTACCACCTCTCCTCTAAGAATTGAATAATTTTTGGTCTATTCATTTAACTTCCTTTCTCTTTATTCCTACTTGACAACCTGTCATTTTTATCACTGACATCTAAAATCATCACAGACAGACTACAGCAAATTCTGTGCCATCACTAATGACAGTCACTTTGCTCCTCTATTAAACATTAAATTGTAAGCACTAATAAATGTTGAATAATAAATCTAGCACAGACATAAAATAACACCATAAACACCCTCTTCACTCTTCTCTAAATGTCAAGCACACTGTTTAATTAACCTCAGCTTGAACTTCAGTATCTCATTTAAGATCCTAATGGAGGAGAACGGCACAGTACTTGGTCAGTCCTTTCCACTCAGTAACAGTCTGCCTTCATTTGCAGACTCCTCACACACACCTACTCTGGTGGGGAAGATGTCCTCGTTATTGATGAGCGATTCTATCCAGTCCATGAGCAGGTTCATGTACTTGAGCGCAGGCAGTTTGGTGGGTCTCTTGTAGTCGTCCCCATCCTGCCACCTGTACTCGTACCGCAGACCTCCAGACATTATGGGACATGTGCGCTCGGTGCAAAACTCGCTCATTGTGCCATAAATCAGGTTGATTCTGTTGAAAAAATCCACCACATGTACTGCAATCCAGTCATTGATGTTCTCGCCCTCTGGAAGCTGGACCACCTTCCTCAAGTCCAAGCCAGATTTAAGTGAGGCCTGGGCCTTTTTGTAGAGTTCAAAGCGCTGGGTGCCTGGCTCAAACCTTTTCTTTGGCCTGAATGTTTTATCTTTGCTGAATACTTGTCCAAGACACAACGCCATTAACTCCGTCGTTTTCTCTGAGATAAGGGGCGGAATACTTTCTCTGGAATACTATTTTGTTTTGGGCTCGATAAACTGTGACCTTCCTGAGAGAGGACCAGGTCGTGAAGACAGGTCACAAGAGGCCAGCTTCTTGTTTCCCGAAGATTCAACCTCTCTGTGAAGCAGAACACATAAGAGTCATACAATTGTTGTGTTTTTTATTCATTGGTTGAGACAAAAACAAAACAAAACAAAAAAACGAGGCATTGTTTCAAATTTCACACATAAAATTAGTCATGTAGTTTTGATGTAATGAACTTTTAGTAGAAAACAGCAACAGTCCATTCAGCCAGTTGTGGACTGTTTAGTCTGTTTAGTACAGACTAAAGCCTAATTGAGAAAATGAATGGCATGCTGCAACTCATTAAATATGAAACACTTTCAGGATGTATTCTCAGACAGATCCTCTCTCTCTCTCTCTCTCTCTCTCTCTCTCTCTCTCTCTCTCTCTCTCTCTCTCTCTCTCTCTCTCTCTCTCTCTCTCTCTCTCTATATATATATATATATATATATATATATATATATATATATATATATATATATATATATATATATATATATATATATATATATATATATATATATAGTGGAATTCTCTATTTCCTAAGAACGAGCCTGTGACATTCATTAAAAAAAATTGTAATAAAAGTCAATACAATGACAACATCAGCCAGCGATTAACAAAAGCTTCTTTCTAAAACATATCAGCCATCTGACAGGTGATGTCCTCTTAAAAGGAGCACAATCCCTTTGAGGGCTAAAGTAATCCAGATGCTATGATAATAAAACCGTAATGTTCACATTTGCATATTAAGTGAGGAGGTAATTAACTCCTAAATGTCTGGTGCTTGACAAATACCACAGAATTGTTTAGGGTTGTCATCTATGGTGTGTATAGTGATGCTACTTTGGAGGGTAAAAGTGTATGTGTTAATCTTTCAGATGTGACACCACAGTCATATTCATTCGACTGCAGTGGTTGCAATATGATACTCTATCCGCATTTGTGTCATGTGTCCCATTTTTAACTGTTGGTCTCAACATTTCCTGTGGTTGTTTCCCTAAAACTCCTATGACCCAAGTTTGCAGAAGTTTCAGTCACTTTAACTTACATTACAGAACATTAAAGACAAAAGTCAGTTTTGTGTGTGATTGTTTGGTTTTGGTCAGCTTGCAAACGTTGTTTTTTAATCGACATCATGCTCCCCTGATAAGTTTGAGTTTGGTTTCTGTTTTCTTTTTGGGTCAGTTATAGTTAACTATACTTTTATACTTTTCAATTGTCATTGATTATGTTCCAAGTATAAACTTTCTGTCCCTTGTTTTCACAGATCCAGATCAACATTCACCACTGGGGGAGCCTGAATACGTGGTCATGAGATAGCTGTAATGTGTCCATAACAAAAAGACTTCAGAGTAAAGCTCATATTACACAGCTTTGTTCAGGGTCATAAGGACACAGCTTCAGTCAAAAATCAATGTCAGACACCCTTGATGAGGATTTATACAGAAGGTGACAGCATGTGGGAAAGATTCGGTTGAGTTTCGATGGCTTTATGCCTCTCTGCATGCCTCAGCAGCCCCAGACTGAAGCATGTCTGATCACGTATTGGAGTTGGCACACCCTGCCTGCAAGTTTTTGTATTTCTTTTTCATGGAATTTGCCCCTGACTTTGCAGGCTCAAATGAAAACATAAAAAAAGTCCCTCTTCAGTAACAAAGGAAAAAGGCCATATGACATCAAAACCTAGAGATCACAGAATGGAAAAAGTTGTCTTCAATATACCTGGCTGAAATCTTTCAGAAGAGGATCTGGAATGTGGTGAAAAGACGTGGGAAGGACAGGGAGGTCTGAGGCGTCGCAGCCCTAGATTTTAGGTTCTCCCGTGCAGCACAGTTCCAGCTGACTCTCCCCTTTGAGCTCCTCTGGATCCTCTGCGTCCCTGCCGGCCACTATTATCAAACCAAGAAACTTCAGCTTTGCTCAACAGTAACAGAGTAAAGAGAGAAAAAAGTTGTTTGGCTTCTCTTCCTGCAGATGATGTCACATCCTGACTTTGTCTACTGTTGCTTTCTATGTGTGAGCGTCTGTGCCTCTTTGTGGGTGTGTGCAGAGAGGGCCTATAAATTGAAAGAGAAGAAGGGCTGGAAAAGGCCTTTGTAAACCCCCACTCAGACCTCCCTCTTTTCCATTTTTTCTTTTTTTTTTCTCCTTCTCATCCTGTAGGGAAGAGAGTGAGCCAGGCTTCTGATGAGGTCCTGAGAAAACAGCCCCTCCTCTTTAAGCCACATATAGGACATCACAATCATCCCACAAATTGTTTCTGGATGTTTGGCAGCCAGAGTCTCAATAACATGTCATTAAAATTCTTGGCCTTTTTCAGATATTGTCGTTGAAGTCACATCAGCCTTAAATAGAAAAAGTGCTACATACCAACTTAAAAAAGTATATTCTTTTTTATTATTAGAATTAAATACAAATTTTGTAATGTGTCTATTTATATTATTCTTTTTTAATTTAATTAAATAAAAATTTTTTTTTAATTCTATTCTATAAGTCCAAGGGAATCTGTGATGAAATCATGAATAAACAAGGCATGCTTGTTTGAAACAGTCTATTCCCGTCACTGTTGGGGATGAGCCTTGTTACGATGGCTATCTTGACTCTTCCCTTTGTCTTTCATGTCAATGGGTGCTACTGATGTGCAGAGGGTGTCTAGATTTAGATGAGTGATGAAACACAGGCTGCAAAAGAGCAGCTGTCTAGACTCTTTGTGATGTGATGCCCTCCAGTATAGGAGTAATAAGAGCTATACGCTGTGGCAATAGATAAGTTACAGAGATGGAGGCAGAGTTTATGTTGTCATGCTGAAGTTTGCTGCAGAGGGATCACTTTGGTCAATTTTAAGATGAGTTTAAAATCTGGAGCTGCAGACAGAAACAGAACAGCTACAAGCAAGTAACACTCGCAAAACCTTTTTAGTTGATAAATTACAGTTTTTATCACAATTTTTAGACATTTCATTGGTTTTTAACTCAGTTTTGAGTGCTGTACACTTCATATATTTGAACTGGAAATCAATAATTATCTCTGGGATTAATAGATTCAGAAATTTCTGATTCTAAATGATTGTGACCTATTTATAAAATGTATAAAAATACCAAACATGAATGTTTAATCCCCCAATTTTGCCAAATTCTTTTTAATATATTTATATGGAAACATCTACATTTGTGGTCATAGTTTTTATATATAAACATTAAAAAGACTGAAAAAGATACAGGGAGGTAGCCTAGCCACGTTATCCCTATGGGGAGCCTAAGTCTCCACCCCTTCAGGGAGGCTCATGGGGCCTGAAATTGGAAAATTAATGAATGATATTCAATGGGGGAAAAATGCTAACATGGTATCTAATTTGTCATGTGCCCTGAATCACACACATTGCACCTCATAATAAATGATAATTATTGATGTGTGTTTTCAACTGGTTCTGTTAATGACTGATTCATTTGCGAGTAAAACCCGTTAATAATTTGGACTACACGCCTGGCGCGTATGTGATGTCACAACAGACTCCACACCACAGCTGAGGGGACTGTGACATCACATACACAGCATTGTAGTCTCTTACTAATCCCACATAAAACGTAACAGGACGTTTGCTTCCCATCAAAAACGGGTGGCCTGCCTATGACACATTAAATATTTCTTAATAACCGCTATCATATGTGAATTTCAGAGCACTTGTCAAACGGAATCAGAATTTACCTTCACTTGCTCCATTCACTCCCATTCAAATTTTTTCTGAGCTAAGCACCCATGACTTAGCTTCTCAATTCATTACATGTATGGATGCGTCACTTATGTGACGTCACACTACGCTCAGCTGCCGTGTGGAGTCTGCGGTGATGTCACGCCAGGTGCGTCGTCTAAATTATTAATTCCATTCATTCATTTTCCAAACTCAGGTCCCATGAGGGGCGGAAAAATAATTTAAAGATTGCTGACGTTTTCTCACACTCTTCACTCATCTTTGATACAAGGAAATCACCACCCCTTTTTGTTATTCTTCTATGGTCGCTTCCGGTGGTTTGTGTCCGAATCATTGCTACGTCACTTTGTTATGCCCGCCCTCTGACTCTATACTTCACCGCGATTCGTCGGCCAGTTTCAAGGAAATCTAGCCAAAAATTGAATCGAGCATAACTAAACTACTATAGACATAAATATATTTATATATGTCTATGTAGACTACTAGCAGTGCTGCCGCTAGGAGTCTAACGCGGCTAGGCTAACAGGAAATGCTATAGAACTACACTATCAGAGGCATGTATAGTTTATATGATATATGTTTAGGTTGGAAACATGTTACACACACAACATATTATTATTATTATTATTATTATTATTATTATTATTATTATTATTATTATTATTATTATTATTATTATTATTATTATTATTAATAATAATAATAATAATAATAATAATAATAATAATAATAATAATAATAATAATAGTTAATTAATTAATTCATTTATTTATTTATTTGTATTTTATTTGTATTGGTGGTAGTAGTAGTTTTAGTGGTAGTAGTAGTAGTGTTTAAACTGCAGTAGTGGACATGCAATCATCAAATACATGATGGACATTCTGGTTAAACATTATATTGTTTGATATAGTTTGATGGTGTTTCATCACTAGTGGAAAATGAAAAAAAAAAATTCCATGTATCCAGACTGGAAAACACTGCATAATATTATTAGTTTTCACCTGAGTCTGCAGTAACAAAAACTACCCACTTGGAGTCACTGTAGCTGTAATTATTATGAGTGTTCCTGGTTCTATCACTAAGGGGAATACCCTTTTTATCAGAGCAGCAGGTGACACCTTCATGTTAATTGTGACTCAATAGAAAAACATGTTTTGTTATGTAGCGGTCATGTTTTGTTTGGTGAAGCTGGTGTAGTTTTGAGTCACTCTAAAGTGTAGAATCCATGTTTTCCTGTTCAACAAAAATAGATTAAACAAAACAGCAAAACAAAAAGAATCGGAGTAAAAAAAAGGCACAATCAAAATATTTCCAACTATTCAAGCAGTGATGACATACATAGGAAACAATGAAGCACTTACTTGTGAATACCTGACAGACATGCCTGCAGTTGCCCTCTGCTCTGCTTTTTTCAACTCAACCAAAAATGTGAGACAGGAGGAAGTGCAACCAGGCCAGCCTTCTGACACTGAACTCAGACTGTCACTCAGCACTCAGTCAGTATTCAACACATCCACTTCCTGTCATGGTCTAGCATTCATCATTGTCAAATGGACTGTGAATTCCACACAAACCCAAGATTAGAGTTGTGTAATCTTCGTCAATGTGTACCTTTTGCATATTTGTGTCAATCAGCTTTGGTTTAGGGGCTTTCCTATATCTTTCTGTTTGTAAATTGGAGGAAGTGTGGTTCTTTCGGTTTTAAAAGTTCCCCTCAAGCAACCAACTGAAGGGCCTCCTCCTATGTAGAACAGCAGGTGGATGTTCACCTGCCACAGACACTTTATTTATGAATACACAAACAGTCCAGGTATCTGACAGCTTGTCTTGCATGTTTGTCCAGGCTCGTAATTTTGTATACAAGTGAACCTGTCCTTTAGGAATTTCAGCTTAAAAGGAAAGTTATGAAACTGCTTGAGCTCTTCTTTGTAAACTAGCATTAGCATTTTGTCTCCATAATAATGCCTTATCTAAACTGACATACATTAGCTGTGTTATGGTTTATATAGTGTATGTAAAACATCTCAGCAGAAATATATGCAAGACCCTTATCTTCTCTGGTGATCGTGTCCATGTCATTTTGTGAAACCACGAATGAAGCACACAGCAGAACAAAAACACTACTATGTAAATTATGTCATTTTTTAACCACCTGACAGAAGATATAATCGCTTAAGACAATAGTAGGAAGACAGTCAGGAGTACTTTTCTACTTCTATGGTGTCAGCTTTTTACCTTTATTCATCTACAATTTAGAAACATTTTCATTTAACTATAACTTTTTACAACAAAACACAAGCAATATCCAAGGCAATGCATTACTTTGCTACTAATCCATTCTTTAGTATGAAATGTTTCTCATATTGACTCAACAATAACAAAACACAGTAGCCTATTACAATGCTTTTATATGCCACTTAATAAGAGGCATTCTTCTACAAAAAGGTCATGTTTTGACTTTATGTTTTGAATCACAAAGACCTAAACAGTCACCAAAAACATCTACTGATTGGAATAACACCCTGCAGATGCCTTTGAATCACTGATCATAGTAATGTATGTATATCATTTAGGTAAAAAGCAGTTTTTCCTGCTTTTCAGCAGCACCAGAAATACCATAATTTCTGCAACACTGATCTGCCAAAACACATCATACTAATGTTGTTGTACATGCTTGGTTATACATTTAGTTATGAAAAAATCTTGCTGAAAAAAACAACACTTTTTCTTCAGTTTTCTCTGTAATGATTTAGTAACCTTTGAACCGACTCTGATCTGGCATGAATGCCTACATACTGAATAAATGAAATGTATAAGAAAATGCCATATTCTCACTGAAACATGAAGGTAGTGAAATTCTAAATTGTAATAAATGGTTAAATGTAATACACTACAAATATTCATGACTCCTACAGGGTGTACACCACTTTCACCCTTTTTAGCTGGATTAAGCCCCCCAGACCCCTGTGACCCTAGTGAGGATAAAGCGATGAGACGAGACAATATAAGTATTCATTTGGAAGCTGCTTCAAAAATTCTTCTAGGTTTTTAAAATTTTAAATTACATTTACTCAGAGACATTTATCAAGTTTTATGTGTGATGGAATTATATTTCTACTTCAGATGTAAACAAACTGAATAGACAACTTTTCCCACTGGTACCTCATTAATTTGTTCCACTGGTTTGTCCATTTCAAATTCTGCATACAATATTTATACAGAATGGGTCAAATGTAAATACTATAGCACTTCCTACTGAACTTTATTAAGATGAAAAATATTTGGAACATGTGGTCTTATTAATCTGTCAAGTAAATTATGTCACTTTTTTGTCCATTGAAGCATTAAATTATGATCAACATCAGGGGCTCCCAAAGTGGGATACCCCTACAGGTGCTTGGCAGAAAGTTTTTGGAAAAGTACATTAAGTATATGATCATGCAAAATACAAATTAAATAATCAAAATTAACACGGAAATATAAAACACAAGAACTACATTCATATAATATGTTTATTGTCAACATTCTTGTTTAAGACATGGTGACATTCTAAGAACATTTATATTTTATATTGCAATAAATTACTTTATTTGATTATTAAATCAATTATTTTTTTGTTGATTAAAGGCTTATTTCTTAGTTAATTAATTTTCATCAATGAAAGAGGGCACTTTTCAGTTTACATTTCACACACTTTTTTTTAATATTACCGTTAGATATATTTATTTTCAAACTGTAAACGGACACCTTTGGCACATGAACAAATTTTGCCATTTCTTATGTTTATTTTTTCAATCAGAAATGCAGGTTCTTGTCTATAAAAAGTATATTTCTGGGGATACTCCACTATATATATATAAAAGTGACAATCACTGATGTACAATGAGTCATAGATAACGGATGGAGTGTAAAGTACAGAATAATCGATCGGCTATTAGGTTCATCATCGGTGTTCGATAGTTGTGTGATTACGTCCATATTAGGCGACAGGCTGGACGCTCGCGCGCTTGACTCCACCTTTTTCCATGTCCATCAAAGGGCTGGGTCAGGAGGAAGATTTAAGCGAAGAGGAAGAGGAAGCGGGGCAGACTTCGACACGAGCGTCGCGCTGAGGTATTAACACCGGCGTCTTTTTTGGCAGCCTCCGTGGGTTTATTTCACATCAGGTGAGTAACTTCCACGCGCTCTTGTTGTCACTTTTTAGCCTCCGAGGTGAGTGGGGGTCCACTCGGAGGGGCTTAGCTTCAGGTGTGGTTCATTTCCTGAAGGAGTCTCACATATATAGAGAGGTCAGTTAACGGTCACAAACGGCTAGTGTTTATTTGTGTGTGTGTGTGTGAATCTATATATATTTGTGTGTCCTGTAGAGGGGTAGTTTTTGGGGGGGTTGCTTGTTGGGTCTTCATGCTTCTCCTCATCATCACTTGCACCTGTGCTGCTCTCACTGACAGTCCACAGTGGGTAGCTTATTGTTCCACAGCACTTTGAAGACTGTCATTAGCTGAGCTGTCATCTTTGACCTGTGTGGCTTGTTCCTCTTCTTCACACAGTTGGAGGCAGTTAAAATAGCATATATCTACTGTTGAGCTGATGAAGTAAATGCAGTTTCCTGTTTGCTCACTAAGGATGTCCTTCCTAAGTGAAAGTTGACAGTTTCCCCATGGTTTACTGGAAATCAGGTTAGTCTCTTGTAGACCACATGGGCCCAGTGTGTAAAAGTGTAAGAAACTATCAGTTTAACAAATCATAGCGATATTTCATTTCTCAATACTGTATTGATATTTTTATGTATGCATTCAAATGCAGACATGGCGGAGCTTTACTTTTTAGTTTTTTTTATTTGTAGAGTAAGATCTTTAAACTGTAAGCTTTGTGAAACATGACTTAATTTACTTTTTGTGTGCTTTGTGCTGGTAAAGCCATGTGTTCTATCTTTATACAAACTACGTGTTTATAGAAAGAAAGGAATTATATATATATATATATATATATATATATATATATATATATATATATATATATATATATATATGTATATGTGTGTATAAATTATTGATCCCTTGCAGGAAAACATTTGTGATAAAGCATTAGAGTCTGCATGATAACATAAAATGTGTTAAGTATTTGTGCTGTAATTAAACATTTCCAGGATTTTTTATTTACAAACAAGAAGAGAGAAAAATATGTCTCCTTGTTAATAGTCTCGTCATATTGTGATTGGTATCATTTTGCCAGATTCTTGCTAATACAAACCTCAACCAGTATGTCTGTAAAGGGAACTGGAGAGTATGTCCAGTTCACCTTCCTCTACTTAGAAACAATAAAGTGTTATTAAATTTGCTACCTTTTTGTATTATGATAATTTTCCACAGAGTTCTGAATGTATGCTTATTGGAACATAAAATAACAAAAAGAATGGGAAGGTCAACCACTGGACCAAAGTACATTTGACAACCTAATAATAAATAAATAAAAAAACTCAACAGAACATGTCTATTTATGACCTCATACCTTCTTCACATGTCTCTCTGAATCAAGCAATCATTTTTGATTTCCATAATGCGATATCATAACAAAACTTAGGTCATGAAACTCTACAGTACATGTAGAACTGGTCTAAAACTAACTCTTGAGCTGATTTCCAGAAATCCAATAGAATCCTCCAGGAGCTAGCACTTGGTAACAGTGGTGAGGAAAAACGTCTTTTTAACAAGTGGAAGCCTGGAGCAGACCCTGGCCCTGGATGATAGAGCCTTGACTGGTTTAATTTGAAGAAATATGATTAAAGGAAGAGAAAGATTGGGGGAGATGCATGGATGCAGAACAAACTGAAATATAACTGTTAAAAACTACATCCGGCATTGTTAGTGTAACTACCAATACCCATAGCTTTTTTCAGTTAACTGTTAATACTCAAAGCACTAACGGTCTTATGGCAGATCCTACCTATTGTATCATAACCTTAGGTCTAGACCCATGCAAAGAATCTCAGCACCTAAATGGGGTCATTTGAAGGAGGAAGTTGCCAATCACCTCTTTTTTTTTTTTAATGGTACCATTAGCTTTTCTTCTACAAACAAATTTGGTGGTGCCTTTTTTGACATCTGCTTCATTAATGCTGATGTCTTACAGTTTTGCAAGGTTGTCAACTGATATGTTTACATTATAGCTCTGTAAATACAGCTCTGAGTTTTGACAAAAAACTGCAACGGTAAAACCGATCACATCTGTTTTCCATATGGTTAGTGTTGTCAGTAGCTGCACTAAAGGTCTGTTTTTAATTGTCCAAACAAGATCAGAAATATCACAGTTGAGTGTGAACTGTGGACCAACAAATGACAACCAAAATGGTGACTTATTTTGATTCTTTTTAATAAGAATCATAATAAACTCATCGGTGCAGAATATTTTACAATTGAACTTTATTACTTAATGGTTCACCCCAAATCAGTTTTAATCATTATAGAAACTCACTGTTCATCCTAATGAAAATGCATGCACATGAAATTTAAGTTCAGATCTCTGGGGTAAAAATTCCATTGACATCTTTGACCTATGATTATTTGGATTTAAGTGGCACAGTAGCTACCATATGCTATTTTATGTTGAATACAATTTTTACTCACTGCTCACTTGCCCACAAAGGGCATTCTCATCGATCTGTTTGTATGTGCGAAAACTATGGCATGAGCTGAAGGCCAAGGGGAAAACCTTTAAGTTTAAATAACTATAGATATCAGAAATGTGAAAGTTTTTATCATCCTTTGATTAAAACCACTCCTTTCCTCAGATTTCACAAAAACAGTTAAACTTGTAAGAAAAGATGATTTGGCATTTATTGTCCACTTATTTGACAAAACATCAAACACTAACTTGTTTTTCATCTTTTCATTAATATACTTTTGTCTGCTGTACTTTTTCATGTTTTCAACTTTCAATATGTGTGTGTTTAAAAAAAAAAAATGTGTGTGTGTGTGTGTGTGTGTATATGTATGTATATATATATATATATATATATATATATATATTAATCTGGCTTTAAGATCTTGTTAGTAATCTTGCTTTTACCAGGCCTATTTGTATTTATCTGTACCACAGCAGGGAGAGTGTGTCCAGTGAGGGGCTCTTTCATTATACAGTCACATGCCTGTCATAACACAAACCTCTGAAAAGCCTTTTGAGTCATTTAGGCCTTTTACCACGTGACATGGGAATTGCATGAAAGCAAATATTAACAATACTTCTCCCATATTACATTGATCGTGATAAATAACATGATAATCTTTCATCCATCCCTTATTGCTACAGAATTAGTCACATCAGAAATATGCTTAAATTTGTAATTCTGGGAGGAGGACAAAACCACTTGTAACCACACCTTTGTTAATCACTACTCAGTGGGGAGGTCTACTGTCGAGATTAAACCATAGGATTTTATCACATTATTGCATTGATGTACAAGCATCCATCAAACATATGATCTAGATTAAATGTTTTTTGAGTGGTGGCACTTGCAGCTTTCATCTTCACATGGAAGATGCAGTTTAGAAAAAACATTCCACATGTGTTTAAGTGCTTCATCTATTTTTCTAGGGTGTCTTGTTGGTCTTTTAAGACTCAGTTTTATTGGCATTCAGTTAAGTTTTGCAATGCACTTGTTTGTACCAAACCGTTTCTATTTGGGCCTTTGATATAATACAGGGGTGTATGAATAACTACATGTAGCCTATGTGAAGAATGCAAACATTCAGGAAGCAGGGTGGCTGCAAGCAGAACCCATGTGCAGGGTTTCCCCACTTGCAGCAGTGGTGCTGCTACAAAAAAAACCACCACTTTAATCTGAGGCTAAGGCAGTGATGGGGGGGTGGGTATGAACATGACAACATGTACTTATGTTTTGATGTTTGGTCGTATGAAGGGACACAAAGACTTATCAAACTGACATTTTTCTACACTGTTGTACCCCTAATGGATACAACTTAAATGGAATAAAAAGTACCTATTGTACTAATATAACCTTCTGAATATACAAAATACACTGCTCCAGTTAAAGTGGTGCATGTAACAATAGTGACTTTAGCAGCGTCATGACCTGTTTTTGGTCTTGAATGGCAGTCTTCCAGGGTCCTTCATGGATCAGTAAGTCTGAGCAGCCTTGTAAACATTAGTGGTGTATAATGACTGTTGGATGGAGACAAAGGGCCTCAAGGTCACCAAGCCCAGGTGTATTTCTGATAGTAATGTAAACACTCAGGCAGTATTGTGACAGTTTTTACCTCAACACTGCACTTTGTTATCCCTCTTATCAGCCACAATGTCAACACCCTTTCATTTGCATTTGAGGTCAGAACACAACCAACATTGAAAATCTAGGACTTGGAAAATTGGAGTTAGCATTTCTAAGGAGTACTTTTACTTGCTGAGCTGGATGCTTATTAGTTGGTGGGGTTTTTTTGTTTTGGATTTTAGTTTTTTTTATAAATCATAATACCTAAAAAAAAAAAAAAAAAATATATATATATATATATATATATATATATATATATATATATATATATATATATATAATGGACACTCAAAGTCTCTTTACATACTGTAACAAACAATCAAACAATAGGGGAGGGGGGGGCTAAGCAAAACCACTTTGAACAGATAAGTTTGTAGGACTAATTTGAAAGTGGGAAGTGATGTCTGAGTTGCTGATGGTTAGTGGGAGTGAGTTCCAGAGTTGGGGGTGGTGGCTTCGAAGAGTCAGCCCCCCAATGTCTGGTGGTTGGTGCAGATGATGGGTATGAGGACGTTTGACTCAGCAGAGTAAAGGGGCGGTATTGTTGGAGGCAGTCAGAAATGTGAGGAGGGGCCAGGTTATGTAGGGACCTGTAGGTAAGGAGGAGCTTGAACGTTATACAGTAATAAACAAGGTGACAGTGAAGCTGTTTAAGGATGGGAGTGATGTGCTCCCTAGACCAGGTGTGAGTGAGAAGACGGGCAGCAGAGTTCTGAATGTATTGACATTTTCTTGGAGTTGTGTGGAGGGAAGGGCAAAGAGAAGGCGATTGCAATAGTCGAGTCTGGAGGTAGTGACTGAGTATTTCAGCTGTGGAGGGCGGAGATGAGAGAAGGATGTCTTGGTGATGTGGTTAATGTGAGATTGGAAGAAGAGGGGTGGTGTTTTACTGTTGAATGTTTTACTCCTGTTAGTCACAAAATGCTCTGCTGTGCAGGAAAATGTTACTCAGTCACATTTCCTGTTGCACATACTCCCAGACTCTGACTTGAGGCATTGTCATTTATGAATTAAAGAGATATTATGTAATTTTGACTCAGAATTGACTATTGGCAGTAAAGAGTAGTACTGGAGTGAACCCACTCCCGCAGGATTAAAATCACTACATGAATATGTGTTTGTAGAGATCTAAGTGGAACTGAGTCTTGATCATTTTCATTACCTTTAACAAATGTATAAGAATCTACATTTTATAGGTGTTTTAAAATTATGATACTTTGGCAATGAACAGAATTGTCATTAATTACATTTACAGATGATGTTTTTCTATAGAAAAGCATTACTATCACATTTGTCAGGTGGTCAGTCCAGCCTGGCTTTAGTCAGATTCCAACATATTTAATTAATCTTATACTCTATATCAGGGGTGCTCAATCCTGGTCCTCAAGAGCTTCTATCGTGCATGTTTTAGATGTATCCCCCTTCCAACACACCTGATTCAAATGATAAACCTCTTATCAAGCTCTGCCGAAGTCTGATAATGACAGTCATGTGTGTTGGAAGAGGGATACATCTAAGACCCCGTCTGCACGGAGACAAGTTTGTGTGAAACAAACATACTTTTTTAATGGATTGGCCTTTCGTCAAACCTGTCTCGCAGATACCCCAAAACAAACTCTTTGGAAAACTGGTCCCAGGGTGGGAAGATCTGGATACGATGCCATTTCCGTATCCATACTGATGAGTATCTGTGTGTGTTCACACCCACATCATGACCACATGACCAGAAAAAAACAGCAGCCTTGCACCCATAGCATTCACTCTCCTCACAAGACGGCAACAATGGCGAACAGCAGAGTAGTAGTGGTGAATGGATTAGCGTTGGGGTGTTAGAAGTGTTATTGTTGTTTGTGTCTGGTGTGTGTGTGTGTGTGTGTGTGTGTTGCACCAGGAGTAAAAGGGATGCGCGTGCATGCGCACTACTTCTTTTATTGTTCTCTTGTATCTGATAGATGTATCCATATCGAACTTGTGCGGATGTAGCGTAAAACATGCAGGATAGTAGCTCTGAAACCTGAGGATTGAGCACCCTTGCTCTATATGCTCTAATCTGAACCACCCAACTCTTAGAAAGGCTACAACTTGTGTTTATAGCAGCAGTTACCAAATTTCACAATTTTAGCTTCTTAGTGAAATATAATAAGCTTAAGATAACCTCAGGGTTTTAGATTACCTGTAGAAGAATCAGCAAAACTATTGTGAATGTAACAAATCTTACCCATTCCTGTGTTATCCATCAGTCACATTTTGTTTATATAGTGTCAAACCTTTAAGGTGTCATTCTGCTGAAAGCCACTTTTCCACGCTCCTTTTGGAATCTGATGGGTCACCCTGAGTTACCAACACATGCTGCCTTTGAAGGTGGTGTGTCACCTCCACTGGCTGTATTTACCATTCATAGAAAACAGAGAAAAGAGCGATTCGGAGAACGACTGTGCTCAATATGTCATGTGGATGTGGATCACCGCCCGCCCCCCCTTTGCAGTGAATCCAAAGTAGCATTACCATTTATGAGAGATGGTGCCACAGTTGCTGCACAAACTTGAAAAAAAAATGGCAGCACAAACTCGTTCATGTCCTCTTTGTGGAAATAGTGTCATTTTTTTTTACCCAGCACATTTTCAACTCAAGCAGCAGACTGAAACCTAGCTAGATGCTACTCTCAGATGGCAAAAGCACATAGAGCGAGAGGGGAGAGTGTTCCTTCACGCATTCATTCTCTGAGCCAATCATAGATTCCTCACTACCGTGTAATGGACATGTATGCAGAAGTGTCGGTAAACTCTGCTGTTTGACCTAAAGTAATTTTTCTACCCTCAAAAAACGGCTTGTAACAAAGCAATCCAGACATTTAAAAAAAAAAAATAAAACACAGAATGCATTCAATAACAATGGAGAACACAGCAATATTAATGAAATAACGAAGGAATGACTCCTTTAAGGTACCTCATGGTACTTTACAAATAGAACTGGTCGCAACCATCCTCGCAAGTCAATTTACAGACGCCCAACAGAATCCTTTTAGAGTTTTGACAACCACATGTGACAAATATTATTCTCTTTATATGATTAACAAGTAAATGAAGGTATAAGGGCAAACTTACAGTACTTCTAGCAATCGAGTGCAACTTTACAACAACAAAAAAAGCACTCATTCCCTGCAAGAACTTTTGTTTTCATAAATTCTTTTGTTTTTGTCTTTACAGCACTTTAGCAAACTGTATTTTTTTTTAAACATAGTTGAGCACAGCAGCTCTAGGATGTGCTTGACTGTAAATTTCAGGTCATATTTCTGTCAAACAATACAATGTTTGACACGACAACAGAATAAGACTTTGTAAAGACTCGAGCAACAATTTCAGGACATTTCAATATTTAACAAATATTACCAACAGTAATATGAAAACTTTTCTAGTTTAAAACAGCCTAAAATTGTTATGTTGTAGAGAACATTTATCCATAGCCACTGGCTCAAATGTTGGTGGGGGATATTTGTGACCACTGGAGGGGGTAGTGACTCAGTCTACTGATCTCCAATCAGTTATGTTTGCTGCTGTTCATTGATCCACTGTCAATACTAAACTGTGGCTGTTCTCACCTAATTTCGATTATTCAATGCAGGACTCGTGCAACTGTTGAAAACAAACTGTACAGAACATTTATATGGTCTTACTGTGGCTATAAACATGGAGCTATAATGTAAACTATCAGTTAAAGCAGTCCATGAAGTTAGAATATGTGGCTTTAGTTTGAGCCACAGTCCAAGATTTTTTTTAAGTGAAATGGGGAAACATGGAATTTAAGAAACAGTCTGTGGAAACATCACATCGTCTTTGGAATTTGTAGTGGTGTGTAGTCTTACTCAACTTCCCTCTGATGGTGATAACGTGGAGCATCAATACGACATAGAACCCCTTAAAGCGACACTAGTGACGTTGATGGATGTTCTGTGACCTGGATGCCTGAGATGTTCCCCAGACGTAGAGCTGATAAGACATGACGGTTTATGTTCTTGATATGACATAGTCTTTCTAGTTGTCCCCCGGCATCTGGATGACAGTTTTAGGTATACTGTAAAACTGCCTTGTTTTACACAGGAATGAATGTTTGTTCACTTTTATCCCATGGTAACTTTGTAACATGACGAAATCATCCTTATTAGGTTGAGGTGGTATAAGTTGACTATATCTATGATCAGTGGCTGAAAACTTGTTTCTACTGATGGTGGATACTGATAAGTGGTCTGAGTCTTACACTCTTCATGACTGTGTACAGAATTTTACTACTGCATACTTAAGTTTTAACTGTAGATAACTCTATTATCCACCTCTTATTTTCTGACCCTGGAGAAGAGTTGAACCACAAATACTGTTTGTAACTTAAAATCAAAATAAGGAAAATTAACAAAGTGAACAGTAATGAATACTTGGGTGATGTCATTATATTAAAAATTATTTTTTGTTTAATAGTTTTGACATTGCTATGTCTTTTTGAGCAATTTAAAGTCATACTTAATGATTTTTTTTCCATTCTATTTTTATTTTTTCCATTTCACATATTTCCTCTTAGTCTTTAGGCCATGGTCAAAACTGTATAAATTGCTTAAGAGAAGGTTTGACCTTATCTTGTGACAGTCAGGGGTATTTGACCTTTGGGCTGTTGTTGACAGCTTAAGGCTTATTAAACACTCTGAGCCGGAGGTTGTGTCCTCCATTAACTGCTGTTTGTCAACCACAACCCTCTATTGATGACTGATTACTTAACTTTTTGTCTTGTTTTTTCTTATCAGATTTTCTTTGCACGTTTAGTCGAGGTCAAGTTTATCTATGTACCATATTTAAAATGACGCAAAGGGTCCAAAGTTGTAGATAAAAATACTAAATTTGATCAAAGTCATGAAAGTAAGAATAAATATGATTCAATAAAAATGCTAA
This sequence comes from Siphamia tubifer, assembly GCA_020466265.1. NCBI lineage: Eukaryota > Metazoa > Chordata > Actinopteri > Kurtiformes > Apogonidae > Siphamia > Siphamia tubifer. The sequence continues at coordinate 37,727,422 of CM035786.1, forward strand.
ATACAAAATAATGACATCTAAAATGCATGTTAAAGCAAAGAAGTTACACACTTTATTAAATGTCTGTACAAATGGAGACGTGTTTATAAAGACATTTCGTATAGAATTGAAGTGTATGATCAGTTTTTGCATAAACTAGATCAAAGGTTACAAACACCGTACGTAAGTTGTAAGAGCCTCATCATGTTCAGATGCATTAAGCAACCATCTTTTTCAATCTCTGTGGTATGAGGGCGAGTAGTAAAGGAAACCTGTAGTTGCTGAGTTTTCCAACAATTTATTTATTTTTTTAAACATATTAACAGGTTTGAAATGACTAAACAGGTCTGTGGAAGTTTTATCATAGTAGTATCTCTTACATTCTTGACAGACATGAAGTCATTCCTGTCATTTTAATGTGTTGTGTAATTCTAACCTGTCCATCAAGTCTGCTTCACACTTGTCCCATTTGTCAAAACTGAAGTCATTTAGTTGTACTGTTACTCTCCCTTGAGGCATTGCAAGAACACGCCCTCAGATTTTCTCAATCTTGCTCTTAAGTGACCTGTCATAGTGCAGCCGAAAAGATGAGACCGGACGAGTGTTTCCAGGGTAGTGATGAAGTGAAATACCTGAACTGGCTAAAGATGGTTGGAGGGGTTCTCTGTAGGCATAACTTCAAAGGTGGTGAAAGTGACCAAGCCAGTAGAAGCTGGTTCCAAAAAGCCCATGGATTTGGACTTGGATTGACCCAAACACCTGGACCAGGTGTCCGGTCAATGGTGTTTGTATATATGTTACGTCTCTAACACGTACACAAAAGGTCTTAACTCTGGAAACATGAAGTGCTGTATTTACTAAGTTACTGGGGCATGATTACTTAACAAAATGAAGTTATCTTCTAGTTTGATAATTTTGTTTTTACAAAGTCAGAAATGAATATTTAAAATTTTGTACTCAAAACCAAAGACACATGGATGTGATGTCACAGCCCATTTCTGAAGCTAGGGAATTATAATCAAATATGAAACAGCCAGAAACCTGCACCCTTACTAAAATGACCAACTCTGTACTTTTTCACCAGAAGTCATTCTTCTTATATTGACCTTTTTAATCCCTATTTAATTAGGGTTGAGAGAAGTGTTTGATGGTGTGGTTAGGTACTGAATTAATTCCTATTTATTGAATAAAATGTAGTCAGTAAATTCTGCCCCACACTTTTATTTCTCCATATAATGTCTATACTGGCTTCATGAGCAAACGTATCGATGACTAAAACACCCAACTCCTGCTTTTAAAACATGTGGTGCCTGACACAACAAACCCCGCCTCCCCTTGCACACGTTTTACCTTATTTGCCCTATCTCTTATCATTGTGAAAACTGATATTTGGTGACTTACCTTTGACCTACATTCACCAAAAGTTAATGTGATCTGTCTATGTAGACAAATGGAAAAACTGAACCAAAAACAATAACCCTCTCCCCTTTGGGGGATGGTGTAACAATGGGAGACGTCACGGTAGTTTGTAACCCTTTCTCCTGCACTGTATAAACAGGTTCTGCTCTGTTTATATTGGTTGACACATTGGGTTTTTTTTTTTTTGTTTGCTTTTTTTTATTTCCTTGCCAATTTTTATTAATTATTCCCAGAACAAGTAGTTTACTAACTTAACAATTTTGTTACCCTCTGCCATCTTCTGGGTCAAAGGGGTATTGTAATAATTTTGTCATCTGTTTGACCATTCAATGACATAATTTCACTATCTGAAGAATGGATCAATATATCTGCACCACATCTGTACTGTGGACATATGGAGCAAAAGCTTATTGAAAATGGGTGACCTTGACATACTACTTCAAGGTCCAGTGCCCTTGCGCAGTTATAAAATCGGAGTACTGTATGTCATAAGTTTTACAAAAAGACAAACTAATCTAAATTATAGGGCAGTGACTTTCAACACAGTCTTGCATTATATTTGGCCGAGGAGGATTAAAGGTGGACAGCACATTATACTAAAGTCTCGATCACTAATTGTGGTTTTTACATTACATTGCACTGCTCACTTTGATATGACCTGTATTACTTATGAATGCAGCCATTTGCTGTGTATCGACTGCACCATGTGTGACTGCTCTGTTTTTATCCTCCACCTCCTGCACTCACTGAGCTGTAGCGATCAGTTTAGGGCTCATTCATAAGAACGAGATGCACTATTGTTATCTCTGGAAAGTTCTAGAAATGTGAGTCGCTGGTGAGACCTGTGAGGGGGATGGGTAGGGAGGGAGGGGTGTGAAAAGAATGAGACCAGTGTTAAGTCGGTAGGAGTGATACTAATCCCCCCCACCACGACTACACACACCCACCCACTCACCCATCCTCACACAAACCCAACACAGGTACAATAGTGTAAACATGTCAGTCTTTAGGCAAGTCCTGCAACATTCCAGCACTAAAGTAACAACAATTACCAGTGGAGTGTTAGTTTTGTTTTCATAAGTATTTTTTGTTTTTAATCAAAGCATTGGGCTTGGTTTGTTTTTATCTGTAAGAAGCAGGAAGGAACTGGGCCAAATAAATGTGGAAGTTATGTGCAGTTGGTGTTCCTCCAAGAAAATTGCTGTGCTGTTTAAATGTGCCTGTGAAATGTCAAAACTTTGTAGTTAAAAAAATTAATGTCCACTTCTTCCAGATAAGAAACTAATTATTGCTCACTAAACTAAACCCTAGGACTTGCACAGTTTGCCAGTATGGCTATGAAATGGACGTTGACTTATGTCTTGCTAGTCTTAAAGTTCTACATTTAATTTGTAGAAACCTATAGGAACCCTGATTCTGGATAGTGTTTATATAAAAAAGAGAAAATTAACTGTGATAAATGATTCATCAATTTGTCTTGCATAACATGAAATGGCTTATTATACAGCACTGCGTCCACTCTGCGATTTCTTGTTTTTCTATGATTGTTGTGTAGCTACACATTCATATGGGAGTAAAATAAACACAATGTGAATAAAATGGCTTCTGCAAACAGTCAATATACAGTGTGACCTCTGTTCACATGACAGGCTCTCCAACAATAACAGTGATTGTGTGCCATGTCTTGAATGACACCTGGTGTAAAACATCAGCACAGTGCTTCTCACATTTTCTGCACAAAGGAGTTCAAGACATGTTCAGTGCAGTGGGAGGTTGCATTATATCTGCACAAATGCACGGTTTTAATGGTGTGTGTGTGTATGTATGTGTGTGTATGTATGTGTGTGTATGTATATGTGTATATATATATATATATATATATGTATATGTGTATATATATATATATATATATATATATATATATATATATATATATATATATATATATATATATATATATATATATATATATATATATATATATATATATATATATATATATATATATATATATATATATATATATATATATTGATGCACTGAATGTCAAATGCATATGTATGGTTGTTTATAACCAGCTGAAATGACAAACCCAACGATGTCTGCACAGCACTATAAGAGGTGGAAGACACAGCTTTTTATGTGCAAATGTTGCTATAGTATGGTCTTTAAGTGGTTAAATGGCTGTCTTACTGGTCCCATGTGGCACTATAGGCAAAGCCAACATTCTCCACCTGACTCTGTCAAAACATACCAACAGGATAAATCAGTCGAGGATATCCACTATGATCAAATAAGCCTGTTTAATGCTAGATTATGACTCAGCCCATGGTTCCTGGTTTCTCTTTCATCCACAGCCTTCATATTCCACTCTTAATACTTTTTTTTTTTTTTTTTTTTTTCAACTTATGGTCACAACCCACAGACTGATCTCAATAAATGGTGCTGTATGTCACAGCAGTTCTTATGGCGTTTGATGTGCTATACCGTACCTATGCGCTATCAACAGTGTAGTGTTTGGCACATCGGTTCAGGTCGGACAGGCGGCTCATAATGCTGAACATGCAGTACACGCACAAAGCTTATAATGTGTACATACATATATTTGTGAGTCATGACATCACATTGTGACCCAAAAGTGTTGTTGCAAGTCCAATTTCAGTGGGTTACGAGCCTTTACCTGTGCAAACAGTTATGATAAAAACTAGTTCAGGGGTCTGCAACCCTGGTCCTAGAGAGCAACTATCCTGCATGTTTTAGACCCCTGCACTAGTTGCACTTCAAAAAACAGCATGGAACTTTTGGTCGCAGGGTCCCCTTAAAGTAAAAAAAAATATATATATATATATTATCTCTAACAACTGTTGTAAAATCTGCATAACATTTGTAGACAAGTCATTGATGGCGTCAAACTTCCTGAGACAAGATGGGAGACGTACTGATAGAAATGTACTAAGTTCTTCCTCAGTAAGACGTGATTAAAATCTCCAATATAAAGTTTGGTGCCTTCCGGTGAGATAGTCTGTAATCTCCGTACAATATCAAATAAAATATTTGAACTGAAATGAAAGTGAAATTTAACATGCATTACTAATTCTTCCAAGTATGCACTGTTGTGAAGCTCATTTACCTTTTACCTACTTCCTGAACCTTTGCAAACTTTAATTTGAGGTGGCAGAAAGTTTGTGTTTTTCCAGACCTAGAGGGAACTCCCTGGGCAGGTAAAATGGGTGCAACAGTGACGTTCTCTGATAAGAGAGCTTCAGTATTGTTCCTTACTATCCAGACATGGCCCACCTCTGTTTTTTCCAGTCATGGTCCTGTTCACTGAAGACCATGACGCAACAATCCTTCAGATCTTTTGAAAGTGAACATTCCCCACAGGTCTGTCTCTTTTATTCCTTTAAAAAACAAACAAACGGCTCAAAGGCCATGGCACCAAAGTCCTTACTGCTGATCACTGTGTGCACATGCATCTATTAATTACGTGATGATGTAACCGTGCTGTATGCTGTAAAGCGGTCAAATGGTTCTTTTTGTGTAGGGGTAAAAACCTGAATCCAGAACTTCTGTAGTACCAGTGCAGGTGAGAGAGAGAGACACTCTGGAGTGATCACGAAAATGTCATTGAACCCTATTGTAAGTTGTTGTACCACAAAATTACCTGAAAAATATAGTTTGAAGGTTGAAAAAATTCTGTTTGAAATTAAATTTTGCATGAATACACAAAGTTCATTAAACATGACTTTACATTGTTGACTGAGTACAGGTTTAGTTTGAGCTAAAATTTACTTGATTTATAGCCTAGTAAACTAGACCGCCTTCTAGTGGCAAACATTTTTGCCTGAATCGTTGATCTAGTGATATTTGTGTAGCGAGATTGTAGGGTGGGCTTAGCACAATGACGACAGGGTTGAAGAAGTACGAACTCGTACACAGTCTGTGGTCAGATAAGCAGCATGTAAACGGACCCGGTTGGATATTTTTCCTCCAGTGTTACTGGTGTGTTGACATTAATTAGCCTAGCCTATAGGATGTTAAAACAATGAGAGATGCTAGTTTAGACTTGTTTTTGTTCTGTATACACACATTATTCATTGCTCTGATTGGTCATAACTCTTGCCTATTGCATGCAGAGCAGTTTGAAAGACAGCCGTTGGTCCCACCGTACGCTGAAGCTTTGTCTATGGATCGTCTCCAGACTAAGAATTCATATCCTAGTCGTGCTTGCCGGGCTAATTTAGTGTTAAAGGGAATATTTCCAGCTTTAATTTTGTTTTTATCATTAAACTTTTGTGTTGACATAATGTGGTATTCTCATCATCACGTCGTCTCATGTTAAAAATGCAGTATATTTTCATGGAATTTGAGAAGTGTGGGTCACAGCTTGTGGCATGTTACATCTTAAGCTCTTTGCCAGTACTGTAGTGCTGACCTGTTATTTCATGGATTGTATTATGTTAAAATGGTAGTATGAGCTCAATTTGGCTTTTTTTTTTTTTTTAATTCCTACCTACTGTACTTTGGCAATTTGTGATTTCTCATTATAACGATCTCTTTATAAGCATCTTTTAGGTAGCCTGTCCTTCACCATTACATGAAGAATGCCTTTTGTAGCTTCTTTTGGAGGGATAACCTGAAACGGAGCCGTTCATGTTGCAGGGGTCTTCAACTCCAGACCACGAGCCACACTGCCCTGCATGATTTAGATGTCGCCCTGCTCCAACAACACCTGATTCAAATGATCAGCTCGTTATCAAGCTCTGCTGAAGGCTGATAACGACCTAGTGCTTTGAATGTGGTGTGTTTGTGCAGGGTGTCATCTAAAATATGCAGGACAGTTGCTCAAGGTCCAGAGTTGAAGACCCCTGCTGGACCCTTCCCTCTTCCAGCACACCTGGTTCAGTATAATGATTAGCCTGATAACGATGTGATTCCTTCCAGGTTTGTTGGAAGAGGGACATACCTAAAACGGAATACTGGCTCTCTCCCAGAGTTCTCCTGAAGTACAGTATGAGATGATGTTGCAGTTATTTATCTACTCTTGTGTCTTAGACAGAGCAGCAGTGCGTGTTTGCATGAGATTGATTTGTAGCCGGTGTGGAATGAGACCGACTTGTTTTGAAAGGGCTCACTATCTCTGTCATTATCTTAAAGACACAGTTGTGTCAGACGTGACCCAGCCCCCAGGTGAGTCTCCGGAGAACCAGGAAGAGCTGAGTGACTAATGTTTTCTCTAGTGAGCGTCTCATCCCACTGGCTTGATTGGAATGTCTGTTATTGTTTTGCGGCATGTGAGACTAGTATTCAGTTGGGTTTTACTTTATTAAAATGGAACATAAATGTCATTAATTTACAAAGGTGAATAAAATTAAAAGTAATGCATTTGACTAATAAATATAAAGGTTAAATGCACAATAGCATATGTCTTAATCAGACCTTTTACCAGATTGAAATATTGTTCCTTACCCCTTCATTGGAAGTTTCTTGATGCACAATTTAACCCAATGTTTGTACAGAGTTCTCAGCACCTAAGTCGGATAACTCACACCAGTATGTGACACACTGGTCAATATTCTTGTGGATTGGGGTCACATGGATCTGTTGCATATACCTTTAGAATATTCTGTAGTTCAGCAGCTTCTCAAATAGACTTTTACATGAATGACCAAGTAATTGATTTGAGTTTTTTTTGTTTTTTTTCTAAAAGGGAGAAAAGTAGACTGGTTTCCACCTTTTTTAAAAAATATGAATATTTAAGGACATTACTTGGTCTTAAACTATTTTTTAACATGTAGACGAGACAACAAAGTATTTGCATGACAATGGAACGGACAGATTAATTTCCAATGACAGCCTGCGGATGCCGTGATGGATATTAGATGTCACCAAATTTTTGGATGTCATAAACTGGTGTTGAGTTTCACTTTTGGCTGTAATATAGTATAATGGCATATTTTATGTTTGGAATGGTGTTAAGTTTTGCTTTGGAGGCATATTGAAGAACTGATGCCATGCTGTAAGAGCACTGATACCATAAAGTATCAAAAATACATGAGGATTATGATGCCGGATCTCACTGTATATCACAGGGTCAATGTCATTGGCATAAGACCATGGGCAGGTTGGTGTTCAGATTGGCATGAATAGACGATATGTTCCAACTGTTTTAAATCATAAAAAATGGATTAACAAGAGTTTATTATAATGTGTAATGTCATATTTTTTTAAATTGGTATTTATGCGAACTGACATTACTATTAGTACTGATGTAGTCATGCCTGCGTTTGTGCTTGTTTCCTCCTCAGAATCACACACTGGAGTTCTCTGACTGCACTTTAGGCAATCATGAGATTTCAGTGAACCATATCAGGAGTCACAGGGTTTTGTAAACCTCCGTAATTGGCATTTCCATACGTTTTGTGCTCTACTGTCTTGCGTTTCTTTTGGAACATGGGTGTCACGAGACAAGATGGTTATCGCGTTGAAGATGTCAGCCTTTACAGATAAGTGCAGTGATGTATTTGTCAGGTGTGTTTCTGTATTTTCGAGGAGGGGCTAAGATACACTAGGTTGCTCCTGCTGCCCCTTCCCCCTCCTTGCCCTTCACAGGGACTAGTGCGACGGGTAGAACCAGCCGTAGAAGCCACAGGTATCAGTACTAAGGAATTATTAACAGTGACACAATCGCCTGTGCTGGCATTACAGGTGGCAATGACATTAAAGCAACCAAGTTCAGCTCTTAATTCACAAAGACTCCTGTCAATATCACAGACTACAACAACCTCTAATGAAAATAAAGCATGGCTGGATACATGTTTGTCTAAGCCTTTTGTACTCATTGAAGAGCGAAGTCTCATGTTTCTCTACACATTTGGGTCAAACCCGCAGTGTTGCATGTGCCATTAGTTTGTTGTTGTGATTCGACATAGGGCTGGGGAGTTGTTTATTTACACTGTCCTCCTAGATGTGTGCCACATTTCATCTGTTAGGCAAATATTTATCATCAACTGACAATGAAGAATATTTTGAAAGCACAAATAACTAACGCAGCCTCACGGTCACCATATACCAAAATGAATACATTTTAGATTGAAACACCAAATTGGAGACGACACGTGGTCTGTTTTGTGAAAATCTCTGCCATTTACATTTTAATTATATTCTGCCCATTCTCCCTGAAACCATGAACGCACTTTTTTTTTTCTTACCTTGACTGAGGAGCAGAAATGAACTTGACATTTAAAATAAATAAAACTGATATTTATAGTTATCGGTATGGATTATGGATTTCGTGTCATCAAAGTCTTTATTTAGCGCCTAAATATGAAACTAAATTTTATTTGTGACTTCATCTCTGTAATGTATGGGAGGTTTTCAATGGAAAATCTCCTTTTGTGTTTGTAATGGTAAACATTAATCTGCAGACTAATAATAGATGTGTAGTTTGATCACAGAAACTAAATGCTGAAGTGTAGTCAGTCTAGTGAACAGAATGTTTCCACCATTGCCAGGTGTTTGGTTAATGAGGAGTTTATGGGCTTGTTTTTCCTCATATTCTGAAGTCCTGACCTTGCATATGTGTTTTGTTTGTGGTATTGTATTTTTTTAAAAAAAGTAAAAAATTCACAAATGTTGAGGCATCTTGTAATTTTCCCATAAAACCTGCTGCCAAAATATATCATGTGACATTGATATAGACCACACAATTAAAACTACTACTACACTTTTGCTCCAGTGTAGACTGTGCGGGTGTGGCAGTGTGATCTGTGATTTCCTATTTGGGAGAATGAAACCTTGCACAACACAAAATGTTAAGCATTATCGTATGAGTCACCATCTCTTTCCATTGCAGCAATCATTTTTGTCTGCCATTAGCTCAACCATGCAACCCTGAGTAAACATCAGTGTTTAATGACTGCCTCTGAACCTTGAGTATATTTGATGTTTGTGAGGCAGGCCATTATGTATTATGCCTGTTTTTACATGCATGTCCACAACTGGATCTGGTTAGCGATAGTCAATTCTTGTTCTCTTTAAATATAAATAAGTTAAGCTACAACACTTATTAGATTTTTTTTTTTTGTTGGCCATTAAGTGAATCACAAATAATTTTCTGAGTCTGCTTCTTAATAGTATTTTATAGTCCTCTTTTTGTGAGAGTGGACACGGTATGTTTCAGTGGTGAACTACTAAGGAGTCATTTTTGACATGTAGACATTTTATAGACCACCTAAATAATTGGTAAGAATATAAATTATTCTTACCACAAGAACATTTAATCTGTGGAGAGGGCTATGCCACTCTGACAGAAACTTAAGACCAATGATAGACAGACTATATTGGGTCGACATTTACATTTTGGTTTTCTATCAACCTGTTGCATTGGGGGATGTGCCCTTTTCGCCATGAGACACTGTTCATGGAACCTGAGGTTGGGTACCGAAAGTCGGTATAGGTATGGAAAATATTAATGGTAGTAACCAGACGACAATCTAACACATATATCCAGCTGTTGCGTGATTATGCCCTTTGTCCACTCACAGCAGCGCGCATGCGCAGGAGTGCAGATGAAAACATATCAAAGGCGAAAAGGTCAAACGTGCGGTTACAAAAGCTACAGATCCTTCTATATGACACAGGTGTCTAAAGACAATTGCATGCAAAGGTGGAAATATGTCGAATTTAGTAAAGCACTTTGTAACGCAGTGTTTACCTTAAAGCAGAAGCTGCGCCATGTTTGAAAGTTTCTGTAATGAATTAAGTAGCCTAGCACTGAGCTAATGGAACACCACCCTGTGTGAATGTCAGACCCAAGCGATAAAGCTTTAGACGGGTACTGTGGAGGTACTGGACCATGACAGTTACGGCATGACTAATTTTAATGCTGACTGCAAATATTAACTGGTGTATGTGAATTCCATGACTAGTGACATACTGTATGTGGCGTTAGGTTAATAATAAAGGGTTAATAAGTTACAGCAGTGATGCTTCTCACAGTTTGTGTGTTGGTCAGACAGACTTGTTCGGTTACTATTAAATCATGTATGTCTCTGGTTGTAATTTCCATTTTACGCTTTTAAAGTACAGATTTGAATACCATTTAGGAACTGATACGGTTTAGAAAGTATCAAATTAAACCTTTTGGTACACAACCCTAACTGCACCTCGGAGATATTGCTGTCGACACTGGGGGGGGAAGAGGTTGTTTTGGTGTAGTATTTATGAGGTCGACTGTCACAATGGTTGTTTTCTAATTGGAAGTAAAGGTTTTCTGACATTTACCATTTGACAGAAAAAAAAGTTAGTATCTGCTTAGAACTATCGGCAGCCTATATCGGCCATCTGCTAAGGCTGGTGAAAAAAAACAAATCTGTATCGTGTCGGCCCCAAAAAATCCATATCAGTCGATCACTACTTAAAACGTATTGAAAAATCAAATGGAAATCTAACAGACGCATAATCCAAAAATACTGAAAAAGACAATGTGTCATTTCATGCAGATATGTCAATGTGTCAACAAAGAGTGAAAATGCTCATTAGCTGCAGGTTTAAAAGCACAAAGGTCAATGTGTGCACAGGCCATGTTCAGTAAACCACTGGTTTACTGAACATGGCCTGGTTTGGTCATCATTCATAACATGCTAAGGCTTTCAAATGCAGAGGAAGAATGAATGTTCAACAGCTCCTCTTTATTTGTGCCAGGCATTTTTAGCATGACACCAATTGTCTTTAAACACAGAGAATGAAACGGGAGCTGGTTTTGCTTTCTGGGTGTTGGCCGGTTCAAGAGCCAGTAACGGACGCAACAATGGACCCCTTCACCATAACACTGTTGCTACTGATTTCTCGCCCGCTTCTCGTGAATAATATTATCGGCCCACCCCGTGAAGGAAAACTTAAAGGGCAACTCCAGAGTTTTTTTTTTTTTCCAGTTTCTTTACTGTGCATGTGTTTGCATGCAGAGGGTGTGACCTTGAGAGTTGCTGTGGGGGGAAAACTCCGATTGAAGTTTGGGCGTCACTCCCACAACAGCTAGTGGCATTTTCATTTGGAGGGGAGGGGTGTCTTTTTGTATGGATTTAAATAGGTGCTATCACACTCTCACCCCAGTTGTACTCTTGCTCTGACACAGTGCATACTCTCTCTTTCTCTCGCTCTCTCTCTTGCTCTCGCTCTCTGTCTCCCCCTCCCCCGCCCCTTTGGCTCAGCCTCCTTCCCTCCCTCTTCTCTGAGCGAGTTATTCATCCACTGTGTGTGAGTCAGGGAGGGTGGGGATTTGGAAGACCTCTGTACCAGCCACACTTTGTCAGTTTACTTTCTCGTCCTCTTTCTCTCTCTTTCTCTCTCTCCCTGTCTTGGCTGTTTTCTCTTTCCGCTGATGCTGACCCAGTCGCCTGCCTGCCTGCCCGCCTACTACCCACCACACCTTTTTTTATTTTTTGGAGAGGCTTTTGCCGTGCTGTAAAAGGGGAATCTACACAGGCACACTCTGCTTTTGATTAAGTGGAAAATTCTTGTCTGAACAAGGTAAGTTGTTTAAAGTCCCCTTTTACCCTCTGGTCCTCAGGGAGAGCTCTTGGTGTTTAAGGATCTGGTCTCTTCTACAGTGTGACACTTTAAAAAAAAAAAAAATATATATATATATATATAATATACACTTTAGTGTGACTTGGACTAATGGGCTTTTGGCTTCTCATTTTTCCCCCCTCTCCAGTTTGTTCATCATTAACTCCTACCTTGTGAGTGTGAGCTTCCTTTTTCCATCTCTATGATTCATTGACATTGCTCTCATAGGAAATGTTCCCCCTCCCTTTCCACTGTACGACAGTGTCTCAGATGTAAACCATCCACGTCGTTGTCAGGTTCTGCTTTATAATGAATAGGTGGTTGTGTCAGTGCGGCTTTTAGACTAACTTTAGTTCTGCTCATAAGAATATACTAGCATTGCTGTAAGGGTTGTAGATGGTGCCGTTTTTGTTTTTTTGCTAAAAGGGGAAGTTTAACATTTGCTGAAGTGGTTCTGAGTCTACAGTGTCACCCTGTGGACCCCTCTCACACTGTTGAAGAAGTTCCTGTCCTCTTGTGGAATTGCTGATACTGTCATACAGCAGTGACAACCGTACCATCCTCTAATGACACATATATGCTAGTGGACTTCCCTGTGAAGTAGCACTTGAGCCTTTAATCGTTAGGGATTAGAGGCAGAGGAGTGATGTTCTGTCCATTGATAACGGATGCAGCAGTGTTGGAGCGCTGAGTGACAGTAACACAGTTGATCTGCCATCAGTGTTCACTGGTGTGATATGAGGGTTTGTGTGTTTCATATCGAACTGGAATGGAAGGGGCTTCATTTTCTTTATACTTCTCTCTTCGTCTGGGTTTTAGATGCGGAGATTATCCCTGGTATCTATTTTTTCCTTTTTATCTTATTCCTATCATGTGTGAGTCAGGGTGATAGTTTTACTGCTTTATTTGTGAGAAATTCACAAGCTGATAAGTTGTATGTTTCACCATTAGTAAGACTGGGAGTTTGGATAACTTTTCATTCCTGTGTATGTTATGCATCTGCAATATAATCTGATCAAACACCAATGCCACTTCTTTGTGCAACCACTATTTTAAGGATTGCATTGCAATAAAATTATATTACTTATTGCAGTCGCGTCACTATTACACAACTTCAGCCTTCTATAACGGACAGCATTTCCCACTAACCTTATCAGATTATCATTTGATCCATTTAACTGTTCAGCATTTTTCCTCAGAACAAGACTCTGATGCACCTTGATGTTTGCTCTCACCTCAGACATGACGATGGTTCACTTGTTGAACCAAATGTCTCATCACCCACAGCTTTTTATGTAAGAGTTTTCTGAAATGTCATGTATATGATTTTACACAACACCATCGTCTGTACTTTTGGAGATAACATCAAGGCCGTCACAGGGACATAGTTCCAGTTTCCTTACATTACTGGAAGGAATTTAGCAAGTAGTGAAGCTGAGTCACATAAAGGCTGGAATGCTGTGTGCAGTCATCTGCAAATTTAACAAGGAGATCAACCTGATACAAGATACTGAAGAGTTGATATAAACCTGTGGGTCATGGTGATGAACAAACTGAAGTCCTATGAAAGGAGAGGGACAGTATACTACAGAAGAATGCATTGACTCTGATTCATCACAAAGTAGGATCACTAATGTTTTCTCAAATGCTTTGATTTGACACAGATGGGATTAGGAGATGCATAAGTGAAATATGTTTTCTGTGCAAGATGCATGGTTTTGTTTCATTGTCTTTCAAAACCAAAAAAATTATATGTATTTTAAGTTTAATGTTTACCATCAGTGTCTACCTGAGACCAACGTCATGCCCTTCATTCCTGAGTATGAAGTTATTTTCTTTTAATTATATGGACTTAAGGAGGGTCTAAGGCCTGATAGTCCTTAGGTAGTGAAACCTCAAACACTGCAGATTGTACACCGAACAATGGTTGCCTCTACATACAATGTGCTGAGTGTAGACCACACCCTGCGTGTCCTCGACTTTGTGAATTTGCTTTTAAGTTTACACTTGATACGGTTAAGCTTCTGTCAACAGAAAACCATAGCAACATTCCTCTGTGCAGGTTGCGTAGCGGGGCACTTTTCCACCGGTGAAACATGGCTCACCACATGGGGTCCACACAAGGGGGGGGTCGGTTAAGTGTCACCTGGTCGGTTTGTAGCTTTGATGGCATTTCAGTTGGTGCTTTTTACAGTTCGGGCCTCGTGATATTTGTCTAAAGTATTTGTTAATGTGTTTGTTTGAGGGATCAGATGAAGTATTGTCTTAACTTGTGGCCTGCTCCCCGCCTCGCTGCCTGAGCAACGCCCTCCCCTTTCCCTGTGGCACCTCCTCTCTGATATCAGGCCATGTCTGATGAGCAGTTGGAGCTCTGGCAAAGCATCCTGGGATTTCATTGGGAGTGTTAAGGATGAGCCATGTTGTGTAATTGCATTTAAGTGTTGCTGAATCAGGAAATGTCTGACGGTGCACGTGCTGATCACGGGTGATCCCCAGCAAGACAAAAATTAAAGGCATGTGATTTTTATTTTTGGCATAACTGTGTATAATGGAGCCTTGGGGTGGGGAGGGGACTGCTGATATTGTTGAATTTTATTTTTCAGCTTCCAAGGAAATTGTAATTGTGAAGTATCAATCTCACCAGATGTCTGTGTAATAATAATTTGTACAGCAGTTTTTCCCTGTGTGTGATGTATGATAAATGACACTAAAACACAAACATGTAACCCCCACATACCTCCACTGATCACCACCAAAATTCAATCATGTGTTCCTTGTGCCAGTATCAACCTTTTCTGAGAATTTCAGCCAAAATACATCCATAACTTTTTGAGTCTTCTTGCTAACAGGCAAACATACAAACTGATAATCTCCAGCAAAAACATTGCTACCATTTCTTGGAATAAAATTTTGATCATTCTCTTTTTTTATCCCAGTATTGCATTTACAAAGTGTTGGTCTCTTGGTTATGACTTTATTGTAACCATTACTTTCCACAAAATATAAAGATGTGCAATACTGTAACTTAAACTCACTATAATTAATATGAATTTGAAGATCTTTATTTTCTTAATTTTTTCATTTATTTAACCAGGTAGATCAATTTACAATGATGACCTGGCCACAGAATTATGGTCCCAGTAGAAATGAGTCAAAACGGGAGCAATCTTTTTCCATGTCCAGAGGACTGGAACCAGATGAGTGCTATGGAGTACTCCCCTATTTGCATAGGTTATTACCATTTGACTGGGACACAGGTGTTTCATTGGGTTTTAAACGGTCAAACTAATAGACTATTTGTTGCAGGTGTTTGGGTCGTAGACATACCAGGCAGCAACGATGCTTCAGCAGATTAAAGAGATGGGCTCACACGCCTTGGATATCTATGACTACCTCGTGGCAGGACTTGGTATGAGATTTACCAAACAAAATCCAAAATTGTTTTTCAATTTTTTTGTTGTTTTAAAGTCAGACTATCCTCTTGCTCCCTTAGATCCACGGCTGAAGTCATATCCACTGATGCAGAGTCCTATTCCCATGAGTTTAATATTGCTGTGCTACCTGTTCTTTGTACTGTACCTGGGACCACGCATAATGGCCAATCGCAAGCCCTTCCAGCTAAAAGAAGCCATGATAGCGTACAACTTCCTACTAGTGGGGCTGTCTATATACATCGTCTATGAAGTAAGTGTATTTTAATTTGTTTTTAGCCAAATTGGAACACTTTAGCTCTGTTAATGGTGGTTAGTTTTTATCCCTCAGCCAACTTCAGGCCAAGGGTGTGTTGTAATGCTGCGTTTCCACTAGTACAGCTTGGTTCAACTGGGTATTTCTGAGTGCATTTCTATTACAGGACACTACTGACTTTGCAGTAGCTGGTTGTTGGACAAGGGTGGCATGTCATCTGCTCAGGGAATTGTTGATAAACTTAGTTATCGTGTTGTCTCAACTGAATTTTTACGTTGACCACGAAGGACTGAATCTCCTGGACTGACCATGGTGTAGGTTTGGGCTGTCATGTAGATTAATGTGCCGATATATTTACTGTCAGTTTCCACATCTATATTTTGTAAAGCAGTGGGTCAAAGAGACAACGGTCTGACCAATCAGTTTCTGTGGGGTTATACGTCACCTTTTAGTATTGCTTGGAACCTCGGTGGAGGTGATATCAAAACTACTAGTCTTTTTTTTTTTGTAATGGAAATGCAAAAAGGTGGAGTCGAGCCGGTACCACTGGAAACGCAGCATAACTGGTTTCGCATCTGTCTGGCCTTTCAACAATGTAATCACATTATTTGATGAATGCATTGATATACCTGCAACAGATTTATACTGTGGATGTATCTTGGTATTGAACAGAAACCTAAGGTGACTTTCACCTACTTTTTCAAGATCAAATAGCCTTGTGTACTTATAATATCAGAGTACTTTGTGTTAAACTTAATACATGTATAATTATATTTCAAAGACAATCTAATTTAAATTATAGAGCACATAATCTTGCACTATTTTACAAGAATCTTATACTATATTTGGCCAAGAGGGATTAAAGTTATGTTTTATTTAACCATATGTATTTATTAAAATATTTTTTTTATTGGGAGAGGGAACAATTTAAGTGTTTTAGACTAAAACGAATGAATACAAATGTTCTTGCCACTTAGTTCATGATGTCTGGTTGGGCCACAACGTACACTTGGCGATGTGATGCAATCGATACGTCCAACAGCCCTCAAGCACTCAGAGTAAGGCCCAGTCATTTACAGTTTTATTATCTAATAATTTTTCTTGGAGTTTGTTTGTATTAAAACAAGTCTGTGTTCTTCCTCAGATGGTCCAAGTGGCTTGGCTGTTTTGGTTTTCTAAGATTATTGAGCTAATTGACACAGTAAGTGTTATTTCCTGCCCAGCATGTGTTGGTAAAGTTGAGTTTTCCTTCATACAGCTAAACCTGAACTAACCTGAACTCCTTTCGTGTAGATATTCTTTGTGTTGAGGAAAAAGCATGGCCAGATCACCTTCCTACACATCTTCCACCACTCCTTCATGCCCTGGACCTGGTGGTGGGGGGTCGGCTATGCTCCCGGTGAGTACACATTCTACAAATGACTCGTTAAACAGTTAGAAAATTATTACCAGATAAAAGACAGAACATCTTGGGGTGGGGGGGGTGAGTAGACGGTAACATCATCCTACATACCACACTTGTACTCGTAGATTGTATGTTGTGATAATGGAGTTGTTCAAAGCTTCTGAACACAAGCTGTCAAATGAGCGCTACTGTTTAGTCAAAAGAAAATGATTAACGAAGACTGGCTGTAAAAACTCTGCAGCTTCTGTCTCTTTACATCCTGGTACTGGCGCACTCTGGCTGACCTCATGGTGCCTTTTTTTTTTTTTTTTTTTTTTTTTTATGCCTCAGGTGGAATGGGTTCATTCCATGCCATGGTGAATTCCTCCGTCCACGTTATCATGTATTTCTACTATGGCCTTGCTGCTGCTGGACCACGCTTTCAGAAGTTCCTGTGGTGGAAGAAATACATGACTGCCATTCAGCTGGTATGTGTTAAACTACTGTCGTGTTCTTTAGGTCTCACTGATGCAGAGTTAACCATGTATTATTCCAAAATCACTCTTTTTCATATCAGATTACACCAAGTGGGATGAACTAAATTCTTCTGTGATGAAATTTTATGACCTGTTTTATTATGACATAATGCGAGTTATGTTCAAAGGAAAATCAGAAATGCTCCCTCACCCAGTAGAGGTTCTTTTCAATTCAGGACATTCTGTAAAATCTTAGAGGTGTTTGCAAATTTACTGTGGAAAAAGCTAAAAAAAAGGTATGAAAAGTAGATGTGGCTCTATTGTATGATGATGCTAACAAACTTAAAAACATCTAGTTCTTTTTTGAGCTTTAGAAAATAGTTTGTAAAGCTATTTTGGAAACTTATAAATGCAATTATATGTTGTTTTCTTTGCTTTTCTGGTAGCCTAAAAAGTTGCAATATAGGATGGACTTTACTAAGCAGCCTGCTTCTGCCTATGCATTTTCAGTCATTCTTCAACACAGTCATTCAGTTATTTTAGTTTTTTGTGTGAAATGTCAATGTTGTGTACAGTGTTTGACGTTATGGCTAAATAAACTACTAAAAAAGAAAAAGTACTAAACTATTTGTAAAATGGATTTTGCTATTTAATTAAATAAGAGTTATCAGTTATATTTACAGAGGAAAAGTTATTAATACATCAAATCAATCTGTTGTATCAAAACCTTTTTCTTGTTTTCATGTTCTTGGTGAAGTTATAACAGCTGCATAACTTTGCTAAGACTATTGCTTCATTTTATGCAGAAATAACAATTTGAACAAGACTATAACTTAAACAGTTGTACATGTTGTGTGTCTAGGACCCATTTTAGATGACTTGCAAGTAAAAGGTTTCACTTCCTTAAACTAATAAAGTGGTTACTCATGGCTGTCACTAATATAGAGTACATTTATTGTCACTTACTATGAATTAATTTCTAATTTTCATGTCCTTTTATTCCACTAGTACAGTTCTAACTGTATTTTATTCATTCACACATTACTGATACCAAAGCTGATCAGGGAACGTCATGTTTCCAGCACTTGTGAGCAAAATAATGGCAGTTGGGTTCAGTAATTCTAACACAATAATTATGTAATAATTGCCATATTTTAGTAATAATACCAAGGACTTATTTTACAGGATAGTACGTCGTGTGTAACGTGTCAAATCTCAGAATGAACCCTTCCTTCACTGTGAAGTTCTAAGCAGTTGCTGTTCTTCCTCCACACAGACCCAGTTTGTGCTGGTTTCTCTCCATGCCACCCAGTATTACTTCATGGACAGCTGCGACTACCAGTTCCCAGTTATCCTGCATCTCATCTGGATGTACGGAACCTTCTTTTTTGTGCTCTTCTCTAACTTCTGGATCCAGGCTTACGTGAAAGGAAAGCGGTTGCCAAAACACGGTGCCAAGTCGTGTCAGAACGGCACCACCGTCTACACCAACGGTAAACATCTGGAGAACGGCAACGGTATCAGCCATGGAGCCACCAACGGCACCACCAATGGCTCCGCCCACTACGAGAACGGCAGCAGTCACATGGGCAAAATGAAGAAGGCCTAGGGCCTCTGGAAGGAAACACCCAAGAAGAATGACCTAGAGAACATGTTGAAATGGATTCCAAAGATGATTTTGGCTGTGTTTCTTTTCCTGTTTTTAGTTGTAATTATAAAGCATGGGGAAATGACATGGTCAATGATTTCCACAGTGGGGGGCCCACTTTTGGTTGGTTTGTTGGTTTGTTTCTTTGAATTGGGGAACCATCTATGGAACACAATGTATGAAGAGAAGATGTTTTGACCTACATGTTGTCTTCCCTGATGTTACAAACAGCCTCTTAGTTCAGTATCACAGCAGTGGCCTTACACCCCCCTTTCCTCACTACTTATTTGACTCTCATGTCCTCCTGCCCCCCCTGTGGACAGATGACTGTACAGTTTCTATCAAACTTGAAAATACTTTCTGTAAATAGTTTTACAATAGACAACAAAAAAAAACTAATTGTATTGGTATGCTTTAGACTTTCTAAATTTTGTTACATTGTGTATTTAAAATTAAAATGCCAATAAATTCAATTTTAAATTATCTTGTACATACGTCTCTAGTTTTCATTTTCAGCAGCTTTGCGCTGCAGTGAAACTCCTCTCTTACTGTAATGCTCTTTCACTCACAGCTGTTAAATCTTGGAAATAAGACGGACATTGTTAGGTTGCAACAAAGACGAAAAATATTTGCTTGCTTGTGCATCTTGCCTTCGCTATCTGAAGAATGTGGAGAAAGTAGGAGGTGAACAATGATCCTATTCTGTTTTGTTCAAAACCATGTCTTCATGAGAGGCAGGCAGAAGGCATCCTGCAGACCGGATCTGCACCCACTTTACACGGCCACAAGCCGGTTCATTAGGGTCACAAGTGGGTCATAATTTTATGAGTTACTCGTGAAACAATAATTCATTTTGCAAATGGACGCCTAATGCATAAACCACGAAGTTGGTATCAGAAGCTTCCATTATTGTAACAAATCTGTCATTTAACCCACATTTTGTTACAAAGTTGTGACATGAGCGATGTGGGCTTTTACATCACGACCATTAGAATCACTATTCAATTATTTACTTTGCTGTGTAAGGAACACTGGACAATGATTCCATTGTTCATTATTACAAAAAAACTCTATTTCGGCTGCTTTAACAGTGCGGTGTGACTTAAACACGGTTGAGAAAACTTAATTTGTAAAGTGACATATTTTTTTATTCCATATGTCATGAAAAATATGGTCAGTGGTTAATAACTTATGGCAACTATTACTTATTTTGAATAAATTAAACCGTAAGATGAGAATTAAATAAGTTTAAATTAATCAGATTTAATATTATGCAACCAAAAAAAGGTTTAACATAACTAAACTAATTTATCAAGTAAATGAGTTCATGTAAAGCAGTTTTCAAGGAATGTAAATGCTGTTCTCGAGTTATAACTGGTAATGTGATTTTGACCTTTTAGTTAATTGCGACCTTGACCTTTGACCTTTACTCAAATGGATCATTGCATCTGATGTGCATTAGCTATATGTATATGCCCATTTAATTTCATGGTGATATCTCAAATATTCATTGAATTATAGCATGATATGTCTCTGTAGACACACACACTGATTACAATAATCTGGTAAAATGCAGTTTGTCAGCATTCATTTAATTTTTTTTTTACATTAAGCAATTCACTGGAAATTACATGAGGCAACATTTTTTTTAATTTATTTTTTTACAATTACTTTCATTTATTATTTTAGTGGAATGTGATATCAACAGCATTTTTTAAGTAAAACTGGATACAAATGCACTGTGGGTCTCAGGAGGATATCACTGTGGATGTGTGGCTGTACTGAAAGATTCATTTGGAAGTCGGAACATAAATATCTAAAGTTCTTTAAGAGTTTAGACCAAACCTGATCACAGAGTATCTGAGTGAATGGATTTAGAAGCAATGATTCAGTCGTCGTTGCAAGTTTTAATTCCAGGCTGACAATGCAATTCATAAGCAATCAGTTAAAATACATCCAGTATGAAAACATTCTTAGGCATTCATTCAATGTGCAATAAATTTGCTACAAATCTACTTCATACAGTACTTCAAGTCATTCTCTTTTCTCTCTGCTTTAAGGTTGTGGGCCTGAATCCAGCTCCCACGTTAAAGGTATTGAACATTGTTTTGTGAATGAGATTAAGCTATGAAGTTTGCTACTACAGTGCAATACTGCGCCCTGGTCTACTGGTCCTTCATAAGATTTGATTCATGCGTATCCAGATTGTCTTTTGCAGGGCAGGGTGATATCAGGCTGATATCTCTCTACTCATGGGTGGAGGATGGCATGATGCAGACCCTGGATGTGGTCTGGCTGGCCCTTTTAAATGCACTGCTTTTATTGCCCTGAAACCGATGGCAGCTCTGATGAGAAGTGTTGGAGACAGAGTTGTGGTCAGGGTTAAAACCATGAATTCAGGAGGCGTGCGTTCTAAGTGATGTTCTCCAGGATGTAAAAGATGAGCTCCATGACAATGGGCTCGTCGCCTCTTTTGCGCCCCCTGCTGTGTATGACAGGGATGAGCACGCTGTCCAGGGCGTTGAGGTACTGAGCTGGGAGGGGCTGCCCATTACTGCCAGCTACAAACCCCACCTGGAACAACAAAACACACCACTCATTACTTTGATCTCACTCACACCCAGGAGCTACTATTAGAAACATCCCAGCTGTGTCACACCACTCACTAACATGGTACCTTTATTTTTTATGACCATTTCTTTATTCATTTTAGATATTCCACCTTTTATTTGTGTTCATTGAAAGTCAGGATTTAATATAATTGCTGCTTTATTTCACTTTGAATTCCAGGTACTCATTAGATATCCTGATTTACCTGCTTCATTTACAAGGATTATTTTGTTTTGTTGCATATTCAAGCTAAAAAAAACTAAACTAAACTAAACATTCTGTTTTTGGGTAACATGTCATTACTTACATCTTTTCTTATTTGATGAAAAATATAAACTTTTATGGCCATTAATTATTATTTTATTTAAGAAAAGTATATGTTATTTTATTATATTTTAAATGTTAACATGGAGGGCAGTCCACAGTTGCAGCAATGTTTTTAGCAATGTATTTAACTTATGATTTTGGCTGTTTGGCTTATTTATTGATTATTTATTTTAATGCTGCCTGGGGAACAAGTTTCGTTATTTCATGTTGTTGTTTTTTTTTTTTTTAACATGAATGACAATAAAGTCAACCACTAACCTTTTTTTTGTTTGTTTTATCCCTGTAGGTAATTTCAGTCTCTACATTTTCCTCAAACTAATACACATTTAGTACGTACCTGATATTAGCATTAGCATTAGCACACAGCACAATATAGAGTATATAGACTGTCTGGCCAAAAAATAAGTTTCACATGAAACATTTCAGTTCCAGAATAAATATAAATAAAATAATAGTAATTAAACTTCACCAACTTTGAGTCAGTAATAAAGGAAAATTAAAACTGCAAAGAGTCTCAAAGGCCCTCCTGTCTCCCCATGCAACCGCCCATAACAGCTGACAGTGAGATGACACCGTGTGGGCAGGATGTGATATTCTGCCAGAAACACACACTTTTGTATAAATATGTAGGGGGCGCTATAGAGTGACTTGTTTGAAATGCTGTATGTTGAATGGGTGTAGAACTGTGAGACTGACTAATTTGAGCCAAATCAGTGTTCGTATGTCCAAACAACAACCATGTTAGTAAAGGAGAATTTGTAGAGAGCTCATTGGGCCCAACGGCCAAAAAGGAGTTTGTTAAAATATGATGACAGCGAAAACCATGTCTCAGCATTTTTGAAATTTCAATCAAAGATAGTGGACTTCCTGTTGGTTTTATGGGTGTGGCCATAATGTTTTTTGTTTGTCTCCTCATGATGAATATGTGTAGCGATTTTAAAAGCTCTGCGACAAACTTCACTTGGACGTCCTTTCCATTGGCCCAATGTATTTTGACTTTTCAAGGGGGTGCTGCAATCACAAGTCTTACAAAACCTATATGTACTTGCGATTTTTCACACTTCTGAAGTGTGTGTAAAATTTGGTGAGTTTTCGTGCATGTTCAGGAGATCAAATTTGAGCTCAAATGGCAGGAGAAAAAAAAAGAATCCAAGCAGCAAAACAAAAAAACAATCTGCAACTGTTACTATTTATAGCTGATTATGGTAATATTTTACTGGTCTGTATATGGAACCTGAATGAAAATAATTTTCTACACCGTTGATTGATCATTTCTTCAGTGTAATTTTTGTATTACATAAACTCATCCTGTGGACCACATTGGAACCTTTGGTGGGTCAGTTTTGGCCTGTGTGCCACATGTTTGACACCTATGTCTTAAAGTGTTACCCATCTGGTTTTTTGTGTAGAACCCTCTATTCTATGGACAAGAGCTGATACCTGATACTTAAAAAGCTCTTCTACATCTGGAACAAAAGGTTGGTGTAACATAAGTCTGGCTTAACACTGGCTCTCTGTGAGCTTCAGGATGGATGTTAAACTGTGTTTATTACTATTGAAAAGTCTGAATGGTTTTAGCCCTGTTTATTTATGAGATCTGCTTTTAACATATCAACCCTCTTGGACCCTCACCTCCTCAGGTAATAAAAGCTTTTGTTTCGAGAAATCGCACCAAAACACACAGATAGGCCTCATTCAGTTTTTATGGTCCCAAACTATGAAACAGTCGACCTGAGGATCTGAGGTCTGCTGCCAAGGACCCTGGTTTGATTCCCACACCAGACCTTTCTGTGTGGAGTTTGCATGTTCTCCCCCGTGTCTGCGTGGGTTTTCTCCAGATACTCCAGTTTCCTCCCACCATCTAAATACATGCACTATTAGTGACAGACAATTAGACAGACAATAGACAATAGACAGACAATTAGATTAACCAATTAACCTATTAGGTTAATTGGTTAATCTAATTGTCTGTCTATATATGTTCAGCCCTGAGATGAACTGGAGACTCATACAGGGTGTACCCCACCTTCACCCATTGTAGCTGGATTAGGCCCCCACAGACCCCCATGACCGTCGTGAGGATAAAGCGGGTTCAGATGACAAGACGAGGCGAGTAATTCATTTTAAAGAACAAGTGAAACTGTTAGATATACTGTATATATATAATTTGTATTTATTCTTTTTTAATTTTAAATTTTTTAAAAATGTACCTACAACTGTGGGATAATGGGGGGGGGGTCTAATGAAAATCACTTTGTGCTACATGCACCATGTATGAAAAGTGCTATATAAATAAAGTTTGATCGATAATAATCAGACTTTGCTGCTGACCTCTTGAGGTTCAAAAGTGACCCGCAGCCCGAGCTTGGCCATGCCGTCCTCCTTCAGCAGTTTGAGGTGAGGACACAGCGCCAGACAAAAGGCCCTGGCGATGCGTTCAGTCAGACGGTTGTGTTCAGCAGAGTCAGTGACGTCTCCTTTAGGATGATCCCCCCTTTGTAAAAAGAAGAGCTGGAAAACACAAAACACACACATTTCAAATATTCATCCACATCCAGTGGTGGAAAAAAGGTTTTGACACCCCATGAATTTGTGATATATTGCATTAAAAATGAGTCTTAAATCATTGAAATCTACCAAGTATTGTTCCCTTCTCCAAACTCACATGCTCTGTTCTGTCCAGGTCCAAACTGGATGTTTCAGCAGAAAAACATCCAGGACATAATATGTTGAAACTGTCAATAATGTATTTATTTTTCATTCTTATGAAGAATGAACAAAAACAAAACAATCATTTGCAACTGTTTGTCTGATGCAGACACACCATTTGAAAATCCACAAATATTTCATGATAATATTAGAAGCTGTGTAAAATTTTAAAGGTGTGCGAAAACTTTTTTCCACTACTGCAGTTGTGATTGTGTTTATCATATAGTTCAATGGACAGTATCGGTTTATATTATTAACACCTGCAGTGGTAGTACTTGTGTTTGGAGGAGTAGTGTTCACAGTTATTTGTACTAGTTCTTGGTAGTTATACTACTAACAGTAGTTTGTATTTTTTTTAACAGTTATTGTTGAGTTTGCTAAAATCTAATCAATAAACAAAATATGTTCAATGTGATATTTGTTTTAGCTATCTTATCCTTATTTATTTACTTAGTTCAACCCAGTATGACTTATCAATTTGCTACTTCATAAATATGTGACTTATTTTACAAATAATTAAATTTTTGTAGCGCTGTCAAACATTTAAAGTGTTTGATCTGATTAATCAAAAGGTCGCTGTGGATTCAGTTTGAGAATTCACCATTAAATATAATTCAGTTTAATCTACATTAATTAAAGGTTATTATTTGCTTAAGTTTTTCCTTCCACTGTCACCATGTTTGATCCTGGAGAATTCTGTTGGAGTCAATGAACTGACTTAAGAGTTTGTGTCATCAGAAAACTTTTCTTATGATGTGATGCTATATTAATACAATTGAATTCATTCATTGACTGACTGAGAGACATGCAAAAGTGTGTGTGTGTGTGTGTGTGTGTCAAATGGACATGTTTAGTTGTTTTTCAGCAGGTTGTCAAACGTACTTCTGTCCAGCGGATGATCTTTCCGTTCTCTTTGTATTCTGACTTCTGGAAGAGCTTCTTGCTGCTAATAGACTCCATAGATTTTCCATCAATGGGGCTTATTACTCTAAGGATATACACATTATTTAGACATTGATATGTTATGTAACAGATACAAACAACAAGTGGTCCCAGACACAACAAACTTGCTTCATCTCTTTTCTTTGCAAAAACTCATGCTTGGTGACTGTGACCTTTGACCTACATCGACTAAAATTTAACAGGATCTATTCTGGACACGGAATTACAAACCTACTATGGCAATGCCAACCCGGCTTCTGATTGGTCAAACTTCAATGTGAGACCGAAACATGGAAGCTGGAGTGGAGAGATAACCTAACAACCTAACCCTAAACCTTCACTACATGTCTCCATCTTTTACGTATCTCTCCACTCCAGCTTCTGCATTTTGATCAACGTTCGACCAATCAGAAACCGAGTTTGGCTAACAGTGGTGTCGCCATAGGAGGATTCATAATTTGGCATTCTGGACCACTTTACACCTTTCCTGACAACGTCATATAAAGTGGTCCAGTAGTTTTTAAGTAAAGTTGAGTAAAGTAAAACAACCAACCAAACAAACCACTTTCTCACCTCCCCTTTAGTAATAATAATAATAATAATAATAATAATAATAATAATAATAATAATAATAATAATAATAATAATGAATTGCATCTATGACACACTTTTCATTTGGTAGAATTGCAAACTGCTACAGAGAAAATAGTAAAAAATTGTATCCAGTATAAAATATTATTACATCACACAGCAGGAATAAAAGATTATCACACCTTAAATACACATGTTGTGTTTGACTGAGCTTCATTCTAAGCAACAACCTGAACGTTCCACAGACGGATACACTCACCCCTTATTCACAGTGCATTTCTCCTCCACCCACTGTACACAAACAAGCTCCTGACTGTCTGATTGGTCAAACCGTCCACAGGTGACAATGTAGTCTTTCATCTCCCGTAGCGACCGGCGCAGCTCTGCCATGGTTTCCATGGTGATTTGCACCATTAGCCCATCTGGGGGAGAGGGACAGCAATACAGGAGCAACACACACAAACAGACACCAACAGGGAGACACACTCACACACACACTCACATGCATCAACATGTAGACATGCTTAGACAAACAGTCTGTTAGAATGCACACAGACACACACATACATACAAACATCAACACATTCTGAATAAAACAGTTGTGAGGCAGGGGTGTTTACAGGCACTAAAAACAAACTGTGAGCGTTGAGGTCAAAGGCCACCGGACCGCCCTCTGAGGGGATGGCGTACCTTCTACGATGCTGGACTTGGCGAGGTATCCTGCAGATGCTTTCAGTGCGCTGCTGAAGATGAAAAAGCACGATCCGGTCACTGCAACGACACACAGAAATGATCATCAGATGAACTGAGGAAAGTTTGACCTGCTACTTCTGTATAGATCAGGGGTCTCAAACATGTGGCCCAGAGGCCAAAGGAGGCCTGTGGGATTAATTTGCAAAGTACAAAAATTCTGTGTTCAAGGCTGTGCCATTATTAGCATAAAAAAGCTATTTTTGCAACCGTTGTTCCTGGGTGAAATGTAAAATGTCAACATTCATAAAATTAAGGTAGGGTTACACACACTCATAATGTAACTTTAATTCTGATTCAGATTTAATTAGTTTCAGAGTTGGCAAAGTTAATCTTTAAATATTAACAAAAACATCTGGATAGACAATGGCGTATGGACAGGTGATCATGCAACACAAAACATAACAAAACAAGGCAGTCAGAGACAGCAGACCTCCACCAAGGCTTGATATGACGTCATGACGTCAAAATGTGACATGATGGAGCCATAGGTGTTGACCCATCTGATGTCTGAAGGTGAGATGATGTGAATCCAACAAACTGCCAGACTCTATCTTGTCTGAATCCTGAGATATTACCACTGATGTGTTTTAACTGTTGACCTTTAGTGTGACCTTGACCTTTGACCTTCATTGCTCAAAATCTAATGGGTTCTTCCTTGACCCATTATCTATCATTCCTGAAAGTTTCATCAAAACCCATTCAGAACTTTTTTCGTAATCCTGCTGACAGACAGACAGACAGACAGACAGACAGACAGACCTGAATTGAATACCTCCTTGGTGGAGGTAATAAGAAATTAGAAGACATGAAGACAGAAGAGGACAAGGGACACGACCTGTAGCATGCATCAGGAAACCTGCACTGTTCAAGTGTGGACAAATCTAATGTCAATTTTTCTCATTTTAACATGAAATACAACAAAACATTCTGCCTATAAATCATGACACATCCAAATTTTTGTCTTAATTTTAGTGCAAAAAATAATCTTTAATTGTAAAAATATTTACATTTACAAACTATCCTGTAACAATAAAATATGAAAAACCTGAAATGTCTGGAGAAAATTAAGCACAATTTTAACCATTTTTTACTTTTGTTACAGAGTGTTACAACATGATAAGTTGAGGAATAATATTGTTAAAATTGCACTTATTTTCCTTGACAAATTTCTGTTATCACATCGTATTTGTTTGTATAGTTTAGAAAAGGAACTATTTTCATAATTGAATGGGGGGTGCATTAAAAACGGAAGTTTCATTATTTATTAGTTATTATATTATATTATATTATATTATATTATATTATATTATATTATATTATATTATATTATATTATATTATATTATATTATATTATATTATACTTGAGATCAAATCAGACTGAATGTGGCCCTGAAAAACAGATGAAGGAAAATAGCCATTGAATGGTGCCATCTAGTGCCTTAGAAGTTTAATTACACTTCTTAGCCCGACAAACCACAACAAATCAGTTGAGTCCTTGGATGCCCTTTGATACAGGAAGGGGGAATTTTTTTTAAATTTATTTTCTCAAGACATCTTTATTAATTTCTACATTTACAACATTAAGAAACACAATCAGACAAGGGGAAAGAAAGAGACAGAGAGAGAGAGAGAGAGAGAGAGAGAGACCCCCTGCCTCCACCCCACCCATGCCTTGGCTCATTAATACAGACACATTATTCAACAAAATACTCAATCATCTTAACAATTTCATTATTGACAACAAAATGCTATGATCATTTTGTTGTCTATAATTCAATTACTGCATCATGTATCAGTTGTAGTTCAATGCTAGAATTTGGAAAAATGTATTGTTTGATTTTTATGTTAAAGTAGTAATAAATGTGTAGAAGCTGAATATGTTTATATTTATCCCACTCCTTTTTGACTGTGCAAAATTTAGACTTGCATGGACTTGAACATAGATTTTCTTCATTTATGTATTATTTAGTTTTCCTCTTATTTTGTCCTGTTTTGTTGTATTTGTTTCTGTCCATGTTTAAAATTAAATAAATAAATAAATGAGATCACCTAGTCAAACAGGATTCCCAAATCAGTAAAAATGGATACCACCTCTGAGAAAACCTCAGACCTCAGTCAGTACATCCCCTCAAAGTGTCAATTAAAAAAAAAACTTAATTAAGTATAAAAGTTAGCATTCGTGCCTCACAGCAAGAAGGTCTGTGGTTCAATCCCCACACCAGACCTTTCTGTGTGGAGTTTGCATGTTCTCCTCGTGTCTGCGTGGGTTTTCTCCAGGTACTCCAGTTTCCTCCCACCATCCAAACACATGCACTGATAGGTTAATTAGTTAATCTAAATTGTCCATAGGTGTGAATGTGAGAGTGATTGTTTGTTTATATATGTTCAGCCCTGAGATGAACTGGAGACTCATACAGGGTGTACCCCGCCTACACCCTGGATGAGGACCCCAGTGACCCCTGCGACCCTACTGAGGATAAAGTGGGTTCAGATGATGAGACAAGGCAAGGTACGAAAGTAAATCACATTGGTGGTCTAAAGGACAGTGTCTGTCTGTCTGTCTGTCTGTCTATTCCACTTGAACACTCAATATATATTCTAAACTGTACAGTATTCTAAAGGTTACAAAACAATTAAATTGTTTAATGTTTGGTAGATTTGTTCTTTTAATGCAGTCAACTTCAGACCTTTTGAACATCACTTTGATGGAACAAGTTAAATCCAGGAACATTTTAACATTACTGCTTTGTTTGTTCTTTAACTTTCAGCATCTTGAGCAGAGTAAGTCTTCAATTGCATTGGGGATGTGTGGTATTCTAGAACCAAAGAGCAGCCTGTTATGATAAAAGTAAACCTGGTTCTTATCTTAATCACTGTCAGTTTTGAATAGAGTGTGTATACACACACACACACACACACACACACACATAAATACCATGTTTCATATGTACATATACATTATTTTAAAAAGGTACAACAAAGCCTTCTCTTCAGAGAACCCAGAGGGCTTTTCTGTATGTGGAGTGTGATCCAGTACCTTTACGCGGCTGGTTGTGGATGCTGATGGCCTGGGTCTGATACTGGCCATCATCTCCTTGCACACAGATGAGGTGGGAGTCCGCAGTCTCGTTGAAGCACGCCCCTATGGCCAGCACATGCTCATTGGACTTAGTCAAAGCCTTCATTAGCTGCCAGAGGGAGATGCATATGTTAACATGGATGACTGAAGGGTTCCCTGAGGAGCCTTCAGAGCTCCGTCTCACCTCATTGTAACCACTGGTCGGTATCTTTATGCAGGTCCTCTGAGCTTCCAGATCCACGATGAGCCCTGGTACCATGGGCAAGCTGTAACGGTAATTCCTAAAGTCCTAGAAATAGAATGGAAATGAGAGGAATTGCATCAGTTTTTGGCTGATTACATGGACACTATATACCTAGAAATCTTATGGGATCCTTTAAAGGAGTCGTAGGTCCAAAAGGAAACCAGTAACAGCATCAAAACTGATTTAACTAGATTCTGGCTCAAAAAAAATCTTTTTTCAAGAGGGTTAAAGAAGAATATTGGGTGATTTTTTAAATATCGTTGTTGTCAAAGGATGTAAAATATAGAAAATATTTCAAGTGCACAACGTTAGCCTTATGGCATAATTAGCTAAAAAAAATTTTTTTTAAATGCAGATATCACAATTTGGCCAAAGATATGATTCAGGTAATTATGCTATAAGGCATTTTGTCAACTTGTACTGTATTGGATGTAACTGAACAATGCTTATGCTGTGCTCTTGGAAAAAAAAACAAAACATTTTAATATCATGTAAGGATTTTTTTTTGGTAAATAAAGGATAAAATAATTTATTTTACCATGAAATTCTATCACTGTGGTACAATTGTGCATTTTCTTTATACATAACTCAAAAGCACACGGTCATCACCTTTTAGTTTGATAATAAATGAACTACTGATACATCCAATAATGACTTTATTAGTCCTGCTTCATCCTTGTGGAGCAAAAGGCCTCTATAGATATCTTCTGGTACATTCAAAACTGCAGTCTTCATAAAAGAAAAAAAAAAAAAGCTCTATCATGTCTGCCTCAGTGGACCAAGTGTTACATTTATCTACTTCACTGCTGAGAAGAACTGCTTTGTCAGCTTCCAAAAGCACTGAGCCAAAGGCAATAGAAAGGGAACAAATGGATACAACAATGGCACCGCATTAGGTAAGTATTATAAGGCCACTATTGTAGAGCAGGTTCCATTTATCCACTCAGGAGTCAAGTTCTCCTGCAGAAACACATGGTTGAAACATACGCTGTGTTTGTAAACAGTAATAAGCTGTTTTGTAGTTATGTCTTTGCTCCTTCTGACTCTGTGCTAATTTGTGCAGGTTTTAGTAAAGCAGCACAGGTCTGCCCCCTTAGGAGATTCTTTTAGATTTTGTCCTTGTGCTGTAATTTGTGTTGTTTTACTTAATGTGGTGATTAAAGTGACAAGTATTATAAGCTCAATAAGTTATTTCCTCTAGTATTTTTTTGTCCTTTTTTTAAACAACAATAACTTTATTCCATTTTGTGACACGAAAGAACGATATTCCCTGACGGCAGCGGTGTCAAACTCATTTTAGTTGAAGGGGCACATACAGCTTAATATGATATCAAATGGGCTAACACCTGTATAATTATATAAATAATAGAATAAAAACTTACAAATAATGACAAATACAAAGTTTTGTCTGTTTTTGAGTGGAAAAAAAGGAAAACTCCAGAATGAAAATGTTTATCACTATGAACTTGAAACAAGATATGAACAAATATGAACAACCTGAAAACTGTTTTAAAAAATCAAATACAATTTTAACAGTATTATAGATTGGTTTATAACTTATACATGTGCATCACAACGTACAGATCACAATGAATGTGCAACTACTGTACATAAACCATTTGGTAACAGGCAGAATATTGGTTAAATTATACATGTTAGTCTTAATACGTTTCAAGTTGTTCATATTTGCTGTGGTTATTCACATTTGTTGTAAAGGGCTAGTTTGTAAATGTAAGCAATTTTTGTATAATTTTTTAAAAACGGGAAATTTGTACTTTTCATTATTTATAGTTTATCATAATAGTATTTTGCTGATCTGATCCACTTTAGATTGAATTGACCTAAATTGATTTTAACATCCGAGACTGTTAATATCTTCAGTGTAAATTACATTTTTGCATTTCACAAATTCATCCCGATTGTTTATCTATATATGTTCAGCCCTGCGATGAACTAGCGACTCATACAGGGTGTACCCCGCCTTCACCCATTGTAGCTGGATTAGGTCCCCAGTGACCCTAGTGACCCTAGTGACCCTAGTGACCCTAGTGACCCTAGTGACCCTAGTGACCCTAGTGACCCTAGTGAGGATAAAGCGGGTTCAGATGACGAGACGAGACAAATTCATCCCATGGCCTGGATTGGACCCTTTGACATGTCATGTATAAATAAGTTTACCCACTGGCAAAATAGTACATATAATGACTAATGGTGTTGTGTTCAGTATTAACACAATCAGTATTAACACATCTTTGGAATAATCTCTGTCCTGAACTTGAATCAACATCGTCTTTATCATTCTTTAAAAAGCATCTCAAAAGGACTCCAATCAACAGAAAATTAAAGGCTTTACATCATACGATTTATATTTGATGAGTTTGATGAGTGGGCTTGTATTTTTATTGTTTTTACTTTGGATTATTATTTCAGTTTTTTTTTCCTGTGTACTGTTTCTTTCCTCTCGTGCACAATGATGTTATTTGTTTCCAAATTGTGTGAGTTTTTTTTTTTTTTTTGCAAATAATGAAATATTAACACAATGTTAAATGTTTTTTTTGTTACAGAATTGTCATACTCACGACTAACAGTCTCATTATGGTGTGGCCTATTTCTCCAAACAGAGGCTTCCTAAAGCGCACGCTATACAGAGGACATGGATAAACTAGAAAAAAGACAGAGAAACCAGGTAAATGATTGCACATTTGAATGGACATGTAGAGAAAGAGTAACACCTTCTATATTACTATGAACATTTCACTCAACACAAACATTACTGTGAGAACACTGGAAAAAATGTCTAAAAACAAGTGGAAAAAAAACAATAAAATGAATATAAGATATTTTTTGCTTGAATTAAGTAAAAACTTCTGTCAATGGAACAAGTGAAAGTAAACTATCTTGGTAATATTTCTTTAAATAAGATCTATCATCTAAAAATATGTTATTTATATCTCACTGAGAAGTTCTTCTTAAGTTGATTATGTCTTATTTTAAGTGCGATGAGATATTTGGACTATAAATTAAAATATATATATACTTGGTAAGATTTGGATTAGTTCCAGTGAAGGAATCATTTGATGCAATAGAAAGAAATCCAAATCCAACCAAGTGTATTTTCCTAATTTCTAGTCAAACTATCTCATCACAATTAAAATAAGACATAATCACCTGAAGATTAACTTTTCACTGAGATATAAAGAACTTATTTTTAGCTAATACATCTCAAAAATCGTATTTCAAGAAATAGTACCAAGATAATTTCCACTTATTCCATTGGCAGACTTTTTTTTTTTGTTTTGCTTGAATTAAGAAAAAAAATTAAAACAAACATAAAGACAACTCTTGAATTAAGCAAAAAATACAATTCTTGGTAAGATTTCTTGAAATAATTTCTGTATTTTCAAGCTGTATTGTCTGAAAATAAGTTCTTTATATCTCAATGAAAAGTTACGTTTTAGATGATTATGTTGTATTTTAAGTGTGATGAGACATTTTGACTAAAAATGACACAAATACACATGGTCATTGTTAGATTTTTTTTTCCAGTGAAGGAATCATTTGATGCACTGGGGGGCAAAAATCTAAGTCTTACCAAGTGTATTTTTATCAAATGTATCATTACCAGATTTTTTTTTTTTAGCCTGAATTAAAACGAAAAAAGAAACCGCCAATGGAACAAATAAAAATTATCTTGATAAGATTTCTTGAAATAAAATTTTGAAGATCTGTTGACTGAAAATAAGTACTTTATATTTCAGTGAAAAGTTACTTTTTAGGTGATTATGTCTTGTGTTAAATGCACTGTAAACCCCAATAAGTTAGCAGAACTCCAAAAATTTAAGGAAATTGATTGCCTCAATTATTTTTAAGTTGATGAAACTTAAAAAAAATACATGTTTCCAAAACTTTAAATTTAGATGCTTATTAAAGTATACTTAAATTAAAACATTACTTATTAACTTAATATTCTAAGGTTCTGTCAGTCCTACTGGGAGTCAGGCTTCAGTGTCTTTGTCCAAGGATACTTGGACAGACAGAGGCAGGACATGAACCTCTGCCCCTTCAGTCATTGGACGACCAGCTCTACCAACTGAACCACAGTCGCCCCTGAATAAAATAACTGTGTTTTGTGATTGCAGTTTTTTGGTGTGATAGATATTGGTGGTTATTTGCAGTGCTCTGAAATTATATTTCATCATCTACTGCATCAGTTGAGTTTATTTTTTTCAATCATCCTTATTTGAAATAATAGAAATAACAATACAATATCATTCTCAGAATTTAATGACTTAATTCCAGTCAATTGTAACTCATGTATGTTGTTAAGTTATGTTCACTTATATCCACAATAGTTCCCCTTAATAAAATATATATTAGTTGGAAGTACTTAAAAAGAAGAAGATGTGACAGCAACTTAATACATTTGAGTTAGTAGTACTATTTCTGAAACTTTGAGTATTCACAAATGAATATATTTAATTATTCTGAACATTCAGGTTTACAGTGTGTGATGAGATATTTTGACTAGAAACAGAAAAATACACTTTGGTAAGATTGTGTTTTTTGCAGTCTGACATACATCTGTATTCTGCCCCCAGTCGCAGCATGAGGCGCAGGGGAAAGGCTTTGGCCCAGGTGACCTCTGCTCTGTGGACCAGCAGGCCGAAGAGGTAGGGCTGGTTGGGCAGAGGTAGACCTTGGAGGGACTGGAGAGTGGCACGAACATACAGGAAGCCTGCATGGTCTGCACTGCCCAGGAAAGTGCTGCCAAAAAGGGACAGTGACAGGTGCTTCACAACCTTCCCTATGGACACAAAATGGAAGAGGACAGACATGTGGTCAGAGGACAAAAACCCAGAGGGAGGACAGGACAATCAGAGCACAGTTTTTCAAAATGAGTGGCTTATTAAAGATCCAAATGTGACTGTTATTAGTTACATATTAAATGAGTCATATATCAACGGGTGTTTGACTCTGACCTGTGAGCGTGTCCCTGTACAGTTGGATAAAGTGGCTAAAAATGTCTTTGGGGAAGCTTTTCTCTTCAGGCAGGCACTGCAGCAGGACAACCACCTCCACCTGACCCACAGCGTGCATCCCCTTTGTTGTCACGCACCAGCACTTCCTGTTAACATCTGTCACACAGGAGAGAACAACTTTATACAGGAGACCAGAGGACTCGGAGGTGTAAGACATTCTTCATTTATTTGTACTTGTTAGCATACGGTGTCTCTGTGTTTTATTTTAACCCTTAAAGACCTAGAGCTATTTTGATATCGACTGGTAAATTACCTGATTTAACATCATGTATTATAACGAGCCGTCAAAAGTGACAATTAAGGATATATCCCTGAACACCCCCATTCCTTAATCAGACAACTATGGTGTCATGATGTGAGGCATTTGCACTTGATTTGAAGTCAATTAGTCCAAGATTATTATTGTTAACAAAAACTAATGAAATGATGAAAATTAGAATTGAAATAAATTTTTTGTTAACTGAAATAAATAAAAACTGTTACGATAATAAAAAAAAAAACATAACTAACTGAAAGTGTATTATATGCTTCCAAATGTAACTAAAACATATGCAAATTATGGCTAAAATTCCCTTAGTTTCTGTCTTTATCAGTGTAATTAATGTTTGGAGAAGTTTGGGAAGAAAGACATGAAAATAAATAAATATGCAGTGGGGTATCATTTATGCTTGGAGATAAGGGGAGGGTAGCAGGCTGTCAGTCATGGGAAAGATGTTGGGGATTTTATACCTACAACAGGACACCTTACATTGACCTTGGACATGCCCTGGGTTCGCAGAGCTGGAAAGACAGCAGCCCAAAAGGACCTGTGCTGCTTTCAGATCAAAATTAAGAAGCACTTTGGAGCGGTTAGTGACAATGAGAAGGTTTTTACAGCAGACGGGATACAGTCAGTGGGGAGCTACAGAGTCACAAACTTATTGTGTGAGCTGTGGACTCCAATAAAGTTGGATTTCATTGTGGGATAGGCTGTGGATGTGCTTCGGCAAGTTGCGGGACAGTGGGGAGAGTAGACAAACTGTGGAGGAACCTATTTGTTCTGAAGTATGGTGTAAATGCTGAGACAACTTAAAACTAAAATCAAATTATTGCAAAATGAATGCAAAAACCAAATCTTCCC
The DNA here is from genome assembly GCA_020466265.1 of Siphamia tubifer. NCBI lineage: Eukaryota > Metazoa > Chordata > Actinopteri > Kurtiformes > Apogonidae > Siphamia > Siphamia tubifer. Next base: position 37,763,999 of record CM035786.1, read on the forward strand.
TGATTCTCCTTTAGCTTAAACTGGCCGCTGGTCCTTTATCTGCTGAATGCTTTGTTTTATGCTACATCCAGATGAGTTCGATACGGTTTTAGTTTTGAAACTGTGTCAAAAACACATTACGTAAAAATTGAACTTTTTCACTAAAAATCTGCATCAGCATGGGGGCGAAACCCTTGCTGAAAATGATGCAATTCACATGCCACACCACTATGCACACTGTAAGCCAGTCCTGCCGGATAGAAGAGAACAATAGAAGAAGTAGTGTGCATGCGCCTACATCCCGTTTACTACCAGCGCGACACACACACTGGACACAAACAACAATAACACTGCTAACACCCTAACATTAACCTATTCACCACTGCTACTCTGTTGTTCGCCATTGTTACTGTCTTGTGACGAGAATGAATGCTACAGGTGCAAGACTGCGTTTTTTTCCGGTCATGTGGTCATGGTGTGGGTGTGAACACAGATGGATACTCATTAGTATGGATATGAAAATGGCACCGTGTCCAGATATTCCTACTCTGGGACCCGTTTTCCAAAGAGTTTGTTTTGGGGTATCCGCCAGAGGTCCCATTTTGATGAAAGGACAATCCGTTAAGAAAGTATGTTGGTTAATGCGAACTTATTTCCATGCAGACGGGGTCTTAGTGTGACACGCTAAATGACAATAAAGCAATGTAATCTAAGATGAATGGTTCTACTCAGTAGATACTTTTAGTTGGTTAGGTCTTTAAGGGTCAAATCCTTTGCCTTTATTTTGGGATTAAAATACAAGTTTAATCACATGTACATATTTTAAAAAACAAAAAACAGCACATACAGTTGACCAGCTTGACCATAGCAAGTAGATTAGCATTCAGGACAAACACCAGCGGCTTGGGCCTGCCACTTTCCAGCTCCTGAATAAGTAGCATCTCAGAGGGCTGTTCCTCCACAGTGTAATCTGAGGAAAAGCATCATTTGCATTAGTTACACAGGTTTGACAATGTTTATTTTAGAGTGACATGAACTACTAAATACTTTCCTTTGCAGTGTACTTCTAACTCTCCTGGACAAATGAAACAGCTTTGTGAAATATTAGAGTTTGGAAATGAATTCATAGCCTATAAAGATTAATAACCATTATCTCAACCTACTTCAAAATAAGATGCAAGGATGCTGTAGGTAGCCATTAATCTTGAAGACTTTTAGGTTTTAACCGGCCTTAACAGGGTCCACATTGTAATTAAGAGGCCTGAGGAGGAGTTATGAGTCTAACTATGCTTTCAGCTCCTAAATGACTTCTACTGCTTTCATTGCTGCATGTAGAATGTGATGAATGGCCTCTTCAGTAGCTCTCCCTCTCACTTATGGCTGTGTGGTCATATATCCACTGAAGGATCACAGTACATATTATATGTAAAAATGTACAGCAGCATTTCATTATATGACTGCACTATGGGGAGACTTGATAGATGTGACTTCTGTCTCCGTCTGTTCTTATTCTATGCATGTGTGATACAGATACTTAAAATAATCATATATCTCCATGGTCCCTGTCGTCCGGTCCTTTCTTGAACTGGAGGAGGAGGACAAGGAGTAGAAGGAGGATGAGATAGAGCCAACTCTTTTTCTTCTTCTAGATCAGTACTAGAGTGGCATGATTAATTTATTTATTTATTTTTAAGCTGTGTTATCCAGCATCCTAACAGCAGAATGATCATTTTACTGCCTTTTGGCAATGAGAAAATTAGTGTTGCCAAGGGGAACTTCATAATATATTTGAGGTTGCAAAATCTCCTATTCACTTTGAATGGACTTGAGATTCTACTGTCTTTTTTATGAGTTTTATTAAACACATTTTGATGCCGGACATAACATGGGAGGATGGTGGTTGGGATAAAAGGCCCGCTCATTCTTACCTCCTTTGACTCCAGTGGATGTCAGAATTGGTGGTAGACCGTCCAAGGGAATGAGGTTGGCAGCACTGCTCACCAGGGCTGCAGTGCCCCATCCATATGGACCACAGGCCTCCTACAAAGAAAGGCAGGCAGGAAGCCAAAGTATGAGGTAAAGACCCTGAAGGCAGCACAGAGATTTTAGACTCTGAGCTGCCTAGAAGATCTAACACCATGCATCACATTCTGTGTAATTCAGTGTATTGTAGTGGTACATGTGAGGCTACATTGGCTGCAGATCCCTGTGGTCTCAAGGCTCTCCTAAGCTGTGGTGAACCCACGGGGCTTTTCACGGGACCCCCAAGCGCCCGCCTCATCAGTGGTGAGAATGTGGGTCCTCGAACAGGGGTCGTAGGTGCTGACTCCGACTGCTTATTGGTGAGAATTTCATCTGCAAACCAGACCCTTCTTTTCCCCCTTGGAGGTGTCCCTGAAGTGGATGGGTGAATTATTCATACAGGCTTTAAATTTATAACATCTTGAAACCAAAGGAAGAAGTGCTCACTTTTGACCAAAGTTGAATGACAGGAAACACAGACTCGTCCTTCTTTGCCGTCCAGATGAGTGAGTCTGAACTTCAGACTAGAACAAACTGCACAAAAAACCTGACAAGACACACTAAAATTAGAAATAGCCGTATAAATAAAGTATTCTCAGATGCAAAAAAAACTGGTCCGTAATTTAACAGTAAATGAATGAAATAGAAATAATATTTCTATTTCATAGTTAAAAAAAGTATTCAATTAATGATGGATGTAGTACCTTTGATAAATAATAACAATAATAATAATAATAATAATAATAATAATAATAATAATAATAATAATAATAATAATAATAATAATAATAATAATAATAATAAAATCTTGTTGCATTCCATCATCCTGCCTACATACAGAAAGTATTCAGACCCCCTTAAATTTTGTTTAATGCAGCCATTTGCTAAAATCATTTAAGTACATTTTCCCCTTAATGTACCACATTTTGACACAAAAAAAGAATTGTAGACAATTTGTTAAAAAAAAAAAAAAGAAAGAAAGAAAGAAAGAAAAACGGACCATTCCACATAATTTCAGGTGGTCCCCACCTGAGCCTTTCAGATTTTTTCAAAAATTTTCCACACTCCCTTTCCCACATGCTGATATCGACATTTAAATCTGAATATTTGTGATTTACAGCTGTTCATATATAATACATAACATAGGATTTTACTGAAATCCATTATGATAGTTAGTTTTTGTGTAATGGGTGGTCAAATGTAGCATTTTAGAAGTTTACGATGGATAAAATCTCAAATTGATCATTCTCTGTCACATGTAATTTCAAATTTTAAGTAAATATGTTCACATTTTCGAAGACTATAAACTCCTGTGAAATTATTCTGAAACTAGCTCTTGTTGTTCAGAAATTAAAGAAACCTAAAAATAGCTGAAAATTAAGTCTTAATTTTGGTTGCAATTTCAAGGCTACTTCAAATGACTATAACTTTGAAACTATTTACAGGCTTGAAATTTTGGGATTTTTTTTCATCTTATATAATGTTCTATAGGTACTCAAATACTAGAGCTTTTGTCTTTGTATTCAGAGGCATATATTTATGCTGTTCACTTCACTTGATCGTCTTTGAAGTATTTCTACACCTTCACTGGAGGCCAGCTGTGTTTAATTCAACTAATTGGACTTAATTAGTAATGGCACATACCTGTCTGTATTAGACCTTACACTGTACAGCTCAGAGTGCAGGTCACAGCAAATTGGCTTATTTCACACATGACACCATTTTGGATTCAAAACAAAGCTTGGGTGGGTAGTGTTAGTTTTTCAGTAGAGATTTATTTACTCATGTCATTGTACTGCTGTGTGCCAGGATGTAAGTCCTATTAAAAAAAGGAATCCTGCCTATATTTTGAATAATAATAATAATAATAATAATAATAATAATAATAATAATAATAATAATAATAATAATAATAATAATAATAATAATAATAATAATAATATTTAAAAAAAACATGTTCGGAACCACATAAACTAGCTAGCATTATTTTCAGTAGTGATGGGTATATGTGGCCTCATGAAACATTTGACACATTACCAAACTGTATAGTGTTTTGTTAACCTGAAAGTGCAAAGTAACCTGTAGTAACCTAAAGTTTACTAGTAGTAGTAGTTTACTGGAGAAACCTTACTAGTGACTGACACTAGAGCAGGAAAATACCAAGTATGAAGACGTATTGTTGGTTTAATGTAAATGTTGCGCTAGCACAATAAACTAACCATTAGTTAGCATGCTTGCTTAGTTAGTTAGCTATTTGCTTTTTCTCATACCCTTACCTTTCATTTCATGAGTATATCATTTGATGAAGTTACTGTAGTCTTTTTGCTCCAGTTTTCTGTCCACATCTGTGAACTAAATGTCAAATGATGCCGACCACCTCCTCTTGTATTTACAATGTTCTGTGTTTACCCACCCAAGCCTTGTTTTTCTATCAAGATGGCCGCCATGTGATAAAGGTGAATGACCATGAGGTTGAAGGAACTGCACGGAGAATATGAAAGGATCTGAGGGACTCCAGGATTTGTTGTGGAGAACAAAGGGTAGGATTGAGAACTTAGTGTTTTTTGTGTATTTTTTATTAATACAACTGGGATAAAAAAAAATCTCTTTTGTCTGACCCATTTCCAGAGCAAACGGTAGTGGAAATGCACCAATAGGCTGGATGCCAAATGCCATTAAAAACAAAGAACTGCATGAAGAGCAAGTGGCAAAGCACAGACAGATCTGAGCAAGGTTACAGCGGATGTTTGCTGTATTTAAGGTTCCTAATTACACAGTGGCCTCTAAAGCCATTAAAGGGGACATGTCGTGCAAAATGCAATTTTTAATGTTTTACAACACAAATATATGTTGTTTGTGTGTGAAGAGACTCTTAAATTATGAAAAAAAATCCACTCTTCTTTTCACCTGATAAATTTCTCATTTTCTATTAACGCATACTCAAAGCTCATACAGTAATACAAACACTAGGAACTGTTATTACCTGTTATTACCTCTGCCAAGAAGGTCTGTTTGTCTGTCTGTCAGCAGGATTAAGCAAAAAAGTTCAAAACAGATTTTGACTAAACTTTCAGGAATGATAGATAATGGGTCAAGGAAGAGCCCATTAGATTTTGAGCAATGAATGTCAAAGGTCAAGGTCACACTTAAGGTCAACAGCTAAAACACATTAGTGGTAATATCTCAGGATTCAGACAAGGTGGAATCTGATGTTTGTTTTTTTTCTTTCATTCGCATCATCTCACCTTCAGACATCAGATGGGTCAACACCTATGGCTCGATCACATCACGTTTTGACGCCATATCAAGCCTTGGCGGAGGTCGACTTTCTCTAACTGCCTTGTTGTTTAATTAAGTCTTCCCTTTAAGTCTGATTGTCATTGTTATTATAACAGCTACTCAGGTTTATGCATCAAGTATACTTTATGTTTGTGTCATGACAGTGTGACAACATTCAGGGTCTCGTTCTCATCAGAGGACAAAGCCTCATCATCGCAGCCCTCTTCAGCATTCTCCTCTGTCTCAGACACATCCGCCTCTGTCTGACACATTCTCCTTTACATTCTTTTCTATTTTCAAAGTGCTACAATAAAATGTAATTTGCTTGGAAGGTCATTTTAATTTGAAAGGGTATAAAGAGAACACACAGTCTGCTATCAGAATGCTACTGTCCATACTGTTATGTGTTTGGTCTATTTGTGTTTAAGGCACAGATGTCAAACATAAGGTCCGGGGGACAAATCCGGCCCAGCTAAGGGTCCAGTCTGGCCCTTTGGATGAATTCATGAAACACAAAAATTAGACTAATTTATAAATCGTTTAGTTCATGGTCTACATTCAGACCAATTCAGTCTCATAATAACCTAGAAATATTCTCATGTAAAAAAAAAAAAAAATTTTAAATGTAATTTTTTTCCCCATTTAGTTACACTAAAACAAAGTATAATTTCACCAAAAAATCTCAATAATTTGAACAAATATGAAAAATTGGAAATGTCTTAAGAAAAGTAAATACAGTTGTAATAATATTCCACCTATTATTAAATATTTTGTGTCTGTAGATCCACTGTGATCTGTAAGTTAGAATGTGTATGCGTAAATGATAAACTAAAGCCTAATATTGTTTGTTTTTGTCATGTAATTTTACTTTTTTCGCTCTAAAACAGAGAAAGGTTTAGAGTCGACATTATTTATACAGTATATTATTATGTTATTCTTTTTTTTTTTTTTTTACGTTTCGACCCACTTCAGATCAAATTTAGCTGAATGTGGCCCCTGAACTAAAATGACTTTGACACCCCTGGTTTAAGGTCTGAAGTAGAGGATGAAAATAACATATTATTATAGTGATCTTGGGATTTTCTGAAACAACCACAACACAAATACATGTGGAACATAGACGTAATAACATAAGTGTTTAAGAGGTGACCACAACTAGTGTTAGGTTGGTTTGGTTTGTCATATGTTGATCTGAAGCTTAAGTTTGTATTTGAGCTGTTGCTACTTTGACTTTTTAGAGCCAGATGTGGCCATATGTAGACAAAAAAGGGGCAGAAGTTTGTATGGGAAATTAGTAAACTTCACCAAACCTTTAAATAACATCATTGGAGTGTTGTTAGTGTAGCTCACTAATCACTGCCCCTGTGTGTGGAATATATATTTGATTCAATAAACAGAAAAGTTGATTCCTCAGATTAGGGAGCGTTCATAAAGATGAACAAACAGGACATTTAGTAAAGAGTCAAAATAAAACCAATGAGGCCAGAATGACTCATAGAAAAATAAATATTGTCTTTTTCAATGTAAGTCTGTGAAAGCCAGAGTTTTTGTCGTCACTGATAAAACTGTATTTAATTTGTGTCATGTGTTTTACAGAGCTACAACAGCCTAAAATGAAATAATCCTCAAACCCCACAGATGATTTACATGACATAGAAAACCTGTCATGTTAAGGAATACTATGTGAATAGAAGTTGTATTTTGCTTCACTGGTTGAACTATAACAAGACTATTTTAATGAAACATATTTACCTTTTGCTTTAATCAGTGCTTCACTTTTTCCAGCTTTAACAAGCACAAACGTTTCTGTGCACTATCTTTATTTTTATGTCTCAGTTGAACTTGTGAATAGAAACACACCATGTTTTTACAATGGAAAAGATAGTCGTGTGTTTTCTGTGTATCTTTTGATGTAAAGTCTCTGCTGTTGGTAAGGTGTTATCTGCTGGCTTGTGTTACTTTTCTGTATCGTTGGTGAATGAGATTTAGATCTTCTGTCTCTGCCTTGGGAGTTTGTCAGACTTAAATGTATTTCCAATTACTTTGACAGTGGAAGAATAAGAAAAAATATAGATGTTAAGGTAAATGTAGGCCCTGAGGAGATTCCAAGTACCCCTTTTAGTTTGAACCTGAAAGACTTTGGGAACATATGGATTAGTGACTTTAAACACTGACAGAAGTCACATGACCTATGGGACAATAGGAAGATTATTGTAAAACCATTGGCGTAAAATTACATATGGATGCTATGGATGTGTCCATGCCAATTTTTGGATGTTTCTAAAATGTCCATACCAATATTTGAATGGGAAATTACATGACATTTGGGGAAAAAAGGGTTACTGTATTTTCTGGACTATAAGACAACACTTAAAAGACTTTAATTTCCTCCAAAGACCACAGTGCACCTTATATATTGTCAAGGGGATGATGTAGTGTGAAGGCCCCAAATGCAGACACCACAGCTTCACAAAGGATCTTTATTTCGAGCTCGGCACAAATACGGACAAAACACAATGGAAACCGAAACATACATCTAAGTCCACAAGTCACAAATGGAGCAGCTATCCTGCTGGTCCTTGAGACCCAGAGCTGGAGTCTACCGTTAAGGTAAGGTAAGGGGACGAACTGACAGAGAGGACAGGAGAAGATAGAACTTAAATGAGGTGAAGAGATGAATACAGGTGTGCAAGGGAGCAGGTGAAATTAAAGAGGTGAAAGGTGAACAGGTGCAGAGTGGAAAGGACAGAATGAGGAGAAATGAGGAGAAACATATGTGGATTCATTCTGGTTGTGCTTAGTGACTGGGAATTTTGACTTTTTATCTGATAATTTACACTTTTTATCTCATAATATTGACATTTTATCTCACAATTTTGACTTTTTATCTGATAATTTTGACTTCACTTAATGCACTTTATAATGCAGTGCGCCTTATATATGAAGAACCTAAAAAATAAACCGCTCATTGACAGTGCACCTTATAGTGACTAAATATTGTCATCAACAAACCTTTATCCGTGACAAAAATTAGATGAAACTAGACGTAAATGTCAGTCTTGTGACGATAACTATAATTAAATACATGATGCAGTTTTAAATGACCAATAAAAACCAGACAAAATGGGGCTTAAGAAATAAAAAGACGTTCCTAAAATGTCTTAGTTTTTGTTGACAAATCAAAATAAGACATTGTTTTAATTCTTTTAGCTGTGTTCTTATTTATTTAGTTATTGTTGCTGTCTCTCATGAGGAAATAGTCAAATTATGTTCCCACCAATGTCACCATCATGGTTACTCCCATGCAATGATCACATTGTTTTGGGCCCAGTCAGTTTAAATGGAGCTGTAAACTCTGAACTTTGAGCAGTTGGACAGTGCATAATATTGGGTTGTTGTTTTAGGCCTCAGTTGTTCCCACTATATACTGACAGTAAAAATAACTGAAGTGAACTTGAATTCTTTGCAATTTAAAAGTATAATTTATCTTTATTGGAATTATTTAGGCTATTTTTCAGGGTCTTCTTATTATTTTTTATTTGAATTTATTCAGTTGTAGAATACTATAGATATTATATTGACATTTAAAACTGATGTAACAAATTGGTTAATAATAGATGCCTCAGTTTTTCTCAGACCTACTGCTGCTGACTATTGTTCTCTGTTTGCATAATATCATTTGATCAAACCTTTTCTAACATTCCACATTACAAAATAAATAATAAAAGTATGTATGATTCATGCCGATATCATATTGTATTGATATTGGTATCTACCAATACTCAAGGCTGCAAGATTGGTACCATATTGGAAGGGGAAAAGATATATCAGGACATTCCTAATTACACTGTGGAACACAATATTTGTTGAGTCAGGTCTGAGAACTGTTTTAGCTCATTTTTGAGTGTGGAATCCAAAAATGATTTCAGTTTTTCTCTATCACATCAAGTTTTTGAACTATAGGATCCCCGTTTTATATGAAAAATACTGTACTTAGCACATACTGTATGTGCTTATTTACAAGAATTTTACCTACAATGAAACATGACTGTGATGTTTATTTAACAATATTATGTTTTTACAAAGGATATATCTACAATTTCAACTGTAATTGTACTGATCTATTGAGAGCTGCACACCCCTCTCAACACACTGTCTCCATGGTAACTGCACAAACAAGTTGCCACATAACTGTTGATAAGTCCAATTATAATCAGCTGGAAAATCTTTCTGCAATGAATCAGTGGAATTGTGCTTATTTGTGGGGTCAGCTGTGGAGAAAAAATGTGATGTGCGAAAAAAAAAAAACTCAAATTTTTGGAATCACCATAACAATTTTAGTTTTCTAATCTATCTCAACAGAAGTATTTTTTTTTTTAAATTGTGCCCCAGTGTAATTGTACAGCAGCTTGCTCACCTTCCCACAGGCGCGGCAGTGGTGCCTTCTCTTGGTAAAGGTGAACTTGGTTCCACACTTCATGCAGACCTGGGCCTGAGCATCAGGGATCCACACAGGAGCAATGTCCCCCAGGACAGAGCCACGATCCTTGGACAGGATCCCCACAGGACTCGGCGGACACTCATTGTCAGGAATCCCAGGAGAGGTTGCGTCTCCCATTGCCCCCCCCTCTTCACAGACATCAAACTCATCCTGCCCGTTGTACCTGCTCTGGTTCTGGGTCTCCCTGGACCCCCTGCTGCCATGTGTCTCCTCAGAGGAGGCTGCATTCACCTCTGAGCTGCTGGGCTGCTCACTTTGCTCCAGTCCACTCTCCTCCAGTTCCTTCTCTTCAATCACAGAGTCTTCTTTGGACAGCAGGACCTGGGGCTTCTTCTCTACTGCCGCTTCCTCATCTTCTTCAGGCCATGCAGCCTCAGCAGGGCTCAGCACAAGAGGACTGGATGACTCTCCAAAACAACTGTCGCCCCAAGTGGAGATGGCGGTCACAGTGCAGCTGCCTTCCTCCAACTGTTTCAGCACCTTCTGGGGTTTTCTCTCCAGTTGGTGGGAAGGTGAAGGCATTTTGGCTGTGTGGTCAGATGGTTTCTGCTCACAGGGTCCACCGACTGTCGTGTCTGATGTTGTTTTAGAGAGGGATTCAGGTCTGATTTGTCCACAACCTAGTCCTGGTTTTGGCACATCCCCATCTTTGAGCACCAGGAGGCATGGTCTGTTCAGCCAGTGCTGTTTGGAGTCCTCAAGAGATGGATTGTCTCCTTCATCTGCTTTAAGGAAGAACAGCCATAATAACCATTACACTGTAAAAACAAACCTATAGAATCTGCTCATTAAAACTGAGGTAACAATTTACTCTCATTTTGGTTGAGTAGATTTTACCTCATATTTTGAGTAAAATGTAACTAATTTTAACAGCTATTACACACTAAAAGTTATTAGGTCAAATCCACGTAACAGATTAATAGCAAGTTACTCATAAAACATGTGTAATATTAACCCTTGATTTTATGTAAATAATATGTTCAACTATTTCATTTAGGGTACGACATATCACACTTAACCTATAAAGGCCCAAACCACAATTATTTAATGGTATAAAAATGTTAATACTTGTTGACCCACTAATCCCATTAATCCATGTCAATAATTGGTGTAAAATACAGTTTATCATCTTTTCATGCTCATCAGATATGACCCATTTGGTCGTTCATAGGCTCTGTAGTTACCATGGAAACACCATCATCTTCTATGACATTAATTCACCAGTAAAACCTATGGAGTTGGATCAATGATAGTGGATGGAATTTGGAAACATGTGATATTACATTCAGTTGTTGATATATTTGCTGAAAAAAAAAATCACTTTTCTTCAGTTTTCTCTATTTCTCATAATAATAACCCTTAATTTTAATACAAGCTTTTATGAGTATACATATTATCAATAAATTAAATACAAGAAATGGCCAATTTTCATGGGAAAAAGTACAAAACACATAAGACAATATTTGAATGAATAGTGATACACCACTTAAGAAAAGTTGAAGAGAAAATAATTAATTTGGGAAGTGACATAAAAGTGACACTGGGTCTTTGTGGGTTCATCTCAGTAGTAGTAGACAAACCCACATGGGACCCTTATATGCAGCCCTTATATGACCCTTATGTGGCACATATGGACATGCTGGCTGGGATTATATTATTTTAAGTAGCAATTGTTACTGTGCAATTAGCTATAGTGTACATTAGAGGTGTTTAGTTCAGGGGTCACTTTCAGCACCATATGATCTCAAATGGGCTGGATCAGTCAAATAATAACAGTGGGGAAAAAAGTACAGTTATATTATAGTACAATGTTTCCTTAAAAATCTGAATAACATAAAAAACTGGAAATATCTTAAGAAAAACGAGTGCAATTTTAACAATATTTTTGCCTCAGTTTGCCTCAATTGCAACTGACATTACAATTATAAGCATACAACACATTTAGTAATAGACAGAATATTGGTAAAATTACACGTACGTCTCCTAAGACATTTCAGGTCGTTCACATTTGTTCAGGTTATTCCCTTTGTTGTAAAAACACAGTTTGTCAATATAAAGATTTTCATGTAATTTTCCCTTTTTACAGTTAAACAAAGATCAAATCTACAGTTTTCATTATTTATAGGTTATTGTCATGATATTTTACTGGTCTGATCCATTTGAGATGGAACCTGAATTAAAATTAGTTTTGTTTGTTATTAATATATTCAGTGTAATTTATCCCATGGGCCAGATTGGACCCTTTGGCGGGCCATATTTGGCCCCTGGGCCTCATGTTTGACACCTCTGGTATACAGTATGTGGAATTTAACCAGTCATAATAGATTTCACTGGCAACTATTATTGTTGATTAAAATATCACTGATTTCCATACCATCCCCCCAAATCGTTTTTTACAGTGTAGGTGCCTCCTCTTTACTTTGTCTTCCTGTCATACACACACATACACATCAGACACATGCTCATTATTAATGACTCATTAGGGGAAATGCTGTGTTCACATGTACTAAGTGGTCATTTAACAGAATGTGTTAATCTATAGTATCACCTCATAGCTTTCCATCATCACCTAAAGGCAGCATTAGCACTCAGTCGCCCTTGAGAGGTGTGTCAGAAATGATCACATACAGGGTGGAGTAAAAAAAAAAAAAAAAAGGAAAAATAAAGGGAGGTTTAGTGTGGGAACATATTGATGTACAGTAGAAACACCAGCAATTGGAGAAACAATTGATTGGAACACAAAGCATGTTTCCAAGGAGAAGTTAATTCTCTGTGTGTAGAATGTGAGCTATTCCATTGTGTCATATACTTAACCCTTTCACACATTAATTATGAGAACCTTAATCAAGACCCCCACTCACTAATTGTTTATTTCTCTTTAGGCGTGGAAAAAAAAATATTGGAATATTTTTTACAAACTTATTTGTAATGGACTAGCAGAAATGTCTACATTTAAAACATGTATTTACTGATATATTGTCTGAGAACTATGGAATAAAAACATGTTTAATGTTGCTAATGTGATGTTTTCTGACATTTTAATTTAACTCTAATACTAGTCACAGCTCAGTTCGTGGAGATAATGACAGTTAAAATGTTATTACAGTTTAATAATAGGGTTGTCAAATATTTACATTTTTAAATAAGATTATCCACAGGGTTGCTTTGGATTAATTTCAGATAATAATGATCAAAACGCTTTGTTGGTCAACTGTTCTCTCTATTTTTTTGGACCGAAATTTCCCTCAAAATACACAAAAAATACACAACAAAAAAACTCCCCACAAAAAAACAAGGGAAAATTCAACACATTTAAAAACTATTTCATAACACAGAAAAAAAACACAAAAAAATGCTATATCAAAAGCACAGGCAAAAAATATTAATATAGCCTATAATGCAATTAACATGTTTCAACAGTTTCAACACAACATTGTTAATCGCATAAACAATTTTAATCAGATTAATCATGGTGATTGATTAATTTGTGTTAATTTTGATAGCCCTATTTAATAACAATAATAAGCATTTATTTAGGAGCAGATTATATTTGTAAAGTTACAGTAATTATATGGATTACAGTGTATGGGGTGGTGCATAGGCACCCACTGTGTTAGATGATGATGGAACTAAAACAACAAAACCTGTGAATATACTGTACAAAAGAACAGTTTTGAAGCGATGTCCACTGTAAGAACTGATATGAATGAAAGGGTTAAGTCCAGTTCTTCAGTATCAGCATTTATTCCATGTGTGTGGAGATGGTTTTGCTGATTTGTGTTATGCATGAATAACCTCATTTTCAGATGATCCCACATATAACTGAGTGTGCAATAACATGTGAATACAAGGAAAATCATCTCATGCAATAAGATCCATCAACATCTAAATGTGTTTCTGTTAAAAGCCAATTAAAGAGTCAGTTCTCTCTACACATAAGCCTACAGATGGTCACGTAATAACCATTCCAGTAAATGACCAGAGGTAAATGCACCCTCATAGCTGCTGTTTCATTGAGCTGCACATCCAGATTTATGAACAGCTATGACTCAGGAGGATGGATGTCCACTTGTATGAAACATGTACACCAGCAGCCCACTGTATGCATGTATTTATTTATGTGGAACATTAGATCGGGGCGGACATTTGATTAATAAAAAGAATCGAGAGCTAAGAAATAAAAAATAAAAAAAAAAGGTCAGCGTACAGTCTATGTCGTTCCAACATGGAAACACACACACACACACACATGACACACGAATTTCCTGCATGTCATGGATGCTGCATGTTTCAAAGTAAATGTTTGGTGCTGATGCTGTGGTGATGGTGCACAGCTCCGGATCACTGCGCGCTCGTTTCCCGGGACAGTGACGCATTCCACACACGTGCGAGTGTTTAATCGGCTCTGAGCGCCGCGGCCGGTGGCAATGCGACACTCAGCACCGACCATCCGCTTACATCTGATGAGCTGATGGGGTTTTTTTTTTTCTTATGTTTTCAGAAGTGTGTGCACAGTCTGGTTTTTTGCAGGCGAATGTGCGCAACCCCCCCTTCAACACACACACACACACACTCTTCCACACACACATGCGTTTGAGATGATGCGGACTATGCGCGCAGCCAAATGCTGCCTCAGCATCTTTCTGTGACAAATACAGACGCGCAGCATCAGCATCCTATAACACACAAGCAATGAATGGGTAGTAAAGCATCCCCACCCCATTAAGAAAGACGCTGGTTCTCTTACCCTCTGTTATTGCTCCTAAAAGACTTTCATTCTCGTCATCCCGCGCAGTGAAGAACTTGAGCATTTTGATCCCGTTCGGACTGGATCCGACTACAGCAGCTGTGGATCCTGTTCACCAGTGAAAAGACGGGATGATTTCGCCTCTCTACCCCCCTCTGTGTGATCTCCCTCCTCTCCTGTGTCTCTCTGCAGCTCTTTGAAGAAACTCAAGAGGTGTGCAGAAATGTCCCTCCCCAGTTTGCTTCCTTCACAACCCGCAGGACACCGTACCAGCCAAGACAACAGTGTGGTGGTGCCAGATATGAAAAGCCTCCCTGATTCACAACCTGGCACAGTAGAGGAAATGTCAAGGATTCAACAAAGTCAGCCTTATGGAGCAAAAAAAACTCCTTTTAAGCAGCGATATTTTCATTTTACAGTCGTGTGTGTGTGTGTGTGTGTAGAACCATGAGATTCAAATGACCACATCACCATCTAAAAAATTTTTAATGACCTTTATTTGTTCCATAAACAAAAAAAAAAAGGTTAAGACTAGCTTTAATGAGCACTGTAATCCTGACCATGAGTGACAATGTGGTGAAGGGAGTTAACAGTTTACCAGAAGGGAGGACTTTTTTCTGTTTTTTTTTTACAAAGTGCACAAGCTAGTCTGACTCGGACATCCATGGGCCATTGAGAAATAGAATAAAAAGTCTCTGGATTTTGGAAAGAGAGAGAAATAGGGGGGGTGGGGGGGGTAGAATTTCTGATATGTCTGGATACCTAGACTTAAAAACGACCAGAGGTTTTCATCTTTTCATTGCAGTCCAGTCCATGTGCACATGAACGTCACACGTGTCAGTTCGCCTCATTCTTCGATGCTTCATCGAAGTTCTCCACCAGATCTGCAAAGGAAAAAAAAAAAGGGGGGGGGATTTTTACATAAAAGAAACGTTGGTCCCAGGGTGTGATGTTAATAATCATCTGCTGTTGGTCATACCTGGAACATCATCATCCTCTTCCTCGATGTCCTCTGCCTTTGGAGCCTTACTGTCGAGAGCTGACAACCAGGGAACAGATGGAGAAAAGTATTAGAGCGTCAGCTGAATTTACTGCTCTTTTTGTACAATTTATTTCAAGATGTCACGTAACTTTATACCATCATCACTGAAATGCTTAGAAAACACATGAAAAAAAAAATGACAGCGTAAACATTTTAATGATCACAGACAGGCAACGGTCATCAAAATATTGACAACAAAATGTTCATCCCCTCTGCAATTGCTGCTCTTAATAGAAACTGCACTATGTTTTTAGTTATCACCCCAGGGAGACGGGTATATTTTCTGGTTCATTTTTTTGTCTGTCTGTCTTTCAGCAACTTTACACAAAATCTACTGGACCAATTTCCATTAAATGTTCGGGAAAGGTGTAATGTAGGTCAAAAGTCAAGGTTACAGTCACCAAAAATGTGTTTTCACAATGAAAAGAAGCAAATCACGTAAAACGTTGGCAAGGGGGGGGGGCGGGGTTTGTTGTGTTCTAGTCAGTCCATTGTGTCCTTGGGCAAGACACTTCATCCTCCTTGCCTCCAGTGTCACTCATACTGATGTATGAATGTTTGGTTGTAGGCACGAAATGGCAGCCACGCTTCTGTCAGTCTGCCCCAGGGCAACTGTGACTACATATGTAGTTTACCACCACCAGAGGGAGCATGTGAGAGTGAATGAATAATGGATCACTAATGAAAAGTGCTGTGGGTGCCTTGAAAAGTGCTATAGAAATCTAATCCATTATTATTATTATTATTATTACTTGTATCTGTTTTACTGTTTTTTTTTTTTAACGTGTTGGGGTGTTTTTAAATGTCTGACTGATATTTCAACTTTGTCTAACAACTGTGACAAAAGAGAAACTTCTGTTTTAAACTTTTTACTCAGAACAGACAAAGTTGATTAAATCATTTTCTGAACCTGCTTCATCCTCACTAGGGTCACAGAGGTCCCAGGAGCCGATCCCGGCTACTTATGGGTGAAGGTGGGGTACACTCTGGATATACCACCAGTTCATCAAAGGGCTGAAATATGGGAACCTATATTTAGATTAACCAATTAACCTATCAGTGCATGTCTTTGGATGGTGGGAGGAAACTGAAGTACCTAAAGAAAACCCACGCAGACACGGGGAGAACATGTAAACTCCACACAGAAAAGTCCCACCCCCTCATCGACTGGTGTTCGGATCAAACCCTTCTTGCTGTGACGCAGGGGTGCCATCCATGTCCTGTTCTATTCTACTCTATAATCCAAACCTGCAGCAGATGAAATCATAAAACAAATCGACATGTTCTTTGCTCAGATATGCACATGTTTGCTATTTCTTGGTCGAGGACAATACGCTGGTGATGATAAACCAAAGTTTCATGAATATTTACTTAAATGGCAAAAGTAAATCCTTCAGAAATTGTGATGTATGACCAGTCTGACAGCTATTAGTCAGGATCGTGTTCTTATTAGTGATCGACTGAAATATATGTCTTAGGGCTGATACAGATAGTTGTTGTTTTTTTTTTTGTTCTTAGCTGATGACTGTTACAGGCCACCGTTATTTTTAAGCTGATACTATTTTTATTTAGCTGTCGAAAGATAAATGTGAGAAAATATCCTTTACTTGCAATAAGGAAATACATATTGTGACAGTTAACCTAATAAATATTACTACACCAAAAAAAAAAAAAAGAAGTTTTTTCCCCTCGTGTGGACAATAGTATCTCCAAGAACACACAGGTGCCATGAGCTTCATCTATTACAAAATTATGCCAGGGAAAAAAAATACTGATACAAGAAAAAAAAAAAAAAAAAAGTAATTATCAGCCCTATATGTGGGCTGGTCTAACATTAGTTCTAATCTTTCAACAGTTCTCTGAAAACGGTGGACCTCAGAACCAGGGAATAATGTCAGTAAATTCAAGTAAAAAAACTGATTTCCTTATACTGTACAGAAACACGCCGTAGTCCTGTGTTAGCAGAGCTTAAATATTCTGTCAGAATGAAACACCTTTCTCTTTTTCTTCTTGCTCTGAAACATTAACAAACATCCAGAGTTGTGAGGACACTCATGCTGAGCACAGGCTTTTCTTTCTCTTCTTTCCAACAGCATGAAATAAATCTTGACAACCGCTGTGGATATCACACTCTTCCTCGTCCTGATAAAACTCCACAGGCGTGAGGCGTTCAGGGTCCACCCACCTTGCCGAGGGAACTGTTCGGCCAGTTTGCGCAGGCTGCTGAGGCTGTCGGCCCCCAGCTGACTGAGGATCCCCGGGAGCATCTCCGTCAGCTGCTTGGTCTCAGCGTGGCCTGTGATGGCGAAGGTATTTGCAGACAGAGACGCCTGCACTTTGGGGTTGTTGAAGTGGATCACAGTCCCATCGTCTTTAATCATGTTCACCTGAGGAGACACGAACAGCTTAGACACAAGAGTCTGTTTACATAGACAACAATACTGCAATCATCATCTGATCTCTGGAGTTTCCACAATATTCCAGTGACCATGGAAACAGGAAAATCTGGTCTGATTTCTCAGATAACAGAAATAATTTGAGATACAGTATTTTGTATAGATAATATTGATGACCGCTGTTAACCACTGCTGTTATTAGGGGTGTGAATTGGCAAGAATCTAGCGTTATGATACAAATCACAAAACTAGGATACATCACAATATATTAAGATAACATTAATAAAGTGAATAAAGTGAGAGGTTTTTTTTTTTTTGTAAAGATTATTTCCTCAAAAATGTAATTACACCACAAATGCTACACACATTTTTATTTGATCAGAACAGGATCTAATGTTTTATCACAAAACTTCCTTCTGTATAAACTTCAAGTGCAGGATTTGGATAAAAGATATTATACACAGGTTTACTAGTACAAAAACACACATGAATAAATAAAATTGTGTTTTAGAGAGCCTACAGTTTTAAGATCTGGCTCTATAAATAAAAGAGCTCCCTCATGTCTGCATTTGGATGAATACCTAAAAATATTGCTACAGTATTTTTTAATATCAATACAGTATTGTGAAATGATATAGTGGTACCTCTTATCTGATGAAAGACCCAGCTAACGAATAATCCAAGTAATGAAAAACCTTTATCTTGATTTTTCATCTCTGAATAAGAAAGAAAATTCTATTTACGAAAGGAAACTAAAACCCCCCAGACATAAATACAATGTACATTACTGTATGTACTGTACGTAACTACGTAATGTATGTAGCGTCACATTGGCTATGAGGAAGCTACCCATTAGGGTTGTCACGATACTAAAATTTCCAACTCGATACCGATACTAAGGATAATACTCGATACTGGAGATGTGAGGGATTCCTCTTAAAATTTCCTCCATGGACTGCTAAAAAAAGGTAGTGAGTGCGGGTGCAGAATAAATGCATGTCTATCTCTTGGCAAGTTAAGGTAGGCCTATCTTTTTGCTCAAGCCTTTCTGCAGTGCTAACTGCAAGCCTCTTTATGGTCGAGCGATTATGTGCGCGGGCGGCAGCGTATTGCATCATGTGACCACCACGGGACTAGCAGGGCGCACGTCAAAAATGATAGGCTGACATTCTCACGGTGGCCTCCGTGGTGGTAACGTGATACAATGCGCTACCGCCTGGCTGCCGCCCGCGCGCATAAACGTCCGACTACATCGAGGCCTTTAAAAGCAAAGTTGCATCGGATGGTCGCAATCACAGACCTATAGAAATAGTATATAGGTCTGTGGTCGCACTGGCGTCATCCCGTGTGCTGTCAGAGGCAGCTGGAGAAAAAAAAGAGACTAACTTACAAGCCGGCATTACGGCTGTGCCAGAGCTGACCGTGTTGAAGCCTGTTTAGAATTCTTAACGTTAACCGCTACAAAAAAGCGGCGACGTGCCATAAAAACAAAAATCGATTTTCCAGCAACTTAGTATCTAATTAGATACCAAGGGTCAATATCGATTTAGTATCTAAAATCGATTTTTTTGACAACCCTACTACCCATGATGCTTTTCGTTACCCTTTGACCTTCATTCATCATAGAGTTCTAACCATAGAAGTGTAAAGAACAGAGCCACCGCTGCCCCGCGAGTCCACCCAAGTGACCCCCGAAACCACACCACAGTACGCACCCGCTACAAGACCAAAGAAAGTGACTCCTGTCCACCAACAGAAGTGAAACAGGGGACGACAAAAAAAGGAGGAGGCAGCCATCACTCCACCAGCACCAACAAAAGGCAATGCCACTGAAAACCCCTGAACCCACGGGGAAAAAATACCCCCAAAAAATGTCCACAAGCCGTGCCCTCGACCATACACACGCCACTGGAGAAAGACCACGAAAAGCCGTCAAAGACAATCTTCCCCGGATCTACACCCCACCAAATATCTGTCAACAAACACAGCTGAAGGCGAAAGTGACAATTAAAAGCAACCACAATGATATAAAATGACCCACATGTCTGGTTCATTATAATGGTTTAATGTTCAGTCAATGAAGACACATTTCCCCACAGGAGAACAATAAATTAAATCTAAAATATAAATTTTCTTTTACTTTTAACACATATTTCATACAAAACTGGTAAATAATTTTTTTAAGGGTTTAGGGGGTAGTATTTGGGGCCTTGGAACGAATCAGGCCATTTACATGTAAAATACGACTACTTACTAAAAATTCACAGTACGAAACCACTTCTGGAACAAGTTCATTTTGTAAGTCAAGGTACCACTGTATTGCAATATATTGCACATCTGACATTTTCTTATATCCCTAACTGTTATGGTGCATCAATCTTTAATGCTGATGTAATATCAACCAAGTAACCAAATCTCATAGAATTAAACACAGAACAGGATACAGAGAAGAATAAAGTATTTGATTCCATATGACAAGAAACCCCCAAAGAACCATTGGGAGAGGTGGATTTTTCCACATGAATGAGACATCCGCATCATTATAAATTCAATTCAGTGACATTTCCAAAATGTTCAACACTTTTCCTTCATTTCCTGATTTTTGAATATCATATCTTAAATATTATTTTATCCACACATCACATGTCTGAAACCTAAATGTATTCAAATTCTTAAAATACTCAATGTGGCCCAGCCTGACCCAGACTGTGCCTCCAGTAGCCCCCAGATAAGGTGACTTTGAGACCCCTGCTCTAGATAATAGAGGATCACAGGGCTGTTTTATATTAACCCTTTGTTGTTCAGCTCAACCATTTGGTAGAGGTAACTTTGAACCCTTGACACCAAACTTCTTGGGCAGTCAGTTATATATATATATATATATATATATATATATATATATATATATATATATATATATATATATACATACCACCAACAAAGAAGATCATAACCATGACAACACCTCTTTTCGTTTAGACACAAAATTGCTGGCAAGTTTGATTTCTTTCATTTTATTAACTTTTACAGAGTCTATTTTACATAAATAATCCTCATCATGTTTCAGAAATACTTTGTTATTCATGTAATAGTTTTGTGAAAACATGCTGAACACAAAGGTAGAGATCATAGTAAAGGGTCATGAAATGCTAATGCTAATCACTAATGATACAAACGCAAAGAGTTAATACATCTAATTTGAACCAAGTCACAAATTATGTTGGTAATACTTTACTTAAATTTAGGGTCAGTAAAAAAAATAAATAAATCTATGTTTTAATAGTCCATGTGAGGTGGAAAAGCAAAAAAAAAAAAAAAAAGTGATTTTTGTAGTGTGACCAACAAAGGGTTAAAGGTAAACAATCATGCTCATGAATCAGCTGATATCACCCCTGGACATACACACATTTTGACACTAAAAATGTGGGTCTCCAGAGTGTGGGTAAAGAGGATAAAAATAAATAACTATATAAATACCAACACAATTCCTCTCCAGTATTGATCAAACTCAAAACAATTCCTGAATAAATGTGGAACTGAGCATCAATCCAACTATAAAAAGAAACTTTTTAACTTATGAACCATTTTCAGGCTAATCTTAACTGTCAGCCATTGTTGGCACCAACTGCTGGTATTGATTGGTTGCAAAACATTGTGTCAGTACTGATATCCTATCCCTGGTTCATAGATGATGAGAAAATGTACAATTTGTCGAGTTTATTTTAAGAGTAAAGTGAAAGAGGCAGTGCTGCATTCACCGGTGGCTTGTTAAATACTTTCACTAAACAAAGTCAAAAACACTAGAACGATGGAATAATATTATTTTTAGTATTATTATAGTGTTTGCTTTAATCATGCCCACCATTACAAAAGAAGGTGCCAGTTTCACATCCTCATTTCTGTACATTTATTTATCATATTGATAATACAGTTGCGGGAAAAAACAATGAGACCACCTTTCGTTTTCTTCAATTTCTTGACCATCTTAATTCCTGATACAACTAAAGGTACATTTGTTTGGACAAATAAAAACAATGGAATCATGTGATTTGAATAGACCCCCGCTGACATGTGTGTTTATTGCCCAGGCCTAAAATTAGATCAGGAGTTAAATTTCAGAGCTAATATCTATCCATTTTCTGTTTTCTTGATAAAGACCAAAATTAAGTTCTTACAATCAATCAATATGTCATTGTCCTGACAAAATCAGTGATTTTATTCCTTCCACATTTTCTTTTCTGTCTGTTTTAGTCACATGACACAAGAGTTTGTACTTGATTGCATAACCGCTGTTTTTGATTACTGTTGTCTAAGCATTTTTTTTCCATGACTGTATATAGTACATATTATACAACTTGCTGTAATAATTGTGTTTAATAGAGTATTTTTATGTATATGTATTATTTATTCTTTGTCTTGTATTGATAACTTCTATTCTGCTACTTTTTAAATACACTTGAACAAAGCAACACACAATAATTTCCCCCTGGTATTAAAGTATTGATTCTGATTCACTGCACCAGGTAAGAAACCCCTCTATGCTACATCTATAGTCCCCATTAACTACAGTATGTGATCAGAATCTGAACATCTCCTGATATCTTAAAGACATTAAGAAGGTAATTTCATTATTATTCAAGGTGAAAAAAATGGTAAATAAATTGTGCATCTCAGAAGCAAATATTTTCAACATCAGTCTAGAACTGAGGTGGGATATAAATTGGGATTCTTTTGGAAAATCAGATGAATTGGATTAACTTAATCCTGCTCAGTATGAATTATGTACATCATTTTATCATATGTTATTATTCTCTTGCCTTGAAATGACTTTTCCCGGATGTTTTCAGCTGATACAGAGATACGTTATCCTGTCATACACTAAGCCACTCCCCCTGATTCTTTGGAATAGTTTTTTTTTTTTTCTACAGTTGTAACTTGCATTTAACCACATTGTTTCTTTGTTTATGACTCAGTCATTTGAAGTGAAGTCTATGACTATAATTTATCTATGAAAAAATAATTATGACACATTTATCATAAAATAATCCAAACATACTCACCGGTTACAACATAGCACTTCATTAGCCTGACAAATTGGAGTCACAATGTTCAACTGGGCAATTCCCAACTCAACTTTCTCTTCTCTTTTACTTTCTCTGCTGCATTTCCTCTAAAAATATTGGTATATTTTCAATAAATCAGTGAAAAACTATTTTGTTTCATCTCAGTTTAGGCACACAGGGTCACAAAGCAGGGGTTTCCGGGGTAACAACCATTTCCAGAATGTTTAACCTTTGCTCTCATTTTCCAGGTTTAGCAAAACTAGAAAATTGGTCAGTTATTTTCCAGGTTCCAGGGCTTGGGGACCTTATAAACTCATATTTTACACATGGTTAGTCCAATAAAAGCATTCAATGAAACTCAGTTGTAAATTAAAGCACAGTGATCTGTCCAGAAAAACTAACCATAAGGTTTTTAACCTTTGACTGCAGTAAATCAATACTTATAAATCCACATTTGAAAACATTATTCCCTGAATAAGTTTTTTTTAATAGAAACTGAAACAAACCAAATGTTAGTTCATCTCTCATAAAAATTCAGGTTGCTGATACATTACAGCAACAAGTACAAAAAATAAACCCATACAAACTGGAGGATCAGTTGTAAACCCAGGGTTAGATGTGGACCAGGGCCGTACGATACTCAGATCTGAACTAGTGGGATGTTCTCATATGATCGATCCAAACTTTTACCTCTTCAATGCCAGCAATGTTGTTGACAGCCAACTTCTTTAGTGAACTCTGGAGCTTTTTGTCATCAGCTGTTGCGGTTCTGTGGACTACCTTCTTCTTCCTCCGTGCAGAGCCCTAAAACAAGACCAAAAGACACAACAAGTTATGGAATTTAACCTATGACCTACAGTTCAAGACACCGTTCGTGAATAAATCACTACTGTTGGGTTGAGAACTTCAGTATAATGAGGAGAGTTGACATTTGGTGTGATCAAATGTGTTGTTTGATCCACAACATGCTCTTGTTCAGTTAAATAATCAATATGAGAAAATCTTCACTGCAAAGACTAATGTATATTCATTATTGATCAGTCTGGATATTTCTACATTTTTACTGGTGGGAACCTGGTGTTTTATGAGTTTCAAGACGCCAATCGCCTCTTTCTAAACCCGTGATTCCAAATCTTTTATGTCTTGTGACCCCGTTTTATCACAAACTTCTGATGACTCCAGACATTCTAAAGACAGATATTTGTTTTTGATCATATGGTAGTTTGCTATTCTATGTTGCAAATAAATTGAAAAAGTCTACATAATGTATATGATTATGAACGGTGGCAGAAAAAGGCAGGTGTAGATTACTGCACAAAGTGAGAATTTTAATTTCCCTTGATCAGAATATGTACAGTCAGTCCAGCTTGTATTTAGAAAGCTGACAACTAATACTGAACAAACAACTAAAAAAAAAACTATGAATTATAAAAGAGCTGGAGCATCTAACACTAACGACAAGGAACACCTTATAGATAAACAGTACCACAGTGCTTCAGTTTCAGACTCACCATTTGTCATGTCTGTTACAGAATCACTCTCCCAACTCAACATATATTTTTTTATGTTTTCATAAATTACTAGAGATTTCAGGGGAACCACATATGAATTCCACATTGGGTCCTGATCCCAAGGTTGACAAACATTGATGTAAGACCTACTATTTTTAATAATTTCCAAAAATCCATCATGGGGAGCAGAACAATCAGCTGCTCTGCTCCCCAACCCTGGAGCTCAGAAATATTAACTCACTCCCTCTCTTCACCACAAAACCCATTTGTTTAGAACTGCTTTCTCTTCATAAGCACAACTGCACTGTCCAATTTTAACCTGCTTTTTATGTCTTACTGTTTGTTTTTATACTTTTCCGTTTACTGCACAATGTCCTCGAGTGCCAAGAAAGGCACCTATAAATAGAAAAATAAATAAAATGTATTAAAAAAATAATTTTTTCAGTATGTAAATGGGTGACAGAGGAAGAGAAGATGATGGAAAAACCTAAATGAAAACACTAGTACCACAGTGCTTCAGCTTCAGTTTGTTTTCACTGTTGTGTATTGAGATTATCTCTGTCAACTGAGCATATATTATTTTATTAGCAAGTTTTTCCATTTTTATTTTTCTGTCAATTCTGAGAAATTCCACGCGACCCCACTGTTGAAAAACGCTGTTCTAAACCCAAATAATAATAATAAATAATAATAAATAAATAAATAAATAAATATGTGCCATCTTACCTTTCCTCCTATCCGGACCTGGGCTTGAAGTTTTGCGAGTTTTTCTTGATTCATGTTCTGATCTAGAAGAATAAATAAAGACAAATAATGGGTGTTCAATACATGCAGTGTGTGTTTAATGTGTTAGTGGCAGAACACACGGTAAGACGACTGTAGCATTAGCATAAGCAGCTGTACTAGCTAAAGTAAGAGACGGAATAGTATAGTTTACAACAAAACACGAGTGATAAAAACCGAAAACGCGTGTTTCACCGCCTCCAGAGCCGGTGTGTGATAGTCATAGGAGGGTAAACAGACGTGGGGCTGCTGCGGGAACATCTCCGTGTGTCTGTTAAGTTGTCAGTGGAATCAACCTGCTGTGTCTGCTTCTGCCTGTTAGCAGCTGCACATGAAAACACAGGCCCGCACACGGAGCCCACGGCGTGTCACGGGCCCCACGCGGACCCCACGGCTCTGCCACCACCACACCAACACGATCACGCACCCCACGACCACGATACTACCTACACAAAACAGAATTTATCCTCCCAAACCTGCTCAAATGTCCACAGAGGCATGCGGTAGTGAAAGATGGAGGCTGTGAGGAAAGATTACGTCACGCACCATATGGAGCTGCGTCTTCTTCGAATTTAAATGAACAGGAGGGTTGAGCGCCATGCCGCCACCTGCCGGACACTTAAGGAATGACAACAACACAGAAGGAAAATATATGACACTGAGGGAAGCCCGTTTCTGAAGAAAACAAATATCTCCATGAAAACTCCTAATTATGAGATAAAAAGCCGAAAATACGAGATAAAAAGTCGAAATTATGTGACGAAAAGTCGACAATATGAGATAAAAAGTCACAAATGTGAAACAAAGAGTCGAAATTATGAGATAAAAAAAATCACAATTACCAGAAAAGTTAGTTATAATTGTGAAATAAAATATCGAAATTATGAGATTACAAAGTAATCATTATGAGATTACAGAGTCAACATTTTGACACAAAAAGTCCTAAAAAAAATGTAATATACAAAAAATTAGTATCTCATAATTTCGACTTTTTATCTAATATTTCTTTACTTTTTTATCTCAATTACGGCATTTTGTCTCCTAATTTTGACTTTTTATCTCTTAATTTCGACTTTATATCTCAAAATTAGCAATTTATCTCTTATGATCGAGATTTCCTTATCTCATACTTAGGAGTTTTTATCTCATAATTGTGACTTTTCATGTTTGTTTTCCTCAGTTGAGGAATTAACCGTAATTGATATACTGGTGTAGCCCTGATATTGATATTCTGATAGTCTTCTAATGCATTATGTGTAAAACTGACTGAGATTTCGGATTCTGTATTGATTTGTGTCTATTTTATCTATTTATTTATTTTGGTGTAAGTGCTCTTTAATCTGCTCTGTCCTGTCCTTGTGTTGCAAAATGTAAAAGTCCTCATTGCAGGACAGTTGTGTTGATTCTCCTGAATAACAAAAAAATAAAACATACAAACAAAATTTCAAATATTAATTTCCATGCATGAGTTTCAATTTTGTTTCGTATTTTATACATTGTGATTCAATGCTCAAAATCTTTTCGTTCTGAACAAAGAAAAACATAATAATATAACACAAACATGTGTAACAAAGACCTTGGGCGAAGTAATTCCTCCTCCTGGTGGATTATCTGTGTATTGCATGAATCGACTTGTACACATCAGGTGTTTCGAAACAGAAGCTTCAGTACTTACAGTAACCCTTTGATGTAGGATTTATGAGAACCTTAGTCAAGATTGTTTTTCCTAACTGTTTATATTCCTCTTTAGGCTGAAAAAAGCAATGTGATTGAAATCTTTTTTAATGAACCTATCTTTTTATGGAGTTACAAAAATGTCCACTCAGCTGGACAACATGTTTGAAGTAAAGAAACGTGTATTTAAAATGCAACATCAGAACACTGTGAAATAAAACATTTTTATTGCAGTTTTTGTTTAATAAAACTGTTTATTACAGTCTAATAAGAACAAGCAACTTATTTACACATAAACATGATAGTACAGATCAGGTATTAAGAACAGATAAGTTAGAGTAATGGTACAGCAAAAAACAACAACAACAACAACAACAAAACCTGCGAATATACAAGAGAACAACTGTAGAATAACTGTCCACTGTAATGACCAGTACTCAGCAAAGGGTTAAATATGATACATTTGGTGTTATAGGTTTAACTGAATGTAACCACAACAATTGAAACCATAACATTCACTTGGGGTGGCTGTGGCTGAGGCTGAGTTGATAGAGAGCGTCGCCCAATGACCAAAAGGTTGGTGGTTCGTGTCCCTGCTCTGGCTGTCCACGCAAGACACTGAACCCTGAGGTAGGCTCCCAGTAGGACTGACAGAACCTTAGAAACCTACTAGTGTGTGAATGTCAGGCTAATGTAAAGCGCATTAAGCACCATGAAGGTGGAGAAGCACTATATAAGTGCAGCCTATTTACCATTTCCTGGACTTTTCAACTGTGAGAGTTATAATTTATTCAAGGGCCAAGTACCTCACTCCAAAATGAAGACAATTTGGATTTGACAAAAAGTACAGTCATTGACAGTCACTTGGTTTGGATCCATTTAGTCTTGGTTCCTACACATTCTGTTCTAAAAATCTAAGCCATAATGTTTTCCAGGACTCATCCCAGACTGATGGTGGGTCATTCTTTAATTTCCTTCTTGTTAATTAGATCTAAAGGCACATGGTTCAGCATGGTCAGGCTAAAATAGCTTTGTTGGGTGAGGGTTAGATTGAAGACCTGGAGGTTGCTGGTTTGAGCCTGGGCTTTGGCAGTGGATTTCCTCATGGTGGTATTAGGTAAAACCTCCCCATTGCATTATCAGTAACATGTGATCTTTGGCTTTGATTAACAAGTCTATTAAAATTGTATTGTCTGCCATGTTGGACATTTCTGAATTTAGAGCTATTTAAGTCTTTAACTCCTGATGCGTCAGCACTGATGTGTTCTGAATGGATGGTTTAGTTTAAAAATTCAGAATAATTCAAGAATTTTTTTTTTGTATTTTACTGATCATTTTGTTCATGGAACTGATGTACAGGTCTCAAAAAGCAACTGATTTAGAAAAAGAAAAAACCCAAACTAAAACTACTGGAACCAAATAACAACACTATTCATTTTTTAAAATTTCATTGTTTCTTTTGGGGGGGGGGTTGTGTTTGTTATTTTGTGAATATTTATTTGTTTCTGTTGATGTTGTTCTCACTCACTCATTATCTTTCTCCTCACTAGGGTTGTGGGTCCTAATCCAGCTACAATGGGCGAAGGCAGGGTACACCCTGTATGAGACAGTATGAAGCTAAATAAAAACAGGACTAAAAGTATTAAAACCATGTCACGATACAGGAATGTGATGGAACCCAAATGAAGACTCACAGACCCAAGATTAAATTTAAGAGGATTTATTGATGACAAAATCCATAATAAAGACAACACTTGTCCTTTCCAGGACCTCCGTCTGGGGATAATGGCCCCAAATAAAACAGCCACTGGGACAAAAAGCAGGGTCAGACAGTCAATGATCAGAACCAGGTAATCAGAATAATAACCCACAACACAGTTACCGTATGCCAAATAGGTCTGTCCAGAGAACCGAGAGAGCATAAATTTTAAGGGGGACAAGGCAGAGTCCATGTCCAAAATCCAGGCCAAAGGTCATACACAAAACACATCAGACAGACAATGGGCAAGCAAAAACCAAGTACCAGAAAAACAGAGTCCAAACCAGAAAACCAAAACCGCTCGTCGGTTGCATGGGGATAGGAGACGTACTCGCACCGAGTGACGACACATGAGGGAATATATACTAACCAGACAGGTGTTCCACATGAGGGAAAATTAACAAGGGGCAAGACAACACAGGTGGCAGGAAGTAAAATCAGAATGAGTGACAAGAACCCACATAACAAAATAAAAGCCCAGACATTCACAATGACAGAAACTACATGAGACTCACAAAAATAAAACATTTACAGGACACAGAGTACTGCGTTCATAACAAACCAGGGCTATAGGGAAGTATAAAGGAGATACTTAAGATATGGGTTTAAAACCAGAACAAAACAGTTTAAAAGACCAACACATACATAAATACTGGATAAATAAATAAGAATAGATGGTATCTTATGTGGCATCCATCCTGTTTAACTGTGTTCAGTACTGTGAAAGCAGCAGGAACATCAACTTTTAATGTGCAGTTTACAAATACATTTTCGACAATCCTGTGCCAGCCTTGTGGGAAAGTTGGATGAAGGTCCTTTTTGGAAGATTTTCCATAAACACATGGACTGATCTGCACAGCCCTGACTTCAACCCAATGGAACATATTTGGAGTGAATGTTAATCTAAGTCTTCACAAACAATATCAGTGTCTGACTTCCAAAATATTCTCAGGGATGAATGAGTGAACATTCCCACAGACTGATTCCAATATCTAGCATAAACATTTCCCATTAGAGTGGAAGTTGTTAGAGCTGCAACAGGAAGTGTGATTTGGAGGTGGTTCAATACTTTTACTGATATAGTGCATGGTTTGGGAGCAGTTTAGTTAGTTTGTTTATTTGTGTGTAATAAGAAAAAATAATAAAATGAACATAAACACAACAAAGGATATGCAAGAGGAAGATAAAAAGCCATAATGGTTTGTCTGGGATTTTACCCTGACAGTAAAGGTCATTTAGTAAACAGGTGAAATCATGGCTAGAGGATAATCAAAACTGTCAACATAACTCTGCATAGTCTGTATTGGTATATTATTATTTTTTTAACAATTGTTTTCTATTATTTATTTTAACAATGTGTGTAATACCTGCTTTTATTTATAGGGACCATCAACCTGTCCAGGGACTAAAGATGGAAATTAACCTTATGGATATAATCTTGCATATTTTGCATTATTTTAATGTTATTAATATATGTTGTCCCTTTGATAAATAAATAAACATCAAACTTCAAAAACTAATTGAAAAATAACGACAGTGATAAGTCAATTAATAATATAATAAATACCAAAAAGTAATAATTAAATAATGATAATTTAAAATTGGCATCATAACACCTTCTATAAGACATGAATTATCAAAGGTTCAATTTTAGTACAAATATAAGAAAGTGACTTTAAAAGCAATATTTCTACAATGAAGAAATTTTTTTTTTTTTAATTAAAATCTTCTCCATAAAATCATGAAAATGCAATTTTATACAATAACAAAAATACAATGAGCCAAAGGTACTTTAACTAAATATAAAATGTCATGTGTGGCTGGGAAAGAAACCTAGGTGATTAATGTGTGTTTAAATGTAATTATTGATGTAGAACTTTTTAAGTGGGTGCAGAGATTTATTATATGTAATTAACCAGATTGTCGAGTTTGATAATTGTGATATTCAGAATTTAGATTGAGAAGACCATCAAACATGTCTGGAAGATAACTATTTAGGAAGTTGAACATAAAGTGGATGACATGTAGTATGTAGTGTGAATTGTTTTTGTTTCCTTAGACTCAGTTTAGAACTACAAATGGTTTTATTTTATTTTATTAAGAAATTGAGAACACAGTTTAGTGAGAGAGTTCAATACAATACAAACACAGGTGAGTGGGTGAAAATAAAGTGTGATTAATGTGTTAATATTTTGCAAATATAGATAAAGACAGATAAAATGTTTTCATAAGTAACAAGAAATTTAGCTATACTCGTATTAATGACTGTAAAAATGATGACAGCATCATGTTTGGCTAATTTTGACAAGCATCATATAAAGATGGTTCAACTGTATTTGCAAAAATGGTTAAAACAAACAAACAAACAAACAAACAAACACAAATCACAATCAGTATAATTTTGTGCAATTTATTACACAGATATTATCTATACAAGACAATTTTAAGTAAAAAAAAAAAAATCTATCAGACTCAGTCCAAATATTTCTACTGATGCACATCTACACATTTGCAGTTGCTCTGAAGGAATTTCTTTTTCATAAATTAGAGCAACTGACTTTAAGGTCAATACAGATCTGCCAAAAGAGAAAACAAAAGTCAAGGCTGGTTTTACATGTGAGTCTATTCACTGCTTACAAAGAGGACCTGTCTCTAATGAGGGTGCTGAAGGCTGAAGTGTAGGAAGAAACAGGGGGAGGGGAAGTTTTATACACAATATGACAGACATGATTCTTACAGAAATGTAAAAGTTAAAGTCAGCTGATAAATAGTTAGAATATGATGAAGCCTCATTCAATGGACTGGAGACACCCATGGTCCTTCTATCAGAAAGACAAGAGCTACAAAGATGTGAGATGAAGGGGGGGGGTCATGGGGTCATGTGCATCAGCATGAGACAAAATACTCCATGTTCTTCTAAACCAGGGGCCAGGGGTCACCAAGGGTTGTTATCCTGCATGTTTTAGATGTTATGTTTCCCTCTTCTAATACACCTGATTCCAATGATAAGCTCTGCAGAAGACTGGTAATGACCATCAGGTGTCATCCAAAGACATGCACTGATAGCGCAGGTCTCCCCAGAAAAAGAAATCATTGATCTGAATGGGACACACCTGGGTAAATAAAGATTACATTAAAAAATACAATAAAGGTGTGCTGAAAGAGAGAAATATAGAGGGGAACAAACGTGTCAAACTCCAGTCATGCAGGACACCAGGGCTGGTGTCCTGCATGTCCTTTAGGTCATTATGTCTTTTCTTAAGTGTGATGATATGTTTGGATTAGAAATGACTAAAATACACTTAGATTTATATTTTTGCAGTACACAATGCTACACAGACATTTAATACTATATGAAACATTAAAGGTGTGATAATATTTCTTACCAGCAGATACAGGACACCAACATGATGGCCAAGAGCTGACAGATCATTTCGATGTGGTGAGACGGACCTCTGGTGTGATGTTTGGACTGCAGCAAAGCACAGCTGGTCAGCGTATTACACACCATAGAAACCAGCAGAGCTTTCAGCCCCAGCACTGAGAAGAGCACTGGCAGAAGTTCATCCAGCCAGTCTTTGGGCTTCCCCATGTGGTAAAAGCACCAGCTCTGGGGGTCCTGCACCTCATACGGCCTCTTCAGCAGGACAGGCAACAGGGCTACCACGGCTGCCAGAAGCCAGCTGAGCCCCACCAGTCTTTTTATGTGGTGGGAGGATATCGCTGTGGAATGGAAGATGGGCTTTGTGACCCTGATACAACGCTCCACTGCCATGACACTTCCCAGGAACAGGGGACTGAGGCTGAAGAACAGTGAAGAGCCAGTGATCATGTGACCCAGCCTGTCTGTGATCAACAGGCTGGTACAGTAACAGGAAGGAAGACCTGGTCCAAATGTATTTGCAGGACTTGACCAAATCATAGAGGGTGAGGCTGTTGTTCCTTTTTGGTATGGATATTTCATTAATATTACTGTGTTCTCCATTGTTATTGAATACATTGTGTGTTTAAAATCCCGATTGCTTTGTTTCCATCTGTTTTTGCACGGTAGAAAAATTACTTGAGGTTGAACAACAGAGTTTACTAGTACTTCCTCGTACATGTCCATAACACGTTCATGAGGCGTCTCTGATTGGCTCAAAATGCATGAAGGAACACTCCCCCCTCCCCTCTCACTGTATATGTGTTTACCTTTACCCAAGTAGCATCCAGTTAGGTTTTGTGCCATTGCTTGTTCTGAATATGTGTAGGAAAATGTGTTTTATTTCCACAGAGAGCACATGAACCAGTTTGATCCGCCATTTTTTCCACTTTGTACAGCAGCTACTGTGGTGCCGTCTTCTCTCATAGATGCTAATGCTAATGCTACTTCCGATTCGCTGCCCGGGACGGGCTTAACCTCACGTGGGTGACGCTAAAGTCCGTCTGACGTCAGACGGACCAGCTTTTTGTGAGTTCCTCATTCCTCTTGTTGTTTTCTATGAATGCGGTATGCAGCCAGTGAAGGTGATAAAGCACTTTCAAAGGCAGCATGTGTTGGTAAGTTGGGGTGACCTATCAGATTCCAAAAGTAGCGTGGAAAAATGGTTTTCAATGGAATAACACCTTTCAGAACCCAAGAAGAAATAAGGAAATGTCCATTTTCTGTTTTCATCACACATTCCAAATTTAGTGTCAGAATTTAATGAATCTGATTAAAGCTTTTGGGTTCATTAAACCCAGAGTTTAGCATAACATTTGCACAAGTGGTTCATGCAGGGCTATGCTTCAGGTGATGGACTTGATCACAGTGTCTGTTAGAGGCAGTTTACTGAAGGAGCAGTGGTTGGGTCCAGTTTCTAATCTGCTGGACTTCCTTGAGCTCGGAGGCACATTGTTCTGCCACTGGTGCAGGTTCTGAGACCTGGTACCCCAGCTGTTCTGGGACAACATGAAGATTTTCCTCAGAACTGCTTTCCTCAGCAGGATGTAGACCCAGGGGTCCAGGATCTGGTTCCATGTGGCTATACGTACAACCAATAGAAGGTTTGGAGATCCAGGTTCTCTGTCTGTGGTACTGAGTATGATGATATGGATCTGGTGGAGCAGTGATGGAGGGAGAATTTAGATTTTTTTTTCCACTTCATCATATACAGAGATATAAATACACACCATAGTTTTAGGAGTATGAGGAGTACCCATCTCAGACAACCAGCAGATACAGATTCTACTTTACACCCTCAACCATCTCTATGGTCAACATGCACAGTACAGGTCACATTACCAGTAGTTTATATTTTATTACCCCTAACCCCTGAAGGGCAGGAAAGGGGTATTATTTTTGTTTTTGTCTCATTTTTGTGTTTGTCCATCTGTTTTTCACCAACCTCACACAAAAAATTACTGTACCAATTTCCATGAAAATTTCAGCAAGGGTGTGATGGGAGTCCAGAATAGATGTCATTAAATTTTGGTGAATGTAGGTCAAAGGTCAAGGTCACCAAATATGTGTTTTCACAATGATCAGTACTGTAAAACCTAACATTCAGAATAATGAAATATATTAATTTGTGAATACTGAAAGTTTCAGAAATAGTACTACTAACTCAAATGTATTCAGTTGCTGTAACATGTTCTTCTTTTTAAGTACTTCCAACTAATATTTTTTTATTAAGGGAAACTATTGTGGATATAAGTGAACATAACTTAAAAACATAGATGAGTGGAATTAAGTCATTAAATGCTGAGAATGATATTGTACTGTTATTTCTATAGTTTCAAATAAGGATGATTGAAAAAAATAAACTTAACTGATGTAGTAGATGATGAAATATAATTTCAGAGCACTGCAAATAACCACCAATATCTATCATACCAAAAAATTACAATCATAAAACACAGTAATTTTGTTCTGGAGCAGCTGTGATTCAGTTGGTAGAGCTGGTCGTCCAATGACTGAAGGGTCAGCGGTTTGCGTCCTGGCTCTGTCTGTCCACATGTCCAAGTGTCCTCGGACAAAGACACTAAACCCTGACTTAGTCTCCCAGTAGGACTGACAGAACCTTCGAATACTAAGATAATAAGTATTTTATAGTTCATGAGTAATGTTTTAATTTAAGTATATTTTAATAAGCATCTACATTTTAAGTTCTGGAAAATGTTATTTTTTAAGTTGATCAACTTCTGGTGACCCATACAGGGTACCCCGCTTTCACCCATTGTAGCTGGATTAGACACCAGTGACCCTAGTGAGAATAAAGTGGGTTCAGATGAGGAGACGAGAAGTTCATCAACTTAAAATAATTGAGGCAATCAATTTCCTTACATTTTTGGAGTTCTTCTAACTTGTTCAGGTTTACAGTGGGAAAATGAGTCATTTCCATTTCATTCCTGTATACTCAGTTTTGCATATATCCTCTTTTTACTCTCACAGTTGAAGTGCATTGACATCAGAACCTTGGAGGACACATTTGAAGAGTCTTGATCAAAGGTCAAGGTCACAATGAAGGTTAAAATCTCATTTCGGAAGTAACTTTTGATCTATTAATTTTACAGACTTCTAATGAGCACCAAAATGCTTGCCTTTCAATTCTGCACCTTATGTGTATAGAGATGGAGCTATTGTTGACCCCAGAGGTCAGAGGTCACTCAGTCAATACCTAAAAAAACCAAACTAAAATGGACTATAACAGAAAAACGAGCAGAGATAGAGACTTAGTTACTATTATTGACACATAGGAAACATTTTATAGGCCAAAACTAACGTCATATGATTTTAAATGATCATAAATCCAAAAAGAGTGGTGATAAGTACTCAGTTACTATTGTTGACAGATAGAAAACTACATGTAGGCTCCAAAATTGCATCATGACCTTTGACGTTGAAAGGTCAAACCCATAGTCTCACATTTTGACAGGGGGGTGTCCATTAAGAGTTAAACATTTGCGAGGGCTGGGAAGAATTTTTTTTACTTACTTCAAGATTTTTTTAAATAAGATTTTCCAGGGCTATTGTCAAAAATTAAGTTCTGTATGTCTCACTTACAAGTGAATCTTTAGGTGATTATGTCTTTTCTTAAGTGTGATGAGATATTTGGTTTGGAAATGACAAAAATACACTTAATATGATTTAGATTTTTGCAGTACACAATGCTACATGAATATTTAATACTATGAAACATTAAAGGTGTGAGGATAATTCTTACCAGTATTGGACCCCAGCAGATACAGGACACCAGCATGATGGCCAGGAGCTGACAGATCATTTCGATGTGGTGAGACGGACCTCTGGTGTGATGTTTGTGACGCAGTCTGGACTGCAGCAAAGCACAGCTGGTCAGAGTATTACACACCATAGAAACCAGCAGAGCTTTCAGTCCCAGCACTGAGAAGAGCACTGGCAGAAGTCCATCCAGCCAGTCTTTGGGCTTCCCCATGTGGTAAAAGCACCAGCTCTGGGGGTCCTGCACCTCATACGGCCTCTTCAGCAGGACAGGCAACAGGGCTACCACGGCCGCCAGAAGCCAGCTGAGCCCCACCAGTCTTTTTATGTGGTGGGAGGATATCGCTGTGGAATGGAAGATGGGCTTTGTGACCCCGATACAACGCTCCACTGCCATGACACTTCCCAGGAACAGGGGACTGAGGCCAAAGAACACGATGAAAGCTCCAAACAGGTTACACAAAATTTGGTGGGGGTCAAATTTTTCCCATCTCTTGTGGGAGCTGTAGACATAAAGCACCAGAGAGCCAGTGATCATGTGACCCAGTAGGTCTGTGAACATTAGGCTGCTGGCAGACAACAGGAAGGAAGCCCTGGTCTTCACACGAACACGTTTGTAGGATTTGACCAAGATAAAGAGGGCGAGGCAGTTGGAGAAGATGCCCAATGTCATGGAAACCACTGATGCTGCGACAGAAATGTCCTTGCTGGAGGTGTAGTTGCCAGGTATGACCTTTGACCTATAGTTGGTGTTTATGCTACCATTGGCTGACATGATACAAATTAATCCTGAAAAAGAGTTCAAGGAATAAATAAATAAATCAGTGAATAAATATATAAGCAAACAAGTGTTGCCAAGCACAAGAAACCCCACCCCTTGCAAACAGCCTTAGCTTTTAATGGACATCTCCCTTTTAAAATGTGGGACTATGGATTTGACATTTCAAGGTCACTTGAGGTCAGATGTCATAATGCAATTTTGGAGCCTACATGTACTTTCCTATCTGCCAACAATAGTAACTGAGTACTTATCACTCTTTTTCAAATTACAACCATTTAAAATCACCTCACTTAGATTTTGACCGTTCACTGTCACTCAAGGTCAAAGGTCATGATGCCATTTTGAAACCCATGCCAGGTTTCCGATCTGTCAATAACAGTAACTAAGTCTCTATCACCACTTGATTTTCATTTTAGTTTTTTAGGTATTCACCGTGGGATGCCTGAGTCAAAATCTATTCACACAAGATACAGAATTGAAAGATGTGCATTTTGGTGGTCATTGAAAGTCTGTAAGATGAATAGCTCAAAAGTTATGACAAAAAGAGAAAATTCTCAGGCACTCTCTTATATGTGAAAAATAAAAAAGCCTTTATTACATTGGCTTGGTTATAAAAAAAAAAAACTTATAAAAGACCCCAACTCATTTCTGTATCCAAGCCTTCATCAGGGAGTCAAACATATTACATAAGCAGGAAGAGGTGTTTTTTTTTTAATGTTAAAACAAATCAGTGCTATTCAGGTAAAAAGTGTAATAGATAAAACCTCCATCAGGTGGAGGTTTTATCTATTACACTAAAATTATATCCAAAATTACATTTTGATCATTATTGTGACCTCTGACCTACAGTCTTCAAATGTGTCCTTCAAGGTTATGACGTCAATGCACATCAACAATCAGAGCAAAAATAGGAAAAATGCACATCAGGAATGAAAAGGAAATTACTGATTTGCTCTATCTCCGATTGTTGTGAAAACATATGTTTAGTGATCTTGACCTTTGACCTATATTCACCAAAATGTAATGGGATCTATTCTGGACCACTTCACACCTTTGCTAAATATTTAATAGAAATTGGACCCATAGTTTTTGCATAAAGTTGTTGACAAACAAACAGACTTTCCACACCCATATATATATATATATATATATATATATATATATATATATATATATATATATATATATAATTTTACTAATTTTCTAAACTCTGACAGAATATCTGCATCCTTAAGTTGTGATTTTATCTAAGTATGTTGAATATATTTTCTTCTGACTTTTCAAAGCTACCCTTTTCACCTCTACAACTTTAATTTATTCCACATCATTTGATCATCATTTTAAGCACTAGTAAGTGATTTGAAATACCTGGTTTCACTTAAATGTATAAAAAATCGGAGTGAAGAATGGCATATAGTCCAACAGAAAATCCATTCCAGTTCCTTACCTCAGGTCAAAGCCTTTCTTCAACTCCTTGTCATGTGTCAGCAGCCTCTTCAATTTTGTTGTGATCAGTAAAATGATGTGATGTCTGTCCAGACGTTTGGGTAAAAGCTACTCCACCCTGTATCTCTTCAGACAAACTGCTCTGTGCCAGCTGTGCATCTGCGTCTGATGCCAAGGCTGAGAGTGAGGATGAGAAGCACAACAGATGAGCTTTGTCTGAGAGGAATCAGTCCTAAGTCAGTCCCATCTCACAGGCTGTCACTGTCACATCCTGCAAAAGAAGCCTTTTGCTCTGCATCACATCCAATTGCATTATTCCACATTTCATTTTGGGAATGAATGAAACTAACCACTTATGGGAAACAAACAAAAAAGATGCATTTCCTCCCCGATACAAATGCGTATCTCAGACAAAGGCGGTCGATGCAAAATCATTAGTAATCGACATAATCAAACAGTCAATAGTGCTATTTACTGTAAGGAAGAAAGCAACAGCAGCAGGTGGTGGTGGCGGCAGGGTGGGTGGGGGTGGGGGGTTGATTCTGTTTTAGAAAATAAAATAAAAAAAATGGCTGGATGATAATAGAAAATGTATAAACATCAGCAAAACAGAACTTGTCACACACATAATAAACCAAAAACTTGCAACAGCAAAAGAACTTTAAATTCAAATATGATGAAAAGTCATTTATTTGAAAAAATCCTTTTGTCTTAACAATTAAATCAAATATGGCTGTCGTTTTTACAGGAAGAGTACGTAAACAAAACCAGATTTGTATTTGGAAATTATGTATTTCTATTGTTTTGAGAATATAAAACTAAATTGAAAAACAATGTGGTGCTGTTTAAATTGTAAGATGATTGTGCAATGTTAAAGCAAGGCGCTCAGAGACACCAGACCTCTGCCAAGGCTTGATTTTTCATTCACATGTGACGTGATGGAGCCATAGGTGTTGACCCATCTGATGTCCGAAGGTGAGACGATGTGAATGCAAAACAACCAACCAGATTCTATCTTGTTTCAATCCTGAGATTGTACCACTGATGTGTTTTAGCTGTTAATCTTTAGTGTGACCTTGACCTTTGACCTTCATTGCTCAACCTACCCCAGTGACTGTCAGTGTTTTACGCCTTAAAAAAAACCCCATATTGATTCAGTTTGCATCAAAGGTCCAAAAGAAATACATTATGGATAGAATAATAGCAATAAAATGAAAAGTACTGAAAGAAAACAAGGTTAAAACCAAAATTAAATTTAGTTTTAATTCCATTGATGGAAAGAAATATAGTATTTTGCATTTTTAACGGCAGCATTAATGAAGTACTCACTCTGTTTAGTGACATTATATTGCCAACAGTATGTGCTCACCTGCCTTGACTTGCATATGAATGTTGCCATCCCAATTCATAGGGTTTAGTCTGATGTAGGTTCATTCTTTGTAAGTATAACAGCTTCAACTATTCTGGGTTTAGGAATGTGTTTATGGGAATTTTTGACCATTCCTCCAGAACAGGGGTCAGTAGCCCTGGTCGTAGAGTGCCATTGTCCTGCATGTTTTAGATGTTTTCCTCTTCCACCACACCTGATGGTCATTATCAGTCTTCTGCAGAGCTCAATGATAGGCTGATCATCTGAATCGGGTGTGTTGGAAGAGGGATGCAATCAGTATAATCATCATGATTACATTGACTGGTCAGAGTTTTCCTCTGTAAACACCCTCTACTAAAACTCTTAATTTTTTTTCGACAGACCTTCTATTTTAGTGGGTGCAATCAAGGTGTGAATGGGATTTTCAGCAACACAGTAAAAAATGTTCCAGGATAACATCTCCCACCCCACCTATAATGGTAAGACAGTACCTTAATTTACTGTATTCACTAAACTGATATTCAGATCTCCATTCTTCTTTTAATCTCTTTAATGGGATTAAATGGTTAAATAGAACATGCATGGACATGTACAGTGTCATGGAATTATATTGTGTCTTAACATTGTAGTATTTCTTTATTCTTTGTATTATTACTTTGTCTTTGTAAATCACATTTACATTTGTTAACTGTTGATTGTGCTTAACCCAGGACATGTTTAAACCAGTCAGCAACAGTAAGAGGGGTTCTAGTTATCACACCTACCCAAATTCTTGTGTCACCTTTGAACAGAACTCATTCTAATTATTTTCCTAAATATTATTCTGATTCCAGCTTCGTTCTTAATTAAACTGAAATAATTCCACAACAACAGTAACTCTCTAAGGCTGCACTTGACTGTGTACTGCCATGCCAAAAAAAAAATTGCATATGCAACATTTCACTGCATTAACTTTGTATTTGATTACAGGAGATTCACACTGGATTTTACAAAGCAAATGGTTCAGATCCAGCGATGGGCAGTAGCATCACTACATGTAGAGAAGCTATTAGTTAAACAACATTTTCCAGTAGCTTGACCGTAGTGTCGCTGCTTTATGAATCAAGTAATTTTCCTGTAGTTACGTTATGTTTTTGATCAAGTAGAAACGTAGCGTCCACAAAAGCTACAAATTCCAGGACATGACTGAGAAAAACAGAGGTTTGCTCTACAGTAGACTATATATGATTTTGAAACACAACAATCAAAGTGAATAAAACCTGGGCAGCACAGTGGTGCAGTGGTTAGCACTTGTGCCTCACAGCAAGAAGGTCCCTGGTTCATTTCCCACACCAGACCTTTCTGTGTGGAGTTTGCATGTTCTCCCTGTGTCTGTGTCAGTTTTCTCCAGGTACTCCAGTTTCCTCCCACCATCCAAACACATGCACTGATAGGTTAATTAGTTAATCTAAATTGTCCATAGGTGTGAATGTGAGAGTGATTGTTTGTCTATATATGTTCAGCCCTGAGATGAACTGGAGACTCATACAGGGTGTACCCCGCCTTCACCCATTTGTAACTGGATTGTGACCCTAGTGAGGATAAAGTGGGTTCAGATGACGATACAGTACAATCAAAGTGAATAAAACCTTTTCAATATGTTCATGTGGGAGCTTCCATTCTGCTTCTTCCATGGACTGTGTCTATGGAAACATACACATGTGTACAGCAGTGGAATTAGAACAACCCAGACTGACACACACACACACGATGGAGGAGACAGAAGGAGAGAAGAACACCAGTCACCTGACCTTATATCGTGGACTGTAAAAATGCGACACTTGTCAAATCGTCAGAGAGAAAGTACTTGTTCAGATGTGCTTTACTCCAAAACCAAACTGTTGTCGACTTCCAAGTCATCTAACACCAACCTAAGAACCCACATTCAGGTGAAGCATTCATTTCCCTCCTGCAGTAGTGAAGTGTTTCTGTATAAAACCCAACTCATTTGAATTAAATGTTAGAAATTAGTAAAGAACAAAAGAATAACATCATAATGAACATTAACCCAGCTAGCTAGCAGAGGGAAATTAACCAAATGACAGTGTACCTGACATAAGAAGTAGACTAAAGACTAAATTATAAATGTCTATCAGTTAACATCTATATGATTTCTTTCTTTCTTTCTTTCTTTGTCTTTCTTTCTTTCTTTCTTTCTTTCTTTCTTTCTTTCTTTCTTTCTTTCTTTCTTTCTTTCTTTCTTTCTTTCTTTCTTTCTTTCTTTCTTTCTTTCTTTCTTTCTTTCTTTCTTTCTTTCTTTCTTTCTTTCTTTCTTTCTTTCTTTCTTTCTTTCTTTCTTTCTTTCTTTCTTTCTTTCTTTCTTTCTTTCTTTCTTTCTTTCTTTCTTTCTTTCTTTCTTTCTTTCTTACTCACTCAAATGACAGTCTGTCCTCAGTGTACCCAGTAAACCAAACCTCAGTGTCTTTGTCTTAAATAAATTAAATTACAGAACATTTGTTGATAATCACCCACAGTGTGCTGTTTGAGCAATACACTATAAATGGAATCTATGGTTTTAAAAAGGTTCACTGAAATTCCAAATAAAGTCTTGTATATTTCTGTTTCTGAAGGAAGGGGATAGAAAAAAAAAATGTTCATTTATGAATTGCTTTTTAAATTTTTTTTGTTAAAGCATGTAACTCAGTCAGCATTGTGTCTGTTCACACTATGAACACTGAACATTTTGTGCTCTTGAGTTGTCAATAACTTCTTCTTCTACGCTTCCTTATGTCACATAATGGTCACTTATTATTGTGTGAAATGACTCCTGCTAAAAACCGGGAACAGGTGACGTTACACGTTCAGGTGTCGTGTCATTCTAGTTCGTACTATAATGACAGACAGTGGAGAAAATGCACAGCGAGCGCATGCATGGGCACAATCACATTCTTTTGTTAGCTGCTTCAAAAGGGGCTGCTATAATAGAGCGACTTCCTCAGCGGGGTTCATATGAAGTAAGGAGTA
Organism: Siphamia tubifer; assembly: GCA_020466265.1. Classification (NCBI taxonomy): domain Eukaryota; kingdom Metazoa; phylum Chordata; class Actinopteri; order Kurtiformes; family Apogonidae; genus Siphamia; species Siphamia tubifer. Next base: position 37,806,555 of record CM035786.1, read on the forward strand.
GATTGACTGAGATGAGGAAAATAACCCATAATGGAGGCTTTTTTCCTGCACTGCTGCTGCTGCTTCCATCTAATCACAAGTACATTTCTGTGTAGACATTCACAGGTACCAAACATATTGTCTTGTTCTTTTCTTCTTCTCTCACTCTCTGTCACCCATTTCCACACTGAACAAACTGCTTTATGGAAATTATTGAAGTAGCAAAGCTTATACCTGTGTAACCTTGGGGTCAGGGAACAATGTGGGGTCAGATAAAGTTCAAATGAGGTCACGTGACACTGAAAGATCAATCGATCGATCTGTTTCATTCAAGTAATAACAAATTGAAAATAGAAATGCAAACAAATGACAGCTTAAAACTAAAATAGGAACACAAAACTATAATGTCTTAAGCCTCAAAATTTACATGAATGAAAAGGAGTAAGAAGAAGAAAGAATAAACAGATCTAGTTCTATGCCTTTAAATCTCTGTTCCAGTTTAACAGCAACTCTTAAACATGTAGCCTATATTTAGTTATTCATTCATATTCATACTCATTCATATTCATACAACACATTTTCCAACACTTTACAAAAATGTATCTGTCAAATATTCATTGTGGTCAGTTTCAGTTGCTGCAGCTCTTTCATAATTCATAGTTTGAGTTATTTTTGTTTAGTATTAATTGTCAGCCTTGTAAATAAATCCAAGCTGGACTGACTGTAGATATCCTGACCGAGAAAAATAAAATTCTCATTTTGTGCCATAATCTTTAGCTACCAGACTCCTGTCTTATGGAACCAGCTTCCATTTAATATTAAAGATGCCAACACAGTCTCTAGATTTAAAATTACGTTGAAAACATTCCTGTTTGAGAAAGACTATGGTCAGGTTAGTTAACCCTTGTGCGGTCCTTCGGGTCAAAGAGACCCGGTGGTTCACAAATGTACCTTTTTATACGTACTGAAGGATGCCATTGCTTACTACTGAAAACAGTAATATATCCTTGGGGGGTGGGGTGATGAGTCTATGGAACTGAACTTTGGAATCTGGGTCTTTAAGACCCGATTGTAGGACACAGCCAGTGTGCCTTTCACGAAGGACCGCACAAGGGTTAAAAACAGACTGAAGTCACAGTTCAGTCTAAGCTGCCCTAGGAGCTAGACTGCTGGGGGAAGTACAGACACTGAGTTCTTTCTTTTTTTCTCTCTCTCTCTCTCTCTCTCTCTCTCTCCCTTTCTTTCTCTCTCCCTCTCATTCTCTCTCTCTTTCTCTCCCTCTCGCATCTGTTTTGTCATTTTTGTAACCTATCTTACATACCAAGTCTGTTCATGCTTAGTTACCTGGTGAGTGTGTGTGTGTGTGTGTGTCCAGGGGGGAGTGGTGGCTCAGTGGCTCAGTGTCAGTGTGACAGTGTGACAGTGGGAGCCATGGACAACACGATCTGCGGTGAGTCGCCTGTGCTGACCTGTGACCACGGACCTCCTTCCTCGCCTGTCTGGTGTCCATTTATAAATGGACGTTCATCTATAGAAGGGGTCTCAAACATGCGGCCAGGGGGCGAAATGCGGCCTGCTGACAGTTCCACTGCGGCCCGAGGGATGAAGAGTATAATAACCTATTAAATGATTCCATGTTTTCTTCTCAGCTTTTTCTTTGTCTATAAATGATGACAAGTTCCAATTTGTCTCATTGTTTGACTGCAGAAAAATATAAAATTATGAAAATATTTACATTTACATGAGTATCCCTTAACAATAAAATGTGAATAACCTGAAATATCTAAAGAAAATTAGACACAATTTGAACCATTTTCTGCTTCTGTTACTAAACTTTTAGTGTCTTTGTAGAACTGATCCATAAAAAAACACATGGACTAATGATAAGTCGAGGCAGAATGTTGTTAAAATTGCCCTTATTTTCCTTTTTTTAATATTTGGATAATTTATAAAAGTATTTTCTTAATGTAATGGGTGTTTTTTTGTACTAAAACGACAATAAAATGTGAAGTCAATATTTACAGGTTATTATGTTTTCGTTTTCCTGGTCTGGCCCATTGGACATCAAATCAGGCTGAATGTGGCCCCTAAAGAAAATGATTTTGAGACTCCTGATCTATAGCCTGTCTGTCCATGGGAGTGGATCTCTCCTTCAATGTGGTTCTCCTCAAGATTTCTTCTTTTTCCTACTGGGTTTTGAAGTTTTTTCTTGCCGAGAAGGAGGGTCTAAGGACAGGGGATGCTTGGGACTTTTCATATATCTCTGTAGTTGATTGTGTTTCTGTAAAACCCTGTGAGACGACTTTGTTGTGATTTGGGGCTTTAAAAATATAATTGAATTGAAAAATGTAATTACTCTATCCCTGGCTTTTATGTCTCCATTCATAATAATATACAGTATATACTCTACACATCATTTAAAATTAATGTTTATTTGTAACATAGTACAGTATATCAAACTATTACATGATCAACTGATGAATAAAAAATAATTTTAGCAAGAAAAAAGGCCTCTGTTTTGAATACCTGGAGTCACCAGGAATCTGTGTTGTTAAAATGGGGTAACAAAACACAAAAGACTGGGAACCACTGTCTTATGTTACAGGAGATGATGTTGTAAAAGATGTGGAACCAAGACGGGACACGTAAGGATGATGATCAGTCCAGGAAAACAAAATCCTACATTTGGTCAGTTTGCAAATATCTATACAAATTCTTAACATTTATGTACATTTTCCTCCTATTCCGACACAGTTTTAATAATCCATGTTATCAAGTTGACCCAGTCAAGGGCTTTCACCGACACCAGGATGTTCATGCTGCAAAAGCGGCACCTGCTTCCATACAGAGCAGATTTATGAAGCATGGAGACTGCAGACACTCATGTAATAGCTTTGTGCACCACAGATCCATACACCTGGAGTGAGCAATTTAATATCAGATATTGCATGCTCCTGTTTTCACAGAGGCTATTATTTTCTTCATTATTACAGTACCTCCACCAAGGAACTGCAGAGGTTATGTTTTCACCAGGGTTTGTCTGACTGTTAACACGATAACTCAAAAAGCTATTGATGGATTTAGAAACATTTTCAGGAAATGTTGGTACTGGTGGTGGTCCGTGTTCTGAGTGCTTTTCTAGTTTGTTCATGCAGGTATTTCTTTGCATCTAAGGTGTCATAGATCATCGGTCAAGGAAGAACACATTACATTTTGAGCAATAAAGGTCAAAGGTCAAGGTCACACTAAAGGTCAACGCCTAAAACACATCAGTGGTAATATCTCAGGATTCAGACAAGATTGGTTCTCGTGTTTGAACTCGTTTTTTCATTCACATTGTCTCACTTTCGGACATCAGATGAGTCAACACCTATGGCTCAATCACGTCACGTGTGAATTAAAAATCAAGCCTTGGCAGAAGTCTGCTGTCTGTGACTGGCTTGTTTACTCTGATCTTCTGCAGTTCTGTACATGATGTCTCTAGAAGTATACAGTAAATGCACAAGTGATTACGGTGGTTTAATAGTAACTGATACAAATCAGACTTCAAAAAAATTTAATGAAATGGAAAACTGTTCCACCGTCCATATTCAAATATTGTTACCTCCACCAAGGAGGTTATGTTTTTGCCAGAGTTGATCTGTCTGTCTGTCTGTCCATTTGCCTTTCTGTTTGTTTGTCTGGGGGCGTCTACCGTGGGAGAGGTCTGCACTCTCAGAGTGCTTTTCTAGTTGTTTATGTTTTCACAAATTGTTTCATGTGACATGGTTTGACGAGAAATTTCACATCCCATCAAAGTGAACAAACTACGGTTTGTTGTTAGTAGCTGCTAACCAAGCTAACTTTTACAGTATATACATATATTTGAAGTAAGTATCCACCTGATTATCTATAAAGTAATGTAATATTGTTGTTTCATATATCACCGATTTCTTAGTGTGATATTACTATTTAATTCTATCTCAGTCGTACATAGCTCACATAGCTGTCTTTTTGATCAGTACAAAAGATAGAGAAACCATTGAACATCGAAGCAACAGATTAAAGTAGGGACATATCAGAGCTGAAGCGGACATTAATTAAATTACTTTATCACTGTTGTTGAGTGGGTCGTACATGATCACATAAAAGGGCTCATAGTGTACAAGAACTCACCTCTTGGAGAAAGAACAACTGAAGATGTAGGCTTTGGAAATCCACTGGATCAAACATACCCCCCCTTACGACATGTGTCAAAGATTATTAATTTTCCTTTAATCCATGTTAGTTATGATTTAAAGAGGTTCAGATAGAGAACATTACCTTGAGCACAGATCTGCAACACCATCATGTTTAATTATATGTACACATACATATATATATATATATATATATATATATATATATATATATGTGTGTGTGTGTGTGTGTATATATAGTCTGAAACCTGCAATTAAAATAAATCTGATTTGCTTCTAAATCATACAAAACATGTAATGTATAAGAGAAGCATTTTACAATTTTTACAGTATGGTAACAGTGTTATGTCCAACTAATGGACAATAGTCACCTTTGGAAAAGTTAGTCTGTTAATTTGTATAAAATGCTGTGATTCAGGAGGCCACCAGGGGTCAGTACAGACTGACTGGAAAATTCTGAAATGACAGTCAATCTGAAAAACACTTGAGTTTCTATATAGAGTGAATAGAAGGTTTAGAATAATGGCTACTTTACCAGACAAATCCTTTTAGAGTTTGTGTCTCAGATGAATTCTGTGAAACCTGTACTGTAGCCTCTGTAGGATGATGGTTTGGTTTCAGTCTTGAACATTAGGAGAAAAATCCTGATTTGGGACTTTTTGTATTATGTCTGTGCATTTTTAACATAAGAGCCCTCTCTGACCCTCAGGTCCTCAGGTAGTAAGCTTTTAATTGTCCCTAGAGTTCACACTAAAACACATAGTGAGGCCTCATGCAGTTTTTATGGCCGCAAACTATGGGACAGTCGACCTGAGGATGTGAGGTCCACTGCGAGTGTTCGTATATTTTAAGGGTAAACTGAAAACCTACCTTTTTTTACACAGCTTTTAGTTAACTTTTACTCTTAACATTATTTCATTCTTCTATTTCATGTATTTACCTTTATTTTATTACTATAATTTTTTTAAAACTTGTAAATCTTTTAACTTGTTCCTACAATTGCAGAATAATGGGGGGTCTGATGTAAAGCACTTTGTGTTACATGCACCATAGGGTGCATCATTTGCCCCAATGTCAGAAATTCAACTTGTACCCAATTTTAAAATGTGACAATACCTAATAAAAGGAAATCTGTGAAATATTAGCTTGATTGAATTGCATCTACTGGGTCCACCAAGCCTCTAAAGTTGCATCCTCGCGGTTTCCATAAAAAAAAATCTGTTTTTCTCAAATAACTTAAAAAATAATGAATTTAGGGCTATAGTGTCAATGAAAGCCGAATATAAATGTTGTTATTGTACATCTTTTGGTACAAAATGTGTGTCTCTATCTTCATTACTTCCCGAGATATGACAATTTTGACAATATTTTGAGGGTTTTTTCATAATTTTTCTTGTGAGACTTGTGAGAGAAAAGGTGTTTACTCTTTCTGTAGTGATATAGTGCAGTTGGTGAAAGTCTCTGATTCATTTGGTGTTGGACGTCGTACCAACAAGTACTTTCAGAACTTTGTCACAATGGCAGATAATGTAGATAATAGCCCGAAATCAGCAGCAACAAGGAAAGCAACATATGTATATGGACTAGGATCTGGAATAAGCAAAACTGATGCCATCTTAACAGGATCCAGGCTCCCTACTTGCAATCAAGTTCTCAGATGTCTAATGTGGTTCATTAAGGAGGGAGAACCTCAGAGGTGCTCTAAATGGCAAGCAGCTAAGCTGGTGATGACACAACTTGAAAATTTCTACAGGAAAGCCAACATCCCAATGATATCTGAGATAAAGGTCATCCAGAAGATGATAACCTTGTTAGATGAGAATGCCAAGATAAGGGCCATTCCAAAGAATAGGAGAGAGCTGCCAGCCTCACAGGAGAAGGTACAAAAGATGCAAATCAGGCTTCAGGAGACGTTCACCATTTGGCCTTATAATGTGGAACAGCTTATCAAGAACCAGGAAGACCTAACCTTTCTCCACTCCATGAAAACAGATCGACCTTTGATGCCCTAGACAAGATGACTGCTGCAAAGGAGAAGAGGAAGGACACTCGTTTGTCAGCAGCAAATGAGAGAAAGCGTAAGTGTGAGGAACAGGCATCAACATCTCAGGAAGTGACCAGCAGCACAGGTGATGGATACTCTGATGATGAGGATGAAACTTTCCAGCAGCCTTCTGAACATCGACCACACAAGCGTATGAAGAAGACTAGCACCTCAGTTTTCATCCCACATGACATCCTGAAACGCCCCAAGGTGGTGTCACTGGCCACAATGATGAAGCTGACTCCATCTCAGCAAACTGCCTTTACACAGTGCATCATTGAGGAAGCTGGAGGAAATGCAGAAACTGTTGCACTATCATATGCAACATCTGACAGATCACGAAGGCAGATGGTGAAGGAAATCTCAACATCAAACAAGGACAACTGGGAACCACCTTTGATGCTTATTCTCCATTGGGACTCAAAGCTAACACCATCAGTGACGGCACCAAATGAATCTGAAGAAAGGCTAACAATTTCTGTAGGAAACATAAATGATGTTAAGCTATTGGGAGTGCCATCCTACAAGCCTAGCAGTGGTAGAGGATCTGGGATCATTGTTAGTGAGCTTGCCATCACCCTTCTGGAAGAATGGAACTGTGTAGACAGAGTTGTGAATATTGCTTTTGACACAACAGCCTCCAACACTGGCCATGTGTCTGCAGCATGTATCAGCATCCAGGAAAAGCTTGGGTGAGCTCTCTTATGGTCACCCTGCAGGCATCACATAGGTGATGTTGTCCTAAACCACATCTTCACAGACCTGAAGATTGAAGTATCCCGGTCACCAGAAGTGGCCATATTCTCAAGATTCTTCTATCTGAGAGAGAATCACAGGACTTCTGCAAATTCAGTGCTACATCTTACTCTGCTGCAGCCCAGGAAGTGATGCACAGTCTACAGGATGATGCAGTTAAAGTTGCACAGGAAAGCCTTCACCAAAAACTACTTGACTACTGACTACTGACTACTTGGAATTTGTTGAGCTTAGCTCAGTGTTCCTAGTTGCATATCCAGAGGAGAGATTATTCTCAATCATACAACTGGGTGCCATGCATAGAGCTCGTTGGATGGCCAAGGTGCTGTACTCTTTCAAGATGTCTCTCCTCCAGGATGAAATTGCTAAGCTTCCCACTGGCAAGATTACCTCAAGTCATCAGTGTAGAAAACTGAGAGAGTTTGTCACATTTGGGAATAGAACGGCCAGAGTCCGTGGTGATGATGAATGTCCGGGTTATGGTGACTGAGGAGATGCCAAAGTGTCCGGGTTATGGAGGTGACAGTACTGAATGGTCCCGCACTGGCAACTGCAAGCCTCACTGCTTTTATAGCTGCAGATGAGGAACGGCTTGCAGCTGCGCAGTGCGGGGCCAGGTGAGTGTGGAGAGCACTGGGGGAAAGGTCACTGGAGCAGAGGTCATGACAGGAATGTTGAATAGAATAGAATAGAATAGAATAGAATAGAATAGAATAGAATAGAATAGAATAGAATAGAATAGAATAGATACTTTACTAATCCAAGCAGGAAATTATTTGGTTACGACAGCAGTAAAAAGCACTGACCCATCCTAACAGATGTTTTATTGTGTTGGATGAAAAGTGCTATATAAATAAAATGTATTCTTCTTCTTCTTCCGGGAGGAGGGTGTGTTGAGGGGAGGGAGAGAGACACTGTGCGATTGTTCGCTTTTTTCACTCTTTTTCATTCTTTATTCTTTAAATGGTGATAGTGGTGGTGGGATAAAGTGTTTATTGTTCATTTAGTGGTGTTATCTTAGTAAACAGGTGGTGGTTTTTACACTTTTGCAGACCAAACCTGGTCTGTGGGATGGACACACCACACCCTGTCATGGCGTCCAGTCCTCTCACTTCGCTGTCACGCAGACACGGCATCAGGGTCGGTGCTGAGTCTGCGTGCAACGTGGAGGGCGTTGCTTTAGCTGTGGGGGACATTATTGGTCATGGATCAATAAAATCCACCGCTTGCATGAACAGGGCCGTGGTCCTGTTTGTGGAGCGAGTTGACCAGGTGATTCAGCTGGTGGAGGCGGGGCTCACCCTTACTGGGCTGCACGAGCAGGTGCTTCCTCTCGTTCAGGCCGCAACACGGGTCATTCTTTCTAACGTACCCCCCTTCGTAAGCGGCGATTTCCTGGTCGACCAGCTGTCTAAGCACGGTAGGATGATTTCCCCCCATCAGGAAAATCTTGTCTGGGTGCAAGTCACCTCTCCTGAAACACGTAGTGTCCCACCGAAGACAGCTGTTTATGATCCTGAACAACAGGACGGAGGAGTTCAACTACGGGTTTACAGTAAGAGTCGATCATTTTGACTATAATTATGACTTTGTTCACCACGTCCTCTCAAAACAAATGTTTTGGTTGCGGTGAAGAAGGACACCTTGCCAAGATATGTCCGAACCGTGCAGCCCCCGAGCTAAAGAAGAGGACAGCCGACCTCCAGTGGAGAATACTACACGGAGCCTTCGCCTCAAACTCTTTCATCTCCCACGTCGAGCCCGCTGTGTCAGACCAGTGCCCGATTTGTAATCTTAGAGAAACGGTGTTTCATGTTTTTAGCGAGTGTGGAAGACTGTCAGGTCTCTTCACTCTTTTAGCCGATGTTTTTAAACTGTCCAATGAGTTTTTTAGCATTCCAGTTTTTATTCATGGGGTGAAGTATAGAAAAACAAAAAAAGAAAAAACTCAGTTACTAAATTTTATCATTGGGAAAGCGAAGCTGGCAATTTTAACATCTAGGAAAAATAATGTGGCAGGGGGATCACATGTGATCACATGTGATTACATGACGTCACATGACCAAGACTATAAAGGTCAGAGGTGCACAGGCCTACTTCCTCTTCCTGAGCCGGCCTGTGCACATGGTGTTTCCTGATGAGCCTGCATTTTAGTTAATTGTTCTTTTGTATATTCTGTCTTGCTACATGTTCATTGATTTTATACATTTATCTTTTAAAGGGTCTTAACAGCCAAAGCGTGTAAAGGCTCAGTGCTGATTGCCGTTCTTTTATATTTAGTTTTGTGTTAAGTTTATTTTATGTTTTGCAGTGGGTGCCGGCCCTTTTATTGGTAGCTGTGGGTGACGGGGGTTCACTTTAGGTGGTGACCTTACTTGTAGATATTGGTGGTGGTGTCACATGTATATGAGTGATTTCTGTTACGGAAACGGTTTTTGTGTTTGGTTAATCTTGTGTTTTGTTTTCCACTGATAACCTGCTCCCCTCACTTCAACTAGAGGCCGCACCACTGCATCTCCATTATTTTGTTAATATATATTTTGGAAATAAAAAGCTGCCTTAGGGCTGTTTGACCCATACTGATTGTCTGGCTTTGTTCTTAAAGCTCACCTGCACCTTTTAAGCACTTTACCAGTGTTACAATAAGATAGAGGGGAGGGCAGGGACAAAACCAGCCTCAGTCTGGAGCTGTAACATCAAGTGCAGACTGAGACTGGAATTTGCTTTTTATGTAAAAACCAATGATTTGAACAGTTTTAGGAACATTTGGGATTTTACTGAAACATTATGCATTGTACAAGATAATATGCTTGTTTTTACAGATTGCCTCTCTGGCTAAACATGTTCACATTTTTGTTTTGCATTGTTTTATACTTATGTATGTATTTTATTCTATTTTACAACCACAGAACACTATTTATTTATTTATTGTATGTATGAATAACTAACATGTGAATAAATGTGGTTGTAAAAATCTTCTTCTTATTATTGTTGTTATGCAAGGTAAGAAATAAAATAATAAAGTAAATGTAAAATATCTATCTATCTATGGGTCTGTCTGTCTGTCTCTTTATTTATATATATATATATATATATATATATATATATATATATATATATATATATATATATATATATATATATATATAAAATAAAGTAATGTAAGCTAAAAAAATAATGGGATAAAACTTATGTCAGCAAAAAAGACGGTGATGCAGGAATCTGCCAGTCTGGGGAAAAGTCTCCTTTAAACTTTAAATGCACATAGTAAAAGGAAGTCAAAACCAAAACATGGAGCTGAACTGTTGGTCATTTTATGCTCACGTCCAAACAAGGCGCTAAGTTGTTCCCAATTTTAATGACCTCTTGCTTGAATTCCACAACATTAGTCAAAGCCTGGACATTAACAGGACGCATGTGCTGCACACAACTGTGGAATCTTCTTGATTCATAATGACCTTAAGTAAAGAAAGTATGTCCTTTTATTTTTTGTCCATATGTGTTAGTACAGATTAACACTGATTTTTCTTTATTTTTTTTGAAAAATTATTATTTTGTATATGCAAACATTAACAGTATTCGATCATCATGCAATGAAGGTTTTATCTTTTTAAGAATGACTCCCAATCCTCCAGTGTCTGCAGGCATATAGTCGATAGTTTTACATATATGTGTGGCAGGCAGATCCCATTAGATCCAATCACTGCTATTTTTGCCGTTATAGGTGATAATATTCAGATCCCTACGGCCCAAACACACGCCATCACATCTGCTTCACTTCTGGCTAGGAGACTTATCTTGCGGCATTGGAAATCTGCTAATCCCCTGTTTTCTGTGTTGGGTGAAGGAAGTCTTGGCCTGTTTGTCCCTTGAAAAGCTTAGATACTCGAGGGTTAGGTCTTCTTGCAGGTTTAACAAGATGTGCAGTCCTTTCTTAGATTTTGCAGCCAACCTGTCAACTGGTCTGATGGAGCATATGCAGCATAGTTACACTGACTGTAAATGGACACAAGGTGTATCTAAATGTTAAAATGCTCCTCATGGTGGCAGACTTTTATTTTTTTTATTTTTTTTTTTATTATTATAGTTTTTGTTATTATGAGTGTTGTCATTATTATTATTAGGATTCTTGTAAGGAGGAGGACCACTACTACCATTAATATAATAATAGTAATGGATTAGATTCATATAGTGCTTTTCAAGGCACCCAAAGCGCTTCACGTTAGTGTTCCATTATTCATTCACTCTAACATGCTCCCTCTGGTGGTGGTAAACTCCATTTCGCGCCTACGGCCTGACCACCACCGAACATTCATACTCATTCATACACCAGTGTGAGTGACACTGGAGGCAAGGAGGGTGAGCCATGGCTGCCTATCACTCTATTACTGCCATCTACTCTCCTCTTGTTACATTGCAATGGTTTTTTTTGTCGTTCTTTGCATTTTATTCCATTATTTATTTCTAAATGGTTATTATTAACCTGAATACTGTATGTGTTATGTGTACCCTTGGGTGGGTGGGATTGGGGTTACTGTTTTCTGTAGAATTGCAAAAACTTAGAAATAAAGTTTTTTTTTTATTTTATTTTTTTAAAAACTGACTTATTACAGAAACGTACATACTGTGTGTCTGGTAACTTCCAGAAGGGGGTGTGTCCAGGCCAGTCAGCAATTGAGCTAAGGTTGGGTGGTGTTTACTAGAGTCCTGCTGAGAAAGAGTGGCGACAATGGAAGTTAAAAAAATTAGGACGATCACATGGTCCATGTAGGAACAAAAAGTTACCGGAAGTGGTTGGCTAGCAATACAAAAATAACAGGAAAGCCACTATAATAGGTACAAAAATGTAAATTAAATGGTTTAATTTGTAATTTTTTCAGTTTATGCTAATTGATTTGGACTCTGCTAAGTTTACTAAACCTGCATATTCATCGACAGCAATATAATCATAATACTTCTGTTGATTTTTTTTAAAGATGAGTGAGGCAGACTGAGAGATGACAGTGATTTCCCAGTTGACTACTACACAAGAAGTCTGACTCACAACAGCACAATAACTGTTCTAATATATGAATTCATTGCAGATAAATGGAATTCTATCACTGTTTCTTACCTCTTCTTCCTTAGAAATTATATTAATTGCTTTGACTTGTTCTCTCTTTACTAAATCTATATATTTGTTGGTAGCAATAAATAATATTTTCTAAACTTTCAGACTTCAGTGAGGTACACTAACAGGTGACAACCAATTATTTTGCCAGTTAACAGCACAATACATCTGGACTTAAAACAGCATAATGATAACTGTTCTCTGATATAAAAATTCATTGCAAATAAATGGAATTTTTATTTTATCCTATCAGGTGTCACTTTCACAGTAAAGCCTAGTTTCCATAATAATTACCATATATACATTAATGGAAAAATGTCAAGAATAGAACAGCTCACATGAAACACATGAAAAATAAAACTATGCAGATAAACTTGGTTTGTATTCTGTCAATTAGGTTCTGCTCTCTTCCACTCCATAAAACAGCTGATAACAGCTGCTATCACAACCACCAACATTAATTTTGCTTTTAGTATAAATCTACGGTGTTGGATTAAGTTATAGTTACAGACCAGAATGTACAGTTATTTGCCTGTTGCTCGGGTTGTTATCATTATCGTGTGCTAGCCTAAACTTTTACCTATCAACATTCTTTAAATCCTATAATCTAGACCAAAAAAATATACTAACGTAATCGACCTACTGATATGAAAATGTCATTTTTAAATGTTTTATCTGGAACAAGTGTTGCTCTGTACATGCTCTCCATTGAAATAGATTGAGCGTCAGTTAGCTTTTGCTAACTTCCAGGAAGTTGGCGACACCACTGTTAGCCAAACTCAGTTTCTGATTGGTCTCAAAATGCAGAAGTTGGAGGGGAGAGAGACCTGAAATAAAAACATCAAAGCTAGAGTAGAGAGATGATGAGTTGGTGATGATCCATATAAGCTTGGCCTACTCATCTCATCACCACCATCAGTTCAGGGTTAGGGTTAGATGGGCTTTGTGATTACATGTATACTCCATCATCTTTGTTGCATTTCTCTCTACTCCAGCTTCTACATTTTTGTTTCAGGTCTCTCTCTAATCTAGCTTCAGTTTGACCAATCAGAAGGTAAGTTTGGCTAACAGTGACATTGCCACAGTAGGAAAAATAACTACAGAACTTTTGAAGGGCTCCATGTTCTGCCATTGCTGTGAAAAACCTGCACCATTGCAGTGAACGGAGCTGTCGCCACTCTCTCTCTCCAGGACTCTAGTGTTTACATGCAGGGAAGAATTTGATTACAATCGCATTATCTGACCTGGTTGCTCCGACTTCTAAAACTCCAGTTTGGGTTGATTATAGTCCGACTAAGATGTATACATGGCTTTTAAAATTGAGATATTTGCTGGACTAAGGCAATAATTCAAATTATTTATTTGTACCCACTGCTTTAGTACCTTGGGTATTTTCCAAAACATATGATGTAATGGTTACAGATACATTTACATTAAAGAGTTATAAAGGGATATCTACTTAAATATTGAACAAGGTTAAAACTCCATGTCAGTGTATACATATAGAAAAACAGAAATTGAACAAATCAAGAGCATAAACATAGACCCCAACTCCACTTCAAATGCTTGTCCTCTTTGGCTCCAGGCCTTTTGCTATCATGGTTTGTCCCTTTCTTTTAATTTCAAAGGTCAATGAAAACGATGATGTCGCCCTGAGCATGTGTTAAAGATAATGACAGCAGGCTCATTTGCAGCCGGCTTTTCCTCTGAAGCCTTTACAATCCAACCTTTCTACCTGAAGCACCAGTAATTGGTTTGCAGAGCAGCGCTGCTCAGATCTCAGAAGCAGCCTGTGTATTTAGTATGACACCATGTGAGCAAAGTGCACCTGCAAGTGTTATGACATTAATATTCCATGTGAGTGTGGCTTTTCTTCTTGAAATTTCAATGAACATACCAGCAGGCAGCTGTCATTGACTTTTTACAGGCCCTCAATGCAAAATAACAACCAAAATTTGTCATAGTCCTTGTGTATAATCCCTTTGCTAACAACCAGCTCTCTGTATGCTGAAGACAGAAGCACGGGTCAGGGCATACTTTGATGTAATCGCTTGTATCAGTGCTCCGGTGGTTGACTCTGTTTGTAGTCCAGGCAGTGCTTTTGAGAGCTTGTTCTGACATTTGGCTTTAATAACAGGACAAATCATGGCCTCAAGTATCCACCACATGCTCTGGCTGGGTTTTTCAGAGACCATCTGTTAGTGAACTACTGAACAACATCAAATCATCTCTCTGTTCTGTGGATCTAGTCTGCATGTGATTTGGTCAAAACATGTATTCATGATGCATTTGCCCCGAGCAAATGACAGGGAAAACTTTGACCTTAAAGGACGGATCTTTGGCTTTAAAAAAATGTAATTATGCATTTTTAAAACCTTTCCCTGTGGTCTGCTTTGTCCTATTCAGCCACTTGTCTTTTTTTAATAGAATCAACTGCACATTTGAGGTAATCGGCTACAAATATGTGGACATATTTGACATCATTACTCCAACCACTGTTGCTGATGAACATTTATATTGGAGAAATGTTCATCAGAAGTCTTGTAAATGTCATTATGCAACTAGTTATTGACGTAAACAAATTACACATGAAAAAAATAACAAAAGGAAACAGGTTGTAGTAATACACTCGATTTTTGCCAAAGATAGCTTTGCAGAAAGTGGAGGAATTCCCTGTGCTGCAGACACGGGTGAACCGAAAAATGACGACATCTGGCCTTTGGACATATGGGACCCCTAGAGCTGGTACAGAGCAGCAATCCAGGTGATCTGAGCCATAGTTGAGGACAGACTGAATTGGCGGGACAGATTTTGTTTATCTATGTTTCTATGTTCATCCAGTGCGCAGCGAGTCCCAGGCGTACACATGTAAATGTGTGTGGTCATAGCATAACAAACCAAAAGCATAATATCCCCAAAACTTTGTTCAGGGACATAAATAGAACCCCTTTAAGATGCTCAAACAGCTTTATTCCGACCACTACTTTTTTTCAACAATTACTTCATTTTAATGCAGTAAATCCTACTAACTGGACATTACTCATAGTTATACCGAAAACTCCCAATGTGTGTTTACATTTCAGACACCAGTGACTTGGTTTTATTTGTGGATGCAGAAATAGACAGTGGTCTTCCAGAGCCCATAAGATCCACAAGTATTTAGGCAGTAACACAAATGTTATTAGGCCTTCACCGCGGACAACGTCAGCGCAAGGCCTATTGAGTCTGCTGTGATGGCCAGGAGAGGAAATATGCCAGGGACGCGGTCACCAGGGACGACTTGCACCATTCACACACACTCACCAATTCACGGTAGTGAGCCGTGTCCGAGCATGTGCACGTCCCACGCACACACCGCATATTTGCTCCTGCTCAGAATGAATGGGAGTCTATGGGCCACACCACTCAGAGTCACTGACCTGAGTGGAAGTGTGTCAAATGTGACCTCTGACCCCCCAGGGACATGGGGAAGGTCGAAATATTTTATTTGGTGGCGAATTCAGGGGGGTCAGAAAAACGCTATATTGTTCTCGCTTGGTTTCAAAATTTTTCTTTATTATTATTATTAGGCCTTCGTCATGGACAACTTCGGCACAAGGCCTAATGATACTGCTGTGATCACCAGGTGACAAAATATGCCAGGGACGACCCGCACCACTCACACATTCATGGTAGCGAGCCGTGTCCGAGCATACGCCCCCTCGAAATGTAATTTTATTAAAATGGTTGTAGTTTGCACATACGAACACCGATTTGGCTGAAATTCAAATTGGACTACACCTGTTTGTCACATTACATTGTTATTTTGCACTATAGCGCCCCCTACAGATTTGCCAAAACACTGTTAGTTAAATGGCAGTAGTTTGGACATACAAACACGGATTGGGCTGAAGTTTGACTCAGACGACTGTCTCTCGGTCCTAGACCAGTTTATCAATAGAAATTGCCATTTTGCTCTATAGCACCCCCTACAAATTTGCCTTACTAAAATGGCTGTAGATTGGACATACAAACATCGATTTGGCTCAAATTTGACTCAGACGTTGCGTGGGGAGGCGAAGGCCTTTGAGACTGCTTGCAGTTTTATTAGGCCTTTGCCGCGTGCCACGGTGGGCGCAAGGCCTAATGATACTTCTTCCAGTTTGATCTGATTCAGCCCTTTGAGCTCTAATTTGACCCCCTGAACATGCATGATAACTCACCAAATTCTGCACACACTTCAGAAGTGTGAAAAATTGCAAGTGTTTAAAGGTGTCATAAAAGTCAATAAAGAAATTTGTCTACAGCGCCCCCTAGAAGAGGTGAAATAGTTTGTATTAAGCCAGATCGCACCCTAGTGAAGTTAGAGCTATGAAAATTGGTACACAAGTTCGTCATATAATGGTGAACAACAAACCTAATGATGGCCACGCTCATAAAACAACAGGAAGTTCGCCATCTTGGATTGAAATTTAAAAAATTTTGAGTCATTGTTTTCTCTGTCATCGAAATGTATCTATTTCCTCCTTGGCTGTTGGGCCAAATGAGCTCAAATTCCGTGAACACGATCTAGACAAGGGGAACATCAAAAGTTATCCAATTTATTTGGAAAAGTTGCATCGTTTTCGTGCTACGCTGTCGCAAATTTTGTGAAGATTTCGGGAAAATTACCGCTACATGAATTGCTTCAGCTCAGACATACGAACACCGATTTGGCTGAAATTTTACACAGACGTCTATCTCCCAGGTCTACATCCATTTAGCTAAAGATATTCTGATTTTGTTCTATAGCGCCCCCTAGAAATTTACTTTTATTAAAAAGACTGTAGTTCGGACATACAAAGACCAATTTGGCTGAAATTTGACTCCGATGTCTGTCTCCCGGGTCTACACCTGTTTGTCATAAGAAATTGTTATTTCGCACTATAGCGCCCCTTACAGATTTGCCAAATACACTGTTAGTAAAATGGCAGTAGATCAAACATACGAACACGGATTTGGCTGAAATTTGACTCAGACGTCTATCTCTCGGTCCTACATGGGTTTATCAATAGAAATTGCGATTTTGCTCTATATCGCCCCCTAAAAAACGCCATTAGTAAAATGGCTGTTGATCGGGCATACAAACACAGATTTGGCTGAAATTTGAAACAGACGTCACGTGGGGAGGCAGTCGCGAGGGATGGCGAAGGCCTTTGAGACTGCTTGCAGTTTTAATTTTAAATTGTTCACATTATTTTTCTTATATTGAAAAATAACACTCTGTTTTTCAGCTACATGTCACAGTCTTTCATATTTTATTTCAATAATCACCAAATTACCCAAAGAAACCATTTTCCATCACATAGCAATGAACCAATTATTGTGAACTTATTGCAGTGTTCCATAAATATTGAGTCTTTTTTAGTCTATTATAGAGTGATCCAATTCTGCCAAGCTGCTTAAGCAGGGCCACAACAGCAGCTTGCTCCATCCTTCTGCCGTCTCGTGGAGGCCAGTGAGGGAATCTGCTTCCTGTCCGTCCACTCATATATTGCACACTGTCTCTCATTGTCCCTGGAGTGAGCCTTAGGGTCCAGCTGCAATGGAAGAGGCCAAGCTGTTATTGCTGACGAATGCTTTGGGGTTCCACTCTGGCTGGTAAAAGTCGATGTGGTGGGTTTGGGCCCACTTTGCAAACACCCGCTTCTCGATCATAAAGCGGTGCCTCCCCTGTCGGCTCCTCTCATGGGCCAGAAACATAGAGCAATCACTCCCTGAGGGCTCATAGTAATGATAAGGCATGGAGCGACGCGATGAGGATCTACACAAGAACAAAGAGAAGGAAAACATGAAAAGAATGCACAAGTCAAAGAGGGAGGAAGGAGCGATGTAGAGGCAGCACAGGGATAATTATGAGATGAGGGGTGTGAAAGCCAGACACAGTAGGACAGAAATGGAGACAAGAACAAAGAAAAACACATCAGAAGAACCAAGGCTTACAGATGACTTCATTATTCTCTGTATTTTTCCTCTAATACCCACGGTCACAGCAAACACAGTGAAGGACTTTTCACTTCAGTCTGGTTTTTCTCTGAATCACTGTCAGTCACACAGTCCTGATGACTTTGTAGATTTTATTGTTATACTTTATTGTATAGGCTCGCTATTTATTTTTCTGATTAGGACTTTCTTTTAGCATGGCTATGTCACTGCTTATTTATAATATTTTTTATTGTGGCTGTGTCACTTTTATTATAATTGAACAATTTTCCTATCTGTGTGTGTGTGTGTCTACACACACACACACACATATATATATATATATATATAATTTTATTTTTTATTTCATTTAATTATTATTTTATTTATTTATTTGATAAATTTAAATAGTGGTTACATTCACTACCCAGTGGCTACTTCATTACAAACTTGAGACATGAAAATGAGTGTGTGTGTATGTGTGTGAGAACAACTGATCTGTGTGTGTGAAAAGACTTAAATTATATTTCTTGCTCTGATTCAAAGCAGATTTATTTCACTCCCTGAAGGTACATGAAAGTGCACTTTGCTTTTCCCATATACTATTTATATACTATTTTTATAGGTTGTTTAGTAACTTAATCAACACCTCCACATGAATATATTCATTATTAATAAAAAAAAAAAAGAAGCACTGACATCCACAGGTTTATCTGTATGACAAAAGGCCAGTAACTGCAAGAAATAAATGTTATGTTTTCATCATTGGTTGAAGACATCATTAAAGATGCACTAGACAAGACGTTTGCGCAGAAACACACCCATGCTGTCAGCACAGAGTAAATCACAGCCAAAAGAGGAGGCCTATCTTATCCCCTTCATGCACTATTTGGCTTCCTCACTCAAACGCAAGGTGACAAAGAGAAAATGTAAGTCTCAAAGATAAAGCAGTTTGATGGTATCTAATATATAATTTAAAAGATAAAAATGGAGATTACAGAGAGCAGGAAATGGTACAACAATTTTAGTGTCATACATAAGATCTTGTATAAAAACTGTTGGCGTATTTCACTAAATTCAATAAGAATTGTTAAACAAATCACCAGCTTCAGTTCTATGGTTTACAATTACACACAATTAAAGGTACGGTGCAAGATGGACAAAGTGAGAGAGGTCAGATTGAAATGGTTTAGACGTGTATAGAAGAAGGACAGTGAAAGCATTAATAGAAGGTTAATAAACATGAAATTAACCAGACAGGAGCATACTGTCGTCAACAACCAGTAATGTTCAGTGACAGGCTCCTCCTCCTCCTCCTAACTCCTAACTAATTTTTGAACTAACTCCTGTGACATCAAACTGTACAACTCTGCACCTGGTGGGAGGAGGATTAGTAGCAGGAGGAGAGGAGAAGATGAGGAGGACTAATGAGGAGGAGACAGTCATTATCACTATTACACTTTAGTGCAACAGTCAGTCCATAGATGGGAGATAATAGAAGTCTGGGTTATGGTGTGTTTCATTTCATTTGTTAAGATGCACATTAGCAACTGATGATGACTTACTGTTCTTCATGGGGTCTCCTCTACATTACCAACCCACACACACACACACACACACACACACACACACACACAGAGCATAATATAATACAACAGCCCAATGAAATAAAAGCAAATTAACAAGATAAATGCTTATAAATTGACACTCATTTACCAAATAATGTAAATGTTGTCTGATATAAATCAGGTGCTATCTTTTAATATTATCAAGACACTTTCCATTTCATGTCTATTGTGTAAACAAACAAACAAACAAACAAACAAAAATCTTTTGTTTTTTTCTGCAACACTAATTTCATTGATCAGCAAAAAATGACAGTTGTCTGTAAATCATTTGTGCAGTTTTTGTTGCTATAATGTTAATGACAATAGACAGTATTTCAACCTAGGTTTTTCAGGTAACCACTGCTGTGTGTTCTGGTGATACTGGTTCTGTATGGGTAGTGCAAAAGTATTTGTGCTACTTTGTTCTGTGCAACTTGCAATGTTTGTAAGTTTTTCTCATTAGTATTTGACCACATCACTGACGCGTAATCCATATGAGATAATACTAATGATTGAACTAATTGCTTGATTAGCCATTGAGGAATACATTTCTTACAGTCTCAGATTATTGTCATACCCTGACTCATTTTTACTTCCACCAAGGAGGTATTAAATTCAGGTCCTTCTGTCTGTCTGTGTCTGTCTGTCGGCAGGATTACACAAAAAGTTCTGAATAGATTTTGATGAAACTTTCAGGAATGATAGATAATGGGTCAAGGAAGAATCCATTACAATTTGAGCAATGAAGGTCAAAGGTCATACTAAAGGTCAACATCTAACTCAGGATTCAGACAAGATAGAATCTGGTGGTTTTTTTCATTCACATCGTCTCACCTTCGGACATCAGATGGGTCAACACCTATGGCTCCATCACGTCACGTTTTGACGTCATATAACGACATATCAAGCTTTGGCAGAGGTCAGCTGTTTCTCTCTGCCTTGTTTTCAATGTATTATTTATTTGACTATCCCACAATGTTAAAGTAATATATAACAATGTTATTGTTCTAATATATATTGTGTGAAGTGTTTTTTGTTTCTGTTTTCCTGTGCTGTGGGAATGTTTACAGTTAACCTTTCATAGGACGCTATCACAGCTGCAGTTGGACAAGTGATGAAAGGACATCAGCTGGAAGTGGATTTGCAAATAAAGATGACCCTACAACCAGGTTCCTGAAGATCTGACCAGGGCAACATAACAGCTGAACCCTTTGACTAACCATTTGTGTTTGTGAAACCTTAGACTAACTCGACCCATGTAAATTAGGGAACACCCTTTTGAAATAAAAAGAGGTTAGCAGGCAGAGACAAATTCAGAGTAAGGTGGACAGTCTCTGCCTTTGCTTTCCTCAGAGAAAGACACACTCTCTCTTGTCTGTGTTTAAAGCTGACACACGACAATGTGCCATCTACAATTACACCCAATAAGTGAGCTTCTTCAACTTGTTGAGGTGGATAATGATCCCACGCTGAAATGCTGCAGAACCTCATCTAAAGTAAGGTTGCTTCTAATGAGTTGCAGCCATGTAGCGTGCAACTGGTGAGTCGAATGAGGTGAAGTGAAGTGGATAGGGAGGAGTAGGTGGCATGTCCAAAGCAGATGATGAAACTGTGGTTATAAAGAAAGTAGGTAACACCCTCCTAATGTGCAAAACTGCCCCAAGCACAATGTTGTCATATTCCTGTTAGGTAACATTCCAAAGGTAAGTCAGCTTACTTGCAGAAGTCAGGAGGCACCATTCCGAACACACTGATCTTCTCACACACCTCCATAGCTATGACCATGCTGAACCAGCCTGTGCTTAGCCAGGAGTTGGAACCACGACTGGAAGACAAAAGACCATTACTGTTTTTAATACATGCATACGTGTGCAGTGTAAATATATGGAGAGCAGCTGCATTCTCTAGGATATTGACAAACTTGTTAGGACAGGTAAATAAAAAGTAAGGGTAAGGATAAACTGAGAGACTGTAACCAATAGTCTCCAGGGGAAGTACCCAGTAGAAGTACTGATTCAACTCCTTTACTTAGGTAAAAGTAAAAAAGTACAATTTCACAAAATTAAAAAGTAAAACAGCACTTTTTTATTGCCATGAATGCAATAATACTTATTTAACCAGGGAAAAACTGATTAGTTTCAAAAGCATCTAAAATAAAGCATTTAAAAGTCAGTTATTGTGTAAATAATGTGTTTGATAGGGTCGCTGTTCTCAGTTTTGTGAGTATGGGCAGGAAATGTAGTAAAAAAAAATGGGGGAAAAAGTCACAATGGAAATAAAAAAAAAAGTCATCATGAGATTTTTTAAAAATTACAAGTGAGATTTAAAAAATTAATAATTTTAAGAGAAAAAGTCAAAATTATGAGACAAAAAGTCAAAATTGTGAGATAATAGTCATATAATTATAATATATAAAGTCACAGTTCCTCTCCTCCACTGATTTTCCCTCTGAAGTGACTGAAGTACAGATATTTATGCAAAAATGTAGGTAGTAAAAGTTAAAAAGTTGCCAGAAAACTTAATACTCAAGTACAGATACCTAAAACATCTACTTAAGTACAGTAATGAAGTACTTTCAGTATTCACATTTTAAGAAAAATCTGATTCATGTAAAGAAAAAAAAACTAGTTTAGATGGTGTGAGTTTTATTTTAGTTAACTATTTTTGAACATGACATAAGCCATGCTCAGTGTGCAGAAGTTTTCCAGAGTGCTCATAGGGGTTTTTTTTGCATTTAAATAAGTTTAATATATTCATGCAGTCCTACACAAAATCCCACAAAGGAATTATTAAGTAAATATTTACCGATCAATCCCTGTTTCATTTTTAAACAGTTCATCAAACTTCAGCATCTTGATTGGAGTAACCATGTACATTTCGAGTTTGGGCAGTTGGTTCTTTAACAGCCGCAGTTTATTGTAAATGTGGCCTTTTCCATCCCGTCGCATGTTTTTGTTTGGTCCCCAGAAGATGAACACTGTGTCCAGGCTTGAGTCGACCATCTCCTGTCTCCGCACAAGCACCCTGTACAGGCTGGAATGAGCTACAATGCGCAGGGTTGTGCGATTGCCGACATCCTGGTGATAACCTACGATGGGGGCATTGTTTGTGCGGATGACACACTCAGCCTGGTCGATTTCTTCACCCCTCTTGCCCCCAATTAGTTGACCAGAGCTGGTCACAAGGGCACAAGTCTTGCAGTGCATCTTCAGAGGCTGCAGAGGTAAAAGGGTAGAGGTCATTGAATTGTTAATCAGAGAATGCACTCTCCTGGGTTGCCAGGCAACAGTCCCCAGGGATCCACCATTCATCATCATTATGCTCCAAAACACACAAAATGTTCACATTTCATATCATTTTCACAAAATGAAGAATAATAAGTGGCGCTAGAAACAAACCCTGCCTCTCATGTATTGTAGGTTGTTTTAGCATCGATCCAGCTGATGTCATCATGTCCATGGATGCCAGTCCTTCATAAAAGGCTCAACAATGGGTTGAATGTGATATAGTCTGCCATACGTTTTGTCTTTTTTTTTTAAACTTTGACCCAAAGATCAATAATCTCATTTTATTTACATTTTTATTGGCATATACTGTTAAAAAAAGATCCAAGTAAGAACATAATATTTTTGCATATACCATATTTTCCACACTATAGAGGGCACTGGATTATAAGGTGCACTGTCAATGAATGGTTTATTTTCTTTTATACATACATACACACACACACAAATATATATATATATATATATATATATATATATATATATATATATATATATATATATATATATATAGCACACTTGACTATAAGGTGCATTAAGCAAAACAAAACAGTCTGATTGTCATATCCAGTATCTCTGAGTCCTTTTTTCTGTCTCTCTCTCTCTGTCTCTGTGTCTCTTTCTCTTCTGCTCTGCTCTGCTGTCTCTCTTCCTGGTCTCAACTCACCTTTCACCCAGTTCTTGCCTTCCAAGGCTGATTGAGGATACGGCACACCTGATGAGCTCAGCTGGGCTCATCAGGTGGAGAGTATATAAACCCTCATTCTATCCTCTGTTCCTTGCCAGAATATCACGATCTAATCCTCCCACGTATTATCCTGTTCTGAAGTCCCGTGTACCAGACCTGTTTTTCCTGACCTCCATTTCCTGCCTGTGTTCCGACCCATTTCACCTTGGCTTTTTAGTACTGACCCCGGACTGGATTCCTGTTACGAACCACGCCGCCTGTCCCGACCTTGGACCGGATCCGACCCCGACCCATCTCACGCCCACGGACGTGAGAAGGTCTACTGATACCAGTCTGTACTTTCAGTACAGAACTCTGAAAGACTTAAAAGGGGGTTTCCCTTCCATCTGCTGTATTGTTTTATTAATCAGACTTCTATTAATAAATATCTTAACCTTTAAGAATTGTGTGTGGTTCTGCACTTGGGTTCCCTGCTGCCCGTTACACAGATAAGTCAGTCAGTCAAACTTTATTAACCACATTCATAATAACTTGCACCTTTGTTCAAAGGTTAATGAGTGTATTCACAATAACTCCCAACCTTGTTGAGTTGTAACAAAACACACACACTTCAAACATTATCATATTTACAATAACTGTCAAAATTGTTCAGTTAAAACACGTAAAACACAATACACTCACTTTTTCAGTTCTTATACACACAATGTAACATTATAGTGAATTACAGTATGCTCCACGCTGAGCACTGTGCATGACACAAAATAGTTTCGAAGTCACTAAGCACAACCAGAATTAATCCATATATAAGGCGCTCTGGATTATAAGGTACACTGTCACTTTTGAGAGAATTAAAGGCTTTTAATTGTGCCTTATACTCTGGAAGATACGGTAATTAATCATGTGATCATCCGAGGTAGCTTAAGAGTTTTGGAAGGTCTGCTCTACTGTAAATAACATGAAAGTGTGTGTGTGTATACTTTTATTTTTGATTGAAAATTTTGAAAAATAACACGCATGCCAACAGCATTCACTGAAAAAAAATCTTAAACATTTCTACATGACTGTGGATCAATTTGATGCAAATAATAAATAAAATAAGGTGTTTTCTCACCAATATTTCTCCAATATTTTCATCTTTACTTCATTGGCAATCAATTATTCCCCCAAGTTATGACATCAGCAAATATCAATCAACCAATCAATCAATTAATCAATCAATCCATCAATCAATCACACTATATTTATATAGCACTTTGCACACATGGTGCATGTAGGACAAAGTGCTTTACATCCGACTATGCCATTCGTTTAACCAAACAGAATTAAAAAATCCAACCAAAATAAATGGATCTGTGATGAGTTCACTCTTCATTGACCATCAACAAGCCAAGAACCTCAAAAGAATTTTAGTCTATTCTCAAAATTCTGAATAGTACACCAGATGTTTGACATGCTTGTTAATGTTCGCATTAAACATCGTGGTCTAGGTAACTTTTTTAATTGCAACATAACTCTCTTTTCCCAATGGAAATGTGTCACACAATATATATATATATATATATATAGAAAAAAACAACTACATTTTATGTTCTTGTATTGTTTTTATTTTCTTGAGGTTTCTATTGTGTTCTATTGAATCTTGCTTTTATTTATTTGATCTTGAGTTATGATCTTTTTAAAATTTTTATAGTTTGATTTATTTTATCCTCTTATTTATCCATGCTGCTACTGTATATGGATGAATGGTGGAACACTGGGTACATGTTGTCAAGTACTCACCTAACAGGTTCAATGTGTGTGCTGTCATGTATATTTGTATGGCATGTACAACAATACAATGTGAGCAAACATCCTGGTATCTGTGTCTTCACATTTTTCACACCAAAGTTCTGGAAGCTCAACGTGACAATTTGCTGACAAGAGGACAGTGCGACACAGATCTGTTGAACTACATAGAGAGGAAGCATGAGCTGCTGAGAAAAAAAAACACTTCCTTACTGGATGCACATTTATTCTTGCTGGAATCTCATGTTATCCTGGTCACACTGTCTTCTTGTCAGCAAGTTGTCAGGTTGAGCTTCCAGAACTTTCCTGTGAGAAACACCAGGATGTTTGCTCACATTGTATTGTCTGTACAACAACTGACGAACCACACAGAACCTGTTATGCAGGTATGAATGAATTAGATGTTCTGTAAAATGTTTCAAGGCACCCAAAGTACTTTTAGTATTCACTCTCACATTCTCACTCTGGTGGTGGTAAACTACGTTTGTAGCCACAGCAACCCTGGGGAAAACTGACAGAAGCACTGTTGTCAATTAATGCCAATATCATCCAACTGCAGCCACAAATTAGTCTCGTGCTGATGGGAGTTTCAGTTTTCTTTGACTGGAATGACCCTGCCCCAATTCAATGAGTCAACATGGCAACAGGGCAGCAGATGGCTGTGTTTTTCAACCATTAGACAGGGACATTAATGTGCTTACACAACGAGTTTGAACGTGTTTTTAAAAAGACGTGCCACTGCATATTTCAATGTTGTTCTTCTGTGTTTAGTTACCACTAAAATACATTTACAAATATTCACCTGTTAAAAAAAACAAAAACAAAAAAAAACAAATGCAATACTTAGGGCGGTAGATTAAAACGTTTGTCAACATTCATTCATTCATTATCTGAACCCGCTTTATCCTCACTAGGGTCGCGGGGGTCACTGGGGGCCTAATCCAGCTACAATGGGCGAAAGCGGGATACACCCTGTATGAGACTCCAGTTCATCGTAGGGCTGACATACATAGACAAACAATCACTCTCACATTCACACCTATGGCCAATTTTAGATTAACCAATTAACCTATCAGTGCATGTCTTTGGATGGTGGGAGGAAACCGGAGTGCCCGGTGAAAACCCACGTGGACACGGGGAGGACATGAAAACTCCACACAGAAAGGTCTGGTGTGGGATTCGAACCAGGGTCCTTCTTGCTGTGAGGCACGAGTGCTAACCACTGCACCACCGTGCCGCCCCGTTTGTCAACATTTGAAATGAATTTGGATTATTATTAAATCTGCTCATCTGGACCTCACAGCTGTGATGTCTTGCTATCAACAAAAGGGAAGCATTCAATAGATCATAAAATCAGAATTTAAATCAGTTGAGAACTGAGGGATGAGAAGCAATTTCAGAAAATTGTGGACGACAACGAACACCAACAACGGACAAAGCACGATGGCAATAGCTCATCACGAATTTGTCTGGATGACCTAAAAATACACTACACCTACTGAGAACTAAAATGATTGAGTGTGATTGGTGCTTTATCTGAATATTTCCTTCGCTATTTGATCAAACCCTTCTTCTCCAACCTTGGTTCTGTCATATTATGGAACAGTCTCCAGTTTAGCCTCATGGCTACATGCCAGCTGTGATGACAGTGTGAATGGAGACATTTTTCCTTGGTTTGCATTAATAGACTGTTCAGGTTGCACTGTCATATTTCAGCACTTCTGTATTACTGTAAACTGAATTTGGTTTCTGAGTGAGCCGGTCTGTGGTTTTGAAGACTTTAATTTCCATTTATTTTACAAAGAAAATTATCATTTAAAGTCAGTGTTTTTCAACCTTTGATTTGGAACTCCATGTGGGGTGAACTGGAATGCAAATGGTGTTATGTTCACATTAGATATGGGAACTATTAGTTATATTACAGGGACTACTTTATATTAGGCGCATTGATATGTAACCTACCGTTTACCTAGCATAACAACACCATTAGAATAGAGTGATGTGCCAAGCAGTGATTGCACATTGTTTTTCCAAGTACCCAGTAAAGACAACATTTACTTTACTTTGGTGCCCTATGGTTATGTGTATTGTGAAAGTGACAAACCCAACAAATGGGCATCTAGCCTTACGTGTTGGAGCCAGAGTCTGACTCAGAGCAGGAGAATGATGATCAACCTGCAGAACCACACCTTCAACTTATGTCCTTCTTTACTTTTTTTACTTACACTGTCTGCATCCAAAACAACTACCTACAATATGAGTGTAGTTTAACTCTAATGTCCATACATTAGACATTATTTAAAAAACACAAACTGATCCTCATACTTGCGAGATACAAGAATTTCAGAATTTTTATTTATATATTCAAAAAGATGAGTTTGTTCACTATCATTTGACATGGGACAACTGGAGGCACATTAATGTGGGAGCTGGTGTTATTAAAATAATGTCATATACATCCCAGGACCTGGACGTAATAAGGGTTAAACACAGCGAGACTTCTGTAAATGTCAATTTTCATAAAAATGCTCCAATTACCATGCAGAAAGGATTAATCTGTAACCTGTAAGCATCAAAGTCAGTCTATTTTGGCTTGACCTTAAAATCAGACTGCCAAGAGAAAATAACACTGTCCCTATTGCACAGTATTCTATACAACAACACACACACACACACACACACACACACACACACACACACACACACAGAAAGAGCCATGAAAAAGGTCAGACACAAGTTGAAAAGCAGATGATGCAGAAGACATTCTCAAACTTAAATATTTTTGTCTCAAACGGGTTGAGGAAGTTTTTGTGTTGGACCCATACAAATTAACGTTTGTATTTTTGACCTTTAATACTTTGATTATTCTCTCACCGACATCCAAAAAATATCCATATGAAACACTAACAGGATTACAGAGATAGATGAGATGGCTTATTTGGTTAAGTTTCCATATTGATGCAAATCTACTGCAGATTAGCATGGTTGACAGGAGTGCAGAGGTACTTTAATTCATAGGAACATTATGCATACACGTAAGCGGGTATATTTACTCTGTCAAATCTGCTAATATGGATGAAGGCATATCACATCATGCTACACTTCCATCCAATCAAAGGATGCATGTGCAAAAGATATGTCAAGGCTTATTACCGGTGTGTTGATATTTAACAGATATTCATGTTTTCTGTTTTCTGTGGGTTTTCAGAATTTAAAAAAAAAAGACAAAGAAGAAAAGGCAAACTAGGATTGAATGATCGGACAGCAACAACCTTGAGACTCTTCACATGAATAATTCTCAGCCTTAATAGAGAGCTACATTGGCATTCTGAACTGTGCTCTGAGCTTCACACTCCATCAGGTTCTGAGGTGGGAATCTGTGTGTGTGTGTGTGTGTGTGTTAGAGAGTGACTGAGTGTGCATACAGGTGATATTACCAGCGCCAAAGGCTGTGCTGCTCCAACTGCTATATTTATAATAGTCTCCCACTATCTCTGTGACCCCACACTGAATGATTGCCTGGTGTGTCAGTGTGTGTGTGAGTGTGTATGTGTGGTTGTCTCTCTGTGTGGCATCTGGGAATGTCTTTAAATCTTTGTGTCGAGTTTGATGTGGCAACAGATATGTAATACAATCACGTTTTCTCAGACGAGACTCTGCAACTGTTGAAAAAATGCGGAGAGTCAAACCTTGTTATAGTTCTCTCTATACACACACACTCACATCCTCAGTCTCTTTGCATTGAAGAACAAATATTTTCATTCCGCAGCACATTGCCCAAAAAGAAACTACTTACTGTAGAAGTGTGTTCGCTATAGCAGATTGGCTAGAGCAAATTATGTGCTTCACTACACAAACACCTTCCCTGGGAAAAATCACAGTCCTTGTGTTGTTTCTTCTGTTACATACGACACACAGAGTCAAGGGCGTCACAGCCATTTAAAATGTAGAGATGTTCTAGGTTGTGACACATGAGCAAAATTCTATCTAAGTCTATCATCGGAAAATTAACAATTAACCATAAATGATAAAAAATGTTATATTAAAAAAGTAATAAATGGCCAAAAATAATAATGAAAATGTGTTTTTCCTCCATTTAATTCAGAATTATGAGATAAAAAGGATTTACAAAATCAGACACTGATTTTACAGACACTGTACCTCTTTTCTTACAAAAATGTTTTGCCCATGTTAGGGGAGACAACTAACTATGTTTCTCAGGGGGAACATCACTGAAAAAAGTTTGAGAACCACTGGCTTAGGGTATATGTCACAAAGCAAGACATAGTTTAGTTAACTTAGTTTAACAACGGCAACATTTCTCATTACTTACTGGTTGATGACTGTTTGCTAACACCGCAAAGCAGAGCTGTTTACATTTTGCCCGGCAAACTGAGGTGCACTCATTTCAACATGCTGTTGTGCCGCCTGTAAACGGTTTAAACCATATTGTAATTGTTATTGTTATTGATGTTTGTTCGGCGCGATTGCTACCAAAAGTAACCATTTATCCTGAAATAAAAAGTGGGTGAGACCAACTCTCCATCCTTTTCCTGGATCCAGTGGAATGAGACAATATATAACCTCAGAAAAAAGTGATGGGTATGAAATCATCTGGTTGGAGAAGTGGGGATGTGGCAACACCCCCATCCCCTACGGGTGCAACGCCCATTCACAGTATACATTTTCCCTTTGGCTCTGTCAAGACAACTACAGCCAAGCAACCAGGGGTTGTCGGGAGACCTGGGCATTCCCAGCTGAAGCCCCGGATCTCCAGGGAACAGCTCTGAAACTCTCTAGACTCCAGAGAGATTTGGGGCTGGACCATCATAATTAAAATGTGTAATAATAATTATAAGAGAAGGACAGTTCCGTGGACGATACTTTAATCGGTGGTACCACAGATCAACTCTCACTGGGTGGTCCTGCTGTTTTCTGTCATCATGCACCTTTCTAACTAGCGCAGACCGCACAATTTTGACGTGCCCATATATGGACATGCTGGTTTATTTTTGACGTGAAATTGATACAATCAGTAACAACGGAACGGACTTTCCGGTCGCTGCTTGACGGTCAACCGGTTCCCCTCTGGAGCAACCACCATCACTCTTTTGCTCTTTTCACTTCCACCTAACTCCACAAGTTCACTACACCTTAACAGACTATTAGTGCTCTTAAACTGGACCTTTTCTCCTGCCATGCTCTTTTTCTCATTCATTTGTTAGCCTTGGAGCAAACAGCTAGCACCCCAAAGTTAGCCTCTGTGGTACAGCTAATGCTCCACATTGACAACAACACCACTTGTACTTCAACAACGGATCACCTCAACATGGGACTCACGCCGAACATCACGTACCCGAGGAAGCTGCTGATACTTCTTGGAGACTTCACAGCCTACGTCTTTCTGCTCCTCATCAGGCTTCCCGACGCAATGTACACGCACGTGGTGCCGACACTACCACTGAGCTTTGGTGATTGTGATCAGTAACTATTAGTTCAGGTACTATTGACAATATTCTATCAATTAAATTTGTAAATGTACAGAAAGCACTTTTAAAACACTTACAGTCTCTATATTTAATCCTGCAAAGTAGAACAAAAGAAAGTGATCTGTTGTCCAGTGGAACATCATAATGTGATGATCAGGTATCAGACCCAAATGCAGACAGCAGTCAGGAGTAAAGTTCAAAAATAGGTTTAATATCAAAAGCTTTAACACAGTTCAAAGGGAATAAACAAAAAGGGGGAAAACAGTCCAGTCCAGGGTTCGGTAACCAGAAATCCAGCAAAGATAGGCAGAAAGACGGGCCGGGGTCCAAAGGGCAAGTCGGGTTCCGGGGAGAATAAACAAAGACGTGGTCGTACCGAAGGCAGGCTCAGATCCGAAGGACGAAGACAGAAGACGAAGTCAGGCGGAATCAGGTCGAAGTAGGGAGCCAGCAGAAACAGGTCAAAACAACAGGAGCAAGTCAAAAACCACAAAAGCAGGCACAGAAAAATGCTGGAAGGTCTTATAAGGACAAAAACGATCTGGCAACAGGCAGACAGAAAGAGTAGGCTCATGTAGAGCCACCTGAGTAACCACAGGTGTGGTTACTCAGGTGGCTTGCATTGGAATCAGGACAGAGGTCACCCACAGACAGAGCAAAGACAGAGACAGAGAAAAAACAGAGCAGACAGAGTACAGACATGACACATATTGGTTAATGCTAATTATTTTGCACAGAAATTGGAACCATGAAATTGCATTTTAATAACCCTTTTTTCTAAAAAACTTTCCTGGGAGAAACCCCCGGACCCCCGTTAAAAAGAGACTCCAATGTCTGGGCTACAGCCCTGGATCTTTACTCAAGCTACAGATGCCTCTGCCATCAATTTTTTATCATTTGAGCAGTTTGGGAATGTGTAAGACTACTGAAGGTTGGATGGCTGGTAGTGTCATTTGAAGTGTCTGTGAAATAATAAAAATGTCCTTGAAAGTGATCCCGATGTTCCCAGAGCTTCTGACAGCTTGGTGATGCTTGGAAATACCCACTTACGTGCTCACGGCTAAGAGGAGCTATCAGTATCAGGTGAAAGGCAGACTACAGTGGATGCAGTGACTGAATACATTTACAAATGTCATATTGTTGCCTTTTGCACAGAATCAGCCACAAATTAATAGTGCTTTAATTTGTGACCTAACTAGCACTTGAATACACCTGACTCCCACATACAGTCTACATTTGGTTATGTGTTTTTCTCCCTGCATCAATGATTTACAACCTTGTGAGCCATATTTTCCCTGAATTAAGGGAATATAAGACGATGGATTTATTGAACTTCATGAGATAGATTTAAAAGAGTCATAGTGTCAGACGCAGCAGAAGACGCAGTTCACACCAAGGCTCCAGTTGTAGCTCCAGTCAATTACAGCCCACACTCCAACTCACAGACTCATCAGTGTGATCCTCTTTAGATACTTCCCAGGGGAACCCTGGATAATAATTGCTTTCAGAGCAATGCCCATCAGTCAGTTTCTAATATTGCATCAGACCTTCCACTGTGTCTCCAATCCTCCAGCCCCTGTCTGAGCCCCATTCAGTTTCATAAAAGTAGGTAATAAAGTCACAAAGAGAGAGGGGGAAAAAAGGAAAATGTTTTTGGGTCAGTAGAGAAGTCATGATCACAGAAGAAAAAGACAATAGAAAGGTTTATAATTCCAGATTATAGGTTAGTATGAATGTGTTTGATTTCTGAACTTCAATAGTCAATCATTCCACACAGGAATGGTTAATTTTATACACTTCATTCTTGGTTGTATCAGGTCTATTGCATCATATTTATGAGCATTTAACCATTGTGTTGTCATTGGTGTATGATTACAATCCTATTTTAGTTACATATGACCAATAAAGACAGAGGAAACATGGCTGTGTTGCTGCAGTAACTGTAAATGAGGCGCTATGTCCTTAAGTTTTGTAATAGGAGTATTAACGTAGATACAATTGTTGGAATTTCCAGGGATGAGTCTGGATACAGCTCGATCTCAAACTCAACAACCTTTACTCTGATCACAAATACTGGTAGGATGGACTCTGCACAGAGGCCTCAATTTATAGAGACTCCCAAACAACACATAAATTCTACATTTATTTCCCTATGGGTTGACTCACCCTTATAAATTGGTTGGTCTTTTCAGCATTGTACACACTTAAAGATAATTAGGCTGTTTTTTCCCATGATCTTCCCCTCTCTCAACCAAGGACAGCAAATACCAAATTATTTTATGTTTTCTAAGATTACCCTATCAGATTACCTCGTGGTCTGAGGTGTTGTTTTTGTTCCAATAATTGGCTCTGAAACAGGTCAGGGCCGACAATCGTAAATATTAAACTTGTTTAATATTTTCGACTAAAAATCTTCATGTGTGTGGGAAAAGCAGACAACTCAAGAGTCCACTATGGGTCCAATTTACAAACCCACACCCACTTGTACCCATGTACATTAGACCCACAATCTGACCCTACCTGTGATTAAACACATAGTTGACACAGTAAGTCACTTTTTTCTGCCTCAAACACACGCCATCATAAAAAACAAAAGAAAGCCTTAATTATTGTAGATTGTATAGATGGGCTATTGAAACACGTATAAGAGGGTGCATATAAAATGAATAAAACAAAAAACTAATTTTCTTTTTAACTAACCCTCGTGGTTTTCAGTGGTATTACATCTTTACATCTTTTTTTTTTTTAAATGCTACCATAGGCTATTTTGGAGCTGAAATCCTTGTCCCTTATATAAAACATCCATTCCCATAGCATGGGTCAGAGGTGGGTATTTCCAGGTCCATCAAGTCAAAGTCCTGCCATGTATTGGTTCAAACCTGTTCATTGAACCAGCCCATTTTGATGAGCACAATGCCTCATCCAGGTAAATGGGATAATTAGTGGAATCACCTGTGTTCAGTGAACAGGTTTGAAGTAATACATGGTAGGACTTTGACTTGATGGACCTGGAATTACCCACCTCTGGCGTGGGTCACGATCAAAAAGATCCAATTCAAGATTGATTTAGGTTGCCAAATACATGTGAATTTTAGCTTTCACAGTACTGGACACTCATATTATGTTAACTGGTCTTATAATTCAGTATAAATGTATTAATTTTGTGTAATTAAGTTTGTAAGTACATTTTCAGTAACACATGAATACAATTAAACTGTGGTTTATAATCCATTCAACAATGGCTGGTTTCTCTCTTAAAGGTAATATAAAGTGAAGCAAGCTGTCAGTAAAAATGATTTTTTTTAATATATATTCATGCCCACATTTGCCCTTCTCACAATTTATACACCAATTTGCTTGTAAATATTTGTGGAGAAAAGATGTTTTGGTAACAGTGTTAACACAGAAAACAGGTGACACAGGGTAGAGATTTGGCTGACGTTTCTAAGACAGCACAAATTATTTAGACGTTGATCTTTATCTTAATAGTAACTGTACACCTTTTTCAGTTCACAGAATTAGGTTAGTGACAGATGAGAGCTAAACTAGAAGAAATGCCTCTTCTACAGACAAAGACTATGAAGATATGAACTGGTTTCCTTTTGTTGTCTCTGCTATTAGATCCACCATAGATATTGGTCTTAGAGCAAAACTCAATACGTTGTCAGCAGTTTATACACATCTGATGTTTCTGTCTGTAACCATAGGACTCTTTCAGAAAGAGACTTTCGTCCTGACGGAATATTTTATCTGAAAGTAAGCAGCGTGTGACACACTTAAGGGCAAATACACAGCTGCATTTGCCACAGGGCTTTATGTAAGAACCAAAGCCCTGTGCCACACCCACAGTATCCCTGAACAATGTGACAGGACAAGACAAACAGAGTTGTCCTAAAGACAACTGCAGGTGTATGCCCTGAACTGAACAACTCAGACACAATAAAAAAGAGTTACTGTTCCCTGTAATTCTGCTGATAGTTCTTCAAAGGTCAATGTCTCATGAACCAGTGAAGACCCAGTGCTACTTTTTATGCCATTTGAATCTTTCTCTCAATTTCAACTTTTTTCAAATGTTTCATCACCATTCATCAGTGTTGTGCAAGTTACTTCTAAAGTGCAAGCTATCACATATTACTTATTTGAAAGTAATTCCTTACATTTACAATATTACTATCTCAGAATTTTGATGTGTTGCAAGCCACCTCTTTTACTTTTGAGTTACAGACTCTCATTATAAATAGAGCATGCGTAGTACACTGCTACTGTATATTACAGTGAAAAGTAATCTATTACTGTACTGCATTACTTTCGTAAAACATTCCTGCCAACACTGCCATTTATTATAATATCAATCCTTTGTATTTTGCTTTTCTTCAGTGCAAATTTGGTATTTTCCTATATACAATTTGCTCATAAAAGCTCAAATTAAAATTTAGGGTGATATCAAAAACAGAGAAAACTGATGAAAATGTTACTTTTTCATAAAGGATCTGAACACCTGCATGTAAAAACAAGTGTTTCCATCCACTGTCATTGATACAACTCCATGGGTTTTACTGGGGAACCAATGTTGTGGAAGATGACAGTGTTTCCATGGCAACTATGAAGCCTCTAAATGTCCAAATGACTCATATCTGATGACCATGAAAAGGTGACAAACTGCATTTTACACCAGTCATTTTAAAGTATCGGTAGGTTTAGTCGCTCAGAATGTATTAAACATGTTACATTAGATAGCTTTGGTCAACGGTGGATGTTTGGGACTTTATGGGTTAAAGGTAGGGTGCAAGATTTTTTACTATACTGCAGAAAATCCCCTTCACACCCGAATTAAAACCAATGAATTAAATGCCCTAACACACACACACACACAAAATTATAATATAGTCACCTGTGGAATGGACAGGATAGAAAAAACATCATCCAGAGAATTTTGAGCACCCACTTGAAATAATTGAACAGTGATATGTCTGTCCAGGGTGCAATTTATCAAAAAAAAAAAAAAAAACAGAGGGAGGGGGGGGTTCCTCCTTTTTTCTTTTTTCTTTCTTTTATTTCCTACGCAGTGGTGTGCTGCGACCAGCCAGTAATGGGTCAGGGGGTGGAGGTAGCTCGCGGCCCCAGTTTTACAACATCCTCCACCTGGACTTCACCACTTCCCAGTGCGAGGAATGCATGATGCTCTTTATCACCACAGGAGGAGGAGACTGAATGAGGTATATATGGACCAGAGCTGAAGTTGGAGCTTTAAACAGAAGTGGGGGAATTGTTGCTGTGCAGTGTGTGTAAATCCTCAGGAACAAGCATTGTACGTCAAGTATTTTGGAGTCGGGACTTTAGAGGGATGTCTGAAGAAAGAGATTTGGACTATTGAGTTGTGTGTGTTCAAAATTTAGCTAGCTCTTGAACCCCATCTTTAACCATTTAATGAGTATTATTCTAACAGGCCACCTACATTTCTTTGTTAGTGCAATAACAGTATCCGAAAATGTCTTCTATACCAATTCATTTGAACCTTAGTTCAGGAAGAACCTTTCAATATATACAATTTAATTATCATTACTATATGTAATAAATGTTTAAAACAGTGTGTTAGAATAACAAAATAAAACATTTTATCATTTTTACTATGAAACAACTGTAAGTGCTCATAAAGATTTTTTTTTCATTTATTTTACATCTGCTCAAACATTTTTTTTGTCTAGGACATTCTTCATCCATGTTCAAGCTTATTTTAGTTATTTTTTTTGTCATTCATAAATAAACTGTATAAACTGGAAAAATGCAGATGAATATTGAAAAAAAAACTGGACAAAAACACACAAGCAGAACACACTAAATCGCAATCCCTATTATGTACAATTATTTACAAGAATTCAGCACAGAAACATAGTTAAAACCTCACTACACTGTTACTAAATCCTAAAATTCTTCCATGTCTCTCTTACACTGACTGCCTTCTGCTGCTTTAAGCTCCACCCACTTCCACCCCTCCCCCCTGGCTAATGCAGGCTTCTACCCTAATGTGTTACAGAATAGAAAGTACAGCTAAAATATGATGTTTGGATTTTCGAAATGGCATAAACAGTGGATGTAAAAATGCGTCACCAGTGATACAATGACCTTTAAAGGTTTAAGTGTAATATGCTGAATATCGGAAAGGGACAAATTATGAAAATGAAGGGGAACTAAGAGCCTTTGTTATTTAAAAAAAACATGCAAATAATATGGAAACATCACAAAGAGCAGACAGAAGGAAACAGGGCTTTTTCATTTGCATCATGATCTTATCATCATGCAATGAACTGATATTTCCACTCAGGCTGGTATCCTGCAAGTTTTCGATGTTTCCCTCTTACATCACACCTGGAAGCCATAACATCATTATCAGGCTTCTGTAGCACTGGATAATGACCCGATCATTAATTGAATGTGCTGGAAGAAAGAAATATCAAAAACCTGCAGGATTCCAGCCCTCAACGACCAGAGTTTCTCACCCCTGCAATAGATCATGGCAGGAAAAAAGAGCATATCAACCAATGCAACAGTCCAATGCAGATATTAACTTAAAATATCAGCCTAATATACTCAACTGGCTGATATATCATTAGTGTTTACTATGTTACAATTGACACAAACATCTCTCTGATACTGAAAGAAAGCCTTAGAAATTAAATATTTGTGTATATTCCATTCAGCAAAACAAGCCAAAATAATATTTTTAAAAAGAGAAGTATTGTGATAGAATTGATCATAAACAATACTGTGATAAAAATGTTTTGTTCGTGATGTCCAGCATGATAGTAAACGTGTTTGTAATCACTTTTGTAAGACATAGATGAGCAAAGTAATCACAGTGTACCACATGCCTCAATGAAACTACAATCCATGTAAATAAAAAATGCACTTAAAATAACTTACTATAAGCAACAAACTGGGATCCAGCAGCCATATTAGACACCTACATGTTTTCTAATATTCTAACTTCTGATGAGCGCATAAAAATGTAACCATGGGTCTATCACTGCTGCATTTACATGGGACTGTGAATTGTGTGTGTGTGTGTGTGTGTGTGTCTAAATGCTTGTGTCCAAGCCAAGACTCACAGACAACATCAGATGACCCTGAAGGAAACTGTGCAGACAGATCCACCCACTCCACAGACCTTACAGTCGTACTGCTCTGGTTAGTCATTTCCACACTGCTTTGGAAAAAGTACAGCCCCCATGGGATTAGAGGGGTGTGGGGGTGGGGTGTGTGTGTGTGTGGGGGGGGGGGGGGGGTAGAGTGACACTAAGCAGTATAAAAATGTCACAGTGTGGATCCATTATCAATCTCTTGTCATCTGTCACGTCAGAAGGTGGATAGTCAGGGAAACTGCAAATAATGAAGTTCCTTCAATGCAAAAAAAAAAAAAAAAACCTTCCTCTGACACTGATGTGAAGCAGCTGCCTCTAATGTCTGGACATGAGTGGGACATCATTTGGCTGTAAAAAAGACTCTTCTGTTATGTCATAAGAACACTCCACTTTAGATCTTGGTTGACATAGTGACTTCAGTGAGCCTCATTCAGTTCAAAGCTCTGTCCAAACCCACGTCAGCGATCATTAAACACTGAAAAGTGAACTATAACACACACTGTGTTTCTTACACAACTTTCACAACTTTACAATGTTACCTGAGGAACAAAATTCCCTTCTCATTCTGCTATGCTGCAGATACCCCACTGCCTGAATGATCTATGAGACTGATCTGTGTCAATCAATCAATCAATAAATCAATCAATCAAATTGAATTTATATAGCACCTTACAACACCAAAAAGGTACACACGGTGCTTTCCAAAATGAGATAAAACAATAAAAAAAACAAGTAGCAATTCTAAAACCAAGATAAAAACAAGTTATAATAAATAAAAGACACATGGACAGACGGCTACATGTCAAAAAACAGCTACAGCTCAGTCGTTGATCGTAGCTGTGCTGGAAGCACATTTCACAGCCTTGGGCCAAAAACTGCAAATGAACGATCACCATCATTTTTTTTAGATTTGGATTTGGGGACAACCAAAGATGTGTTATTAGAAGACTTATAAGTTATAGGTTCAGTGAGGTAGGGTGGGGCTAGACCATTGATGGCCTTGAAGAACTTTGAACTTTTTTAACATATGGAAATCATGTTAGACATTTCTGTCCATGTTGGTCGCAACGCATGTATCCCGTCCTTTCTCAAAGCAGATGACATCGTGGTGGTCAGCAGGTCCGCTTGTGACTGACGCTATTATTACGACACATTTAAGTTAAGTCTGTAATTTATTGAATTAACAGGCAGAATGTCTGATTCATTACTATCTGGCTCATCCACCGTTCAGCTTTATCACTTCATATTTAGACCCTTTTCATTTTTGGTTTGTTTCTTGGTACACTGTAGATTTTGCAGTGTTAATTTGGAGACAATGGGACCAAATACACTCTAGAAGAAGTTAAATAAACTCTCTAAGTGTTGATTTAACACTGCAAAATTTACTGTGTAGCTGTAGTTTAGTAGGCGGACGCACATTGCTCAGTTTCCTGCTTTTCGTTCAATCAAATCTGAATGTAGACAGTGACATTTGAGTGTCAGTTGAAGAGTTGACTAGGTTGTCAACTTGTTGTCATGACACCACACGCACGTGCAGAGACACACAGGGAAGGAACGCACACTTCCAAACACGGAGAAAGAAACTGACTCACCATCACCAATGAAAAAGTGAAGGTGTATGTACGAGAAGTGTTGGGAAAGTGAAGATCTGTGGCTGAAAGGGGTTGAGGGGAATACAGTAAGGGTTTCGGTTCCTTCTGCGATGTCAGTGAATCCTCAAAGTCAGTTAATATTCTAAGTTATTTCAAGTAAAAAATAATGCAATGGCAAATAAATAAAATTAAATAGCTAAAGTCAATTGTGAGTGGATGATTTTAAATATTTTGAATCTTTATTTTAACAAAAAATACAGCGTACATCATCTTTAAGGGAGTGGAGCATTATTAATATACCATGTAAGGTGGTATATTGGTGTCCCACATTGTCCCCCTGAAACATACCTTTTGTCCCCCCTTTGGCTTATTGGCAGGTGGTCACCCTAGATGAGCGACTGGCAGCTCACGTCATAGCCATAATAATATATCTAGCTAGGTGTTGATTGGTGTGGCCTGCGTTAGCATGACACAAACCACTACAGTGGTAGGCTGTTTGCCCCACCTGAAACTTCATTTTAATAATTCCATCAGCAGTAACAACTTACACCATTAGTATTATCATAGCTACAGATTCCAGAACACACTTCCAAAACAGCACCAATTATCATAGTCTTTCTTTCTGCTCCTTTCAACTCATTTTACCCACTTCCACAACACATTAGTAGTAAATAATCTCACATTTTCTACAGGCTCTGCACTGGTAGACTTAAATAGCAATTACAGCTCTTATTATTTTAACATCCATTCTGTGATAAAACTGTCCTGTTTTAAGTGGCTTTTATCACTCAATATTTTATGATGGTCATGTAAATTATGAATTAAGAAACAGAGAAAGCTACACTAAAAAAAAAAAAGGTATTTGTTCAGTTGAGAGAGAGAGAGAGAGACCTTCAGAGTTCTAACAGAAAAAATGTTCCCACCATTATTTTTTACATCAGACCAACAAAATATTTAATGCCTGAATATAGCATGTACTAATAAACTGAATTTGTGAATGGTCAGTGGCAGAGGACAACAGAATTCAACAGAGTCAATGAATGCTAACAGTTGCTCAGAAGACAGAGCAGCCGGTTGTCGAGTTGCCAAAGGGTTGACAGTTCAAATCCAGCACTGTCCTAGTCATGTGCTGTTGTGGTCCTTGGGCAGAAACGTCACCCTCTTTACCTCCAGTACTGATATTCACACTGGTGTATGAATGTTCAATGGAATGTGTATGTGAATAAATAATGGATCCACTGTACACGCTTTGAGTATGAATTCATAGAAAAGTGCAATATACTGTAAATCGAATCCCTTATTACACTGGAGAACTATTGTCATGTTGATTCCAAAATAGCAGTCAGGTTTTTTTCTCCACAGCGTACCCTCCAGATAAGCAAAACTCCACTGATTAACTATAGTAAGACTTTCCAGCTGATTACGACTGGACTCATCTACAGCTACATGAGAACTTGTTTGTGCAGTTACTATGGAGACAGTGTGGTGAGAGGTGTGTGCAGCTCCTAATAGGTCAGTACAATGATAGCAGACACAGCCTTTGTAAAAACACAATAGCATTAAATAAACATGGCAATTATGCCTGTTTCTTTCGCATGTCATTGTATGTCAATATTTGAACATTCTTAGAAAACAAGCACATACCTGTTAAGTACGGTATTTTTCATATGTTTTAAGAAAACAGGGATCCTATAGTTACAAAAGTTGCCGTGATTGAGAAAAACTGAAATCAGTTTTGGATTCCTCACCCAAAAAATTTATTAAAAACAGCTGTCAGACCGAACTCAACAGAAATTGTGTTCGCAGTGTTATTATTTGGGGAGTAAAATTTGGTTGGCTCAATAAAGAATTTGATGTAGAGTAGTAAGTTTTAGCAGAATATATGTACCATTGGGACAACAGAATAATAAACAACTTCCCAATTGTGGGATCAATAAAGTACTTCTATTCTATTCTATTCTATTCTATTCTATTCTAATGTAACTTGGTACCATGAAGTGGAAAATCATTGACAGTGCCTGCTGTAGCAAATAAGCAACATACCAAAAATGTATATCAGTTGAATGTGCTATAGTCAAATAAATTATCTCTACTTTATTTAATAGTTACTTATTCACAGCTGTCAAATTAGTATCCCTTTTATCAGGTTAATCATAGAGTTGCTTTGGATTAATTTTGATCAATCATGATTAAAACACCTCATATCAGTTGACTGTTTTTTTTTAATTCAAATATCCCTTAAAATACACAAAAATACATGAAGAAAATATAGAGAATAAAAGATACAAAATATGCAAAAATCCACTAAAATTCCCAAAAAAGTAATGAAAAATCCAAAACATATTCAAAAATATGAATATATATGAATTTAAAACAACAAAACAACTGAAAACAACTGTTCCATTTAATTGTAACAATTTTAATCAGATTAATCATGCTGATGAATTAATCCCTGTTAATGCATTCATTTTGACGGATCTACTTTTTTTATACTTATATTTAAATCCACACATTACAGTTTTCAAATCTTTACTGCCGGACGTTGTTTTAAAATTTTAACCCATCTCAACATTTTTACAGTGTACTGAGAGGATTGAGACGTGTAGCAGGTTCAGCTTTTGTGACTATTTTATTATTACAGTTTGCTTTTTTCTACCCAGAGGGTTATATGGAAGGAATGATTCCTACATTTCATCTGCTGCATTTAGAGTTTCACTACACACTGGACATCAGAGTCAGCCATATGAGCAGATGAGGGCATAATTCAGTCCACGAATCAAACACACAACATTTTTTTTTTTCTAATCTCCTCTTCACTGAGGCAATGCCTGAAGCATCAAAAGCTATTTCAAGTGTCTGCTCTACATTTACATGCGAGGCTCTCTGCTTTACCTGAATGGTGCAAGAATACAAATTAGATGGAGACCGTGTTAGACATGTATGTAAAACTGTCACAATGAACGTGCTACTGAGGCATTTGGCGCTTGACATATACACACAACTGATCTTATATGAGTCCAAATACACTCTGACTTCATTCACTGTTGAATATTCCCACCAGTTTTGTTCCTTTCAGTTCTGTGCTGATACTATATGGCTCCTCTAAAATACACAAAATCACCAGCCGCTTCTTTTTTATCTGCTTTGACATTTCCAAAATGTGTTCTATTTCCTGCTGAACTTAACATAGTGTGAACCCAGGTCTGTTCAGTGCTGGTGTTTGAGGTCATAGGAGAAATGTTTTTATTATTTCCTCTCACCCTCTGTTCTCTTCATCTGTCTTATTCGGTTCAAATTTAACAGATTTAA
Organism: Siphamia tubifer; assembly: GCA_020466265.1. NCBI lineage: Eukaryota > Metazoa > Chordata > Actinopteri > Kurtiformes > Apogonidae > Siphamia > Siphamia tubifer. The sequence goes on from CM035786.1 coordinate 37,849,455, forward strand.
CTATCATTTTCAAACCAGGTGAAGTAGAGAAGTCATTATTGTCTGTGATGCAACTTTGTATTTACCTGCTGATCCAGCACACCTGTGTAGCCCATAATGGGTGCGTGGGTTTTTTCCTTTTCCACGGTTGGAACAGGACCATTAAAGTGCTGGGCAGACGACGATGAAAATGATGTAGATGGCATATATGATCTCAAACCAAAGCTGTTCCTGTACAGCAACAAAGTGGTAACCACGGTAACAATGATGCTGCCAATCCATCGGTACTGCAGAGTTAAGAGGGGGAGGGGGGCAGAAAATAAATTTTAAAAGTTAAAATCATAAGTGCTTAATTATATGCTGTTCCTATAAGCTATGTACAATACTCCACAATCATATGGGTAAGTGCAACAATTTTAGTCCAAACATTCCTATTAGTTAAATATCAGAGGGGGACAAACAGTAATAATGACAGCTGCTCTTCTTCATGCTAGACTGAAAATGAAATGTCAGCTGTGTCATTCAACATGCTGCCAACAGGATGCATGTAAATAGGATTAATCCTGCTGAATTCGATATTGCGTCGATGATTACATTCAACTTCAAACTCTCTCTCTCTCTCTCTCTCTCTCTCTCTCTCTCTTTTTTTTTTTTTTTTTGATGGCTACAGTTGGCACATAAAAAAACCCTAAAGTCAAATTAGGACAGAAGAGAATATGGAAGGAAAAAAGCCAATCCACTCACTTCTGAGCTATAAAAACCCTAAAAGCGCACGCATAAAAGAGCATCCCAGACATGTTTCCTGCAGAGCTCATCCATAATTACCGCTCTTATCTTCATCTTCATTTCCCCTCGTCTCTCAAAGCGGACCCAGCCGTCATCCTACCGGGGACACAGCTCCCTGTAATCTCTTGTCCGCATGCACCGTTTGAGCGGCGACGGCATCACCGGGATAAGCGCGCACAGCTCTGGAACAGCCGCTCCACTACTGCTCTGCCATGCTCTCCTCCACAGGGACGCCCCCCACCCCCACCCCCACCCCCACCCCCACTCCAAAGCAACATTGCGATCCTCATGGTCCTAAACAACTCAAACAGTCCAAAGGAAGATTCAGGAGTTTGGGATTATTATTGACATTTTTTTGTTTTTTTTAATGGAGGTCAACATGCAGCAGATCGTACACAGTAAATTTTGCAGTGTTAAATCAACACTTAGAGAGTTTATTTAATTTCTTCTAGAGTGTATTTGGTCCCATTGTCTCCAAATTAACACTGCAAAATCTACAGTGTATCTTCAGCCTGTTGGTGAAATTCCACAAGTATTTGGTATAGGGACAATGTGTCTTAACCCTTTGATACATGATGACTTATGAGAATTTTAGTCAAGATTTTGTACTACAGATTGTTCTTTTAATTATTTATTGTTTTATTTTATTATTATAGTGTCATAGGTTTTATATTATAATGTATAGGTTTTATAGAGTTTCATTCCGATATTGTTGCACTGGAGCTGCACCCTAAATTTCATTGTTTTAATGTACAATGACAATAAAGCATTCAATTCAATTCAATTTTTTCCTTATAAGTGTTTTTATTCTTCTTTAAGCGTGAATAAAGCAATGTGATTGAAATGTTTTAATGAACCAATTTTTTTTTTATGGAGTTACAAAAATGTCCACTTCAGTGTTTAATGTGTTTAAGCTTTAAAGCAAAGAAATGTGTATTTAAAATGCAATATTAGAACTTTATGAAATACAACATTTTAGGATGATGCAACAAATGTCATCCCACCAGCAGATACAGTCTGTGTTGTAATTCTAAACAGTACTGTCTCCTATAGACTCTGACAAACGAGAAGACTCTAGGAAACAGTACTGTTTAGAATTACAACACAGACTGTATCTGCTGGTGGGATGATATTTTTTCTAGTTATCTGTCAAATTAAGAACAAAGGGAATGTAGGTTTTAATGTACGATTGCTGCTCATATATCAGTTTTAATAGACTATGTGTTCTATGGAGCATAGTAGCTACACGGGTGACTTTTTTTTTTACACGATCAAAAAAAGCATGTTTTTAGCACGAGATCTGGGGCTTAATTCCCCAAAGCCCCCCCCACCCCCCCCCCCCCCCCACCCCACCCCCCCCCCCCCCCCCCCACACACACACACACACCACCACCACCACCACCATCGATGGGGAGCAAGCAGGGGGTGCTGAGCAAAATTTTCGGGGTGCTGAAGCAACCCTAAAAATAGTCTAAACTCACCCCTGAATTCACCCCATAGGTATTCAATGGGAAATAACAACTGCTTCCGTTAACCATCGGCTTATTAATTTGTGAATAAAACCTGTTAATAATTTGGACTCCATGCCTAGGATACATGTGACGTCACCACAGACTCCACATCACAGCTGAGTGGAGTGTGACGTCACAGACGAGCTCCATTGTATCTCTTACTAAGCCCAAATAAAACCTAACGTCACATTTGCTTCCCTTAAAAAATGCTGCTGTGTGCACAAAGTTTTTTCTTTTCTTTTTTAAAACGGAGCTTAAAAAATATGCGTTTCAAAACTACGTTTCTGTAAATATAGCCTAAGTAGTTGTGAGAACTGAGTTATCTGTAGGACATTCAGTGTGGAGGTAACTTAGGACATTGAGTAATTAAGAGATTTTATATTTTAACACTGCTGAATCTAAGAACAAACAAACAAACAAATAATTAAATAAATAAATAAGTTCATATTTTGGTTTCTACAGAAATGTATAAGAGAAAACAACCTTTTAATTTGATATGGTTAAGGTGGACAAAACACTCTAAAACCCAAATAGTTGTCGTTGCTCAGAAAAAGCATGCAAACTGATTACACTTCTAAAAACAAGTAAAAAGAACTGAATATTTTAAATTACTTGTTTTGTTTTGTTTTTCAAAGTGCAATCGTTTAGCATGGTTTTAACTAGTAAAACCAATTCCTGTCTAAGTAACTGAGGTAAGTGTGTTATAAGGACTAAAGACAGAATAGGTTTCACATGTAAAGATTTAGTAGATTAATAATTATACAAAGGAAGCAGTAGTTAATACAACTTGAAATATTTAGTTCTTTATATTTGTTTTTATAAGTTTGCATGCTTTTTCTGAGTACTGACAACTAATTGGATTTTACAGTGAAGATTTAGCTTTTATTAGATGATCCTGCCAAAGTAAACGTGAAAAAAATAGCAGCTAAAACAATGACAGCAGAAACCTTGTCATTACCTTTAGAAGTTGTGAGCTCATCTCGGCAACAAAAGTCCATAAGAAGTTAGAGTCGTACCCTTGTGTGTCTATCTATAATGATGTAAAACAGCTAAACAATACTGTCTACATTCCATTTGGTAACCGGTTGTGCAACTACAGTGTACATTCAAAGCTTTCATGCACAAGTGAAAATAACTCAGAATCCAGTTAGTTACATTCACTTCCTCTTACCTTCAGACATCAGATGAGATAATACTGATGATAATAATAATAATAATAATAATAATAATAATAATAATAATAATAATAATAATAATAATAATAATAATAATAATAATAATAATAATAATAATAACAATAATAATAATAATAATAAGCTTTATTTGTATAGCACCTTTCATACAAACACTGTAGCCTAAAGTGATTCACATTGATTGAAAATTAAAATACAATTTTAAGACAGGGTGAAATAAAAAATACATTAATAGGCTCGATGACGTCACGTTTTGACATCATATGACGTCAAGCGAATGGTATATTTGCAAAATGTATCAACTTTACAGACTTGTGCTGCTTTGTACACCAAATCATTCTTTTATATATAAAAATATAATGAAAAATATTATTTCTAACATGACTGAAGTGGAATTAAAACACACTGATTGTATCAGTATTTTTAAGTAACTTATGAGAATTGTATTTGATTTTCTAATGAAAATTCATCACAGTCAATGACTTCCTAAAATCTAGAGCCTATAGATTTTTCAATCTACCCCCCCCCCCCCCCCCCCCCCCCCCCCCACACACACACACACACACACACACACACACAGACACACACAATCAGGTAACTCAAAGGAAGGACAACAGAATTAGTATAAAATGAAAACAAAACATTGCCTTGACTTTTCATTACCAACATTGCCATTACAGTATGTTCTGGGTCATCATCCGACTGTAATGTGAAGCTTGCATTGTGCAGCACAAGTGTTAATGTGAGCAGACAGGATTGTCCTGTGTATTTCACAAGTCTTCCTATTACTTCTATCAGCGTCACATCATCAATAAATACTCGTGACCCAGTTGAGCTGGCAGCCAAAGAGGCCTGTGTCATAGCACTGCCTCTACCGGTTTAACATAGAGTTCTGCACTGGAGCCCAAGGCCCGAGGGGCCCAACAGCCCGAGGGCCGGGCTTCCGACCGACGACCGTATTATTACCTCGGACACGGGCCGGGCTCGGGCACTTTTATTTTTCAATTTAATTATTTAAAAAAAACCTGTGTTGTGTTTAAATTGAAACAATTGAACGCAGCAGCTGCTGCTCTCCCCGGCACTGGCACCTCCCTTATATGGGCATACGGTAGCCTCCCTCACTATCTGATTCGCGCGACTTCCCGACTCCCACCACAAACATGGAGAACGACATAAAGACAAAGATTGAAAATGGTGAATTGAAGAGAGTGAACAACACTAAGGGAAAATCTGCGTTCTGGACTAAGTTTCAACTTATTACAACCCTTCAAGATGAGCCAAACGGGTTTGTTCAGTGTTCACAAGTAACAAGATGGCGGCGCGCGCAGACGCGAAGCCTCGACGGTCCCGTCTAGGTGTACTTTTTCTAGTGTTTTTGTGTGTTTTTCTATTAACCAAGAGGACTACCTGTTGGGCGAAAATCACCTTCACCCGACAAGACTTGCTGGAAATAGGTCTGAAGCACGAACGGACCATTTCAACGGATTTTATAAGCCGGGAAAACATCCCCACGGAACTAGCGCGACCCCCCGGCTCACCGTGGCTCCCTATCATCAAGAGCCGACGGCGGAGAAAGCGTCGCGGAGCCCGGGGAGGTCCGCTAAACAGACTGAAGCGAGACCCACACAGACCAGCGATACCGAGCCTGTTCCTGTCTAATGTGAGGTCGATCACAAACAAAATGGACGAACTAAGGCTCCGTGTTGAACAGAGAACGGTGAACAGCTGTGCTCTGATCATAACAGAAAGCTGGCTAACGGCTAGCATACCGGACGCTAGCATTGAGCTAACGGGCTACACGACGCACAGGCGAGACAGAGACGCCGCGACTACGGGGAAAACGCGAGGCGGTGGATTATTAATCTACGTCAACAACGACTGGTCATCCGACTCCAAGCTGGTAAGCAGCCACTGCTCCCAAGATCTGGAGTATATGACGGTCAAATGCCGACCGTTTCACCTGGCCAGAGAGCACTCTGCCGTCCTGATCACGTCTGTTTACATAGCTCCCGATGCTAATGCTAACTCGGCGCTAGCTTTGTTGCACGACGCCATCAGCTCACAACAAAGTAAATACCCCGACGCCGTCCACATCATAGGAGGGGATTTCAATCAGACGAATCTGAAGGCAGTGCTTCCTAAATTACACCAGCACGTGAAATGTGCCACAAGGGGAGAAAATACACTGGACAAGGTGTATACTAACATCAAAAATGGCTGTAGAGCCAGACAGCTGCCTCATCTGGATCAGTCTGATCACATGTCCCTGCTCCTAACACCGGGATATACACCCATCAGGAAGAGCGCCCCCATCATAACAAGATCTGTGAAAACATGGCCGGAGGGCGCCATGGAGAGGCTTCAGGACTGCTTTGTGGAAACAGACTGGTCGGTCTTTGAAGACACAGACCTGGAAAAACACACAACAGCAGTCCTAGGCTACATCACCCACTGTATAGACACGGTCACGGAAGACAAACGGGTCCGTGTCTACCCAAACCGGAAGCCCTGGATGACTAAAGAAGTGCAAGCTCTACTCCAAGAGAGAGACAAAGCCTTCAAAACAGGAGACCAGGCGCTCTACAGTGCAGCCAGAGCCAAGCTAAAAAGAGGGATTAGTGAGGCCAAGGCAGACTACAAGAACAAGATCGAGGACTGCCTACAAAGCAATAACACCAGGAAAGTATGGCAGGGAATACAGCACCTGACCAACTTCAGATCCACCAAACCCACGGCTGACGGTGACGCCTCCAGAGCAGAGGAGCTGAACGACTTCTTTGCTCGTTTCAACACCCAGCTCCCGACAGCCACCTCAACACCCCCTCGACAACCCCCTAGACAACCCCCCACGCTGACCACCCCACCAATGCTCCACAGCAGCCACACTCTCACAGTGGAGGAGCACGAGGTGAGAGGCATGCTGAGGAGAGTGAACCCGAGGAAAGCCACAGGCCCAGACGGTGTTCCAGGACAGGTTCTGAGAGAGTGTGCAGACCAGCTGGCTGGAGTCTTCACCAAGATCTTCAACCAATCACTCTCTCAGGCCGTCGTCCCACCATGCATGAAGACCTCCTGCCTGAATGACTACCACCCGGTAGCACTCACACCCATCTTCACCAAGTGCTTTGAGAAACTCATCAGAGCACACATCACCTCAGCCCTACCCCCCGATTTTGACCCCCACCAGTTCGCCTACAGGGCCAACAGGTCCACGGAGGACGCCATCGCCACAGCTCTGCACTCCACCCTGAGCCACATGGAGCAGAGGGGGAGCTACGCAAGGCTGCTCTTTGTGGACTACAGCTCGGCCTTCAATACCATCACCCCGGAGAGACTAGTGGCCAAACTGACAGACCTGGGAATTCCAAGCTCCATGTGTAGCTGGATCTTGGACTTCCTGTCGGAACGTCCCCAGAGGGTGAGGATGGGCTGCCACACCTCCTCCAGCCTAAGCCTCAGCATCGGCTCCCCACAGGGCTGCGTGCTGAGTCCCCTCCTATACTCCCTCTACACATATGACTGCACCCCCGCACACTCCAGCAACTCCATCATAAAGTTTGCTGATGACACCACCGTGGTGGGGCTCATCTCAGGAGGAGATGAGTCGGCATACCACGACGAGGTGGAGAGGCTGGCAGGGTGGTGCGCGGACAATAACCTGGCCCTTAACACCTCCAAGACCAAGGAGCTGATTGTCGACTTCAGGAGGAAGAGGACAGACCTTCAGCCCCTGGTCATCAGCGGAGACGTCGTGGAGAGGGCATCTGACTTCCGCTTCCTGGGCGTCCACCTCAACGACGACCTGACCTGGAGCACCAACACCACAGCGACCATCAAAAAGGCACATCAGAGACTGTACTTCCTGAGAGTCCTCAGGAATAACAACCTGGCACAGGAGCTGCTTGTGTCCTTTTACCGGTGCTCCATCGAGAGCATCCTCACCTACTGCATCTGCGTGTGGTTCTGGAGCTGCATGGCTGCAGAGAGGAAGGCTCTCCAGAGCGTCATCAACACCGCCCAGAAGATTATCGGATGCCCCCCCCCCCCCCCCCCCCTGACTGAACTCTACAACACCCGCTGCCTGAAGAAGGCCCACAGCATCCTACAAGACCCCTCCCACCCAGGACACTGCCACTTTACACTCATGCGCTCAGGCAGACGGTACAGAGCCATGAGCAGCAGCACCAACAGACTCAGAGACAGTTTCTACCCCAGAGCAATAACTGCACTGATACCGCACTGAATAAGTCTACCTCAACGTTTACATACTGTACATTTGTATTCTACAAAGTTTACTTTTTATTTTTAATATTTAAATTTGAAGTGCACCTTAAGGAAGAACCGGAAATACAATTTCGTTGTTCTGTAAACATGTTTATTATAACAATGACAATAAAGGAAGTCTAAGTCTAAGTCTAAGTCTAAGTCTAAGTCTAAGTCTGTTGTATGCAAAGCTGTTCTGTCATATGACAGCAAAAAAACAGGTTCATCCAGGGCCGGACCTGGCCTGATTTGCACCCTGGGTGAGACATGCCCCCCCCCCCCCCCCCCCCCCACACACACACACACACACGCGGAAGACAGATTATACGACAAACACCAATGTACATATCAATGCTTATTTTTAATTACAATTTAAAAAACACAAAGTAAAAATTGTGATAAGAATTAATAAATAAAATTGAGAAATTTGTAAATATAAATATTCTAAAATTGCACACAAATGTAAACATAATAACATTGCAAATTGCACAAACCTTTTCAAAAAGCAAAACCACTGTTAACAACTATAATTAAGTAATAATAAAATGAGTGCAAATGACTTCGCTTTTCCTTTTGGCTTTTCCCTTAGGGTTCAACACAACAAACAAAAAAAAACTAGCAGTAAAAGTAAAAGTGCAGCAGCAGCAGCTGTAAAGATACAATCTAAAACTGGACCTTTATTGCCTTCTTTGATGCAAAATCCTCAATTATATCCCTGTAATAAATATGTCAGTAAATATATATGAAGGAATATGGAGATTTAAAAAAGTAAACACATTTAACAGCACACATCCCATTTATTTATTTATTTATTTATTCAATTTTTAGTTAATCACTTTATAAACTTTCTTAAACCATGGACTCACTGTCTCATTTCCTCAGCCTATTTGTGGACTCACCAACTGACCAAAGATAGCACCAAATCCCCATATAGGCCCGTTATGATCAATTCATTTGGGCTTATTAGCAATCCTGTGAAACACAGAAGTATCTCTACAGCCCACTAACCAGCAATGGAAAAATGCATAAAAGATGGGGAAAAAATCCTTAAATGGTAATAGTGGTTTTATTTATATTATTAATGTGGCACAGGGGAGGCTAGATAATCATGTGTAACATTAGGCGTTAATGATCCCTTAATTTGTGATAACTAGTCTAGACTAGTCTAATGTGTAACAGTGTAACGTTGTATTAATAAAGCATTTGGTGGTTAGCAGGTCAATAGTTTATTAAAATACCCCAGTTGTGACTGGAGCACGTTTGCTTAGGATTTGGGCTTGTTTTTGCCTTTTGTTGACCTTATTAGCTTCGGGGTCATCATCACATTCACACTCGACACTTGCCATGTTTACAAAGTAACTTTGTGTAATTTAGGCCTACCTGCATCTATTGCTCTCCTTTCTGCCTCCTCTTCTCTCCTTTTTCTGAACTGAAAACCAGATGGCTTTTTTCTCTCCATCTTGGTTCGTCGGTGTCTGACCGCTATTAATGCTATCACTGGCATTCACCAATAATATTGACATGACGTAAGCAAACTAAGAGAACTGGCTGTTACATTTTTTTCCTATAGCCAGTGTTTATTAAAATGTAAATATACATTAACAATATACATATCAAAATTAGAATATATTTTTCTATATTTTTACGATATAGTGTGGTTGTAATTTTTTTTTTAAAACAGAAATGCCAAATTAGGATGATTGCCCCCCCCCCCCCCCCCCCCCCACACACACACACACACACACGCACATGTGCCTTTCTCTGGGGTGTATGGCAAGCCAAAGTGTTCACATAGCCACGCGTTGTGTTTATTATATTACACGTTACAGAAGGCGTTCTACCACGCGCACTGGTGCGCTTTCACGCGTTACAGCGCGCGTGCTAGAACATGTGCCATTGTGCGTGCCATTGTGCGTGCCATTGCGCGTGCTATTAAGCGTTCTGTAATGCATGATATAATAAACACAACGCATGGCTATGTGAACATTTTGGTTTGCCATAGGGGTCGGTGCCTGGGCCGAAGCAAGCAAGACGGAAAAAAAAAAAAAAAAAGACGGGGAAAGGAGAAAAAAATAGGACGGTCATATGCTGGCGCCCCATAGAGGATTGCGCCCTGGTCCGTTGCCCAGCCTGCCCATAGCTAAAACCGGGTCTGGGTTCATCACATCTCCAGAGACATTTTGAAAGGGTATGTGGCGGATTCAGCAGCAGTCACAGACCGAGTTCTCAAGCTGCTGATCGAAAACATGAGCCCCTATTTTAACCTGCTCTTTTATGTCCACATTGATCTGTCAGAAACCGTTTGCTTATTCACAGAAAAAATAGAATGCTGTTTTTTCTAACTGCAGAGCGTTATCCCATTTTCATAGCGGCAGATTTAATTTATGAACGCACTCAATGAATATAGCGTTCTATCACGCTAAAACATTCTTATGGGAGGTTAAAACAAACAAACAAAAAAAGTCGGGCCGGGCCGGGTCCGGGCCTGAGAATTCTGAAAACCTGTCGGAGCGGGCCAGGCTGGAGCTCTACCCCCTCGGGCCAAGATAATAGGCCCGTGCAGGGCACTTGTTCAACATGCTATTCCTTTCCTTCTCTAGACTATTGTCTTACAGTACCCGTTTATCTTGCTTTCATCTAATATTGACCAATATTAGTATTATATAATATAAGTGTTTTTATTCTTCTTTAATATAATATAATATAATATAATATCTAATATAATAATATTATGACTAATATTCTTTAAATTACCCGACCCGAAATAGGTTTTTGTTTTAGCCAAATAACAAGCCTGACTCTGAATCTGGTCCACTATCTTTAATTTGTCCACAACAATAAAAGCTTGTGAACACAACACGCTGGTAAATACCACTTCCTAACTAGAAAATATTTACTTCCCAGAGCACATGAGTGGCACATAAATAAGCAGTACAGCATTCTCATTGGTTTATGATGCAGCAGATTGGCACTAATCATCATTCTATAGGGTTGCATTTTACACTGCATCTGTGCAGAACTTTACACTGTCTTTTAACTCTACTGTTAGAGCTGGTTTTCTCTCCATAGAGCTTAAAATAGCTTGATTTGACACTGCATTTTTTACTGAGTATATGAAACTAACTAAGCCATTGTTTTGTGTTTATTAGTTTTATTGCATTCTTCTCAACACCCAGTGTGTGGGTAAGAATATTGAATAATATTCTGACTTTTTTTTTTTTTTTTTTATCTTGCCATATCTTTATCTTGTGCCATAATTGAATATACTTGTTTTGAGATTTGTCATCTGGGGACATCCCACCTAAAGGACAGGGGATGGTTTGATTGTCTAATTTGTCATGGCAACCTGAGCAGCTAAATGCTCTCAGGAGACTCAGATTTGCTGGAAGCTGTAATCTAGTCAGCAGAAGCTAATGGGAATGAATCTTTTTATAGACGCCCTATGAGCTGGCATCAGAGTGTTCATTGTATTTGTTTTTTTTTTTTATGTGTGTGTTTTGAGCTCTGTAGTCATCTGACAGCAAATGACATTTCTGCAACTGAATTATATCTGTTGGCTCTGAAAAACAACACAGAAGATATGACAGACAGACCAGATGCTATGAGGAAAAGCAGGGTAGAAACTCAAAAGCAACACTATCAGCAGCATCATTTCTGTTTCATGTTACTGGCTAAGATTGACCAAATTTGACAGAAATGTTAGTAGATAATTAGACATGACCTTTATAAACACTCTACAGTTGTGTGGAAAAAGTCTTCATCGTTATTATTTTGCAATGACATTTTTCCCCTACTCTCTTTAGATGCAAGAATAAAATGTGTGTGTGTGTGTGTGTGTGTGTGTGTGTGCGTGTGTGTGTGTGTGTGTGTGTGCGTGTGTGTGTGTGTGGGGGGGGGTTAAAAACTAAGAAAAACTACCATATACTAAGTGAGCTCCTATGAGCCAAAGTCAATTACACCGCTTTACAATTTTTGTTTGTTTTTGTTTACTTAATATATTTAATTATTCTGAATGTTTGGGTTTGCAGTACTACAGAGTGACATGTAGATTTAACATTTTAAACATGTGGAGCTAGGAATCAAACTGCCAACCCTTTGGTCACTGGTCAACCTGCTCTACCAACTGAACCACAGCTACCAATTACTTTACATATTTCAAATCTGAAATTGTTAAATGTTTATTTCTTAATTGTTTTTTTTAAATATATAAACAACAACAAAAGCAAATAGGCTATTATCTTAACATTGTGGTCTTTCAATTTAAACGGCACCATATTGTTTTTCAATTTCCAGTTGTATTTTGTCAAATACATGATAGAAATACATTATTTCTACATATAAATCTGTTTTTGTTCACATTTAACCATTACTACAGAAATCGTATAAAATACTTTGCATTGTATTTTCAGCTAAAGTTTTTTTTTTTCTTCAATTTGAAAACTTTTTGCTGTTAATACAATGGTCAATTTTTACATTGTATGTTCAGTAATTTTTTTTTTTACTGTCATTGTTCTACAGTCATTTTGTTCATTTTGGGCCTTTATGTTTTACTTGGCAAACCTTAAATCTGCAGTACTGATCTAATAGTGGCTCTGATATAGGGCTTATTGTGTGGTCACATCAATACAGTTTGAACGCAGCCCTTTGCTGTATAAATAGACACCAGTGTGCACTTTCTGAAATAGAGTGAATGCTTCATTTTACTGCTGTTATAAGGTTCAGTGTCAAAGTCATACAACTACACAGAGGAATGTTAATTATTTCCAATTCTGTGCATGTCAATCACCTGGATTCTACTTTATATTTTCTACCACTACACATCTGGGTATAATACCTGTAGAACAATTCTAATCACAAAATTATCTGTATCACTGGGACGCGTTGCCTCATAATGCTGCTCTTCATTGTGATTCAGGGGATTAGGAAGTTGGCAGCCTGTGTGTTTCAATTAGAGGTGTCCCTGAGGTCTGAAAATTCAGCTCAAAACACAGCTTTGGGAAGAAGCACACAACTGTCAAGAGCAAAGCAGATGTCTGTGGAACAAAACCGTTTTTTAATTAACTTGAACCTGTTATTCAGTGAGGTGCCAGACGGCTGCCTGCCGATGCTGAACCAAGCACAACACAAGTGTAAAATAATCAGCCTCTTTTGCACCTGTTTGCCAAGAGCAGTTCAGGTGTTTTACTCAGTATGATCGTCCACACTTTCAAGAGAATATACCTTCATGTGTCAGTTCAGTTCAGTTCAAATCAACTCCCAGTCCATGTACAATTAACTTACAGATAAAGATAGAATGTCTGTCAAAGGATTAGCTAAAGCATGGGATAGTTAACCTGACTTACATGATCTGGCTGTGTTTCGCGATGCTCACACAACCGTCTGAGTATCATGTGGATCAAATCTACTTCAAAACGAAGGAGCCAATCAGGGTCATAGGGTGGGACTAGGCGTTGTGGCTGGTGTGATGTAAAGCAGAAGCGACGACAGTGTAGTCTTTTCAGATACACAACAATGGCAGCGTGTGTTAGGTATCCCAGGGTCCATATAGACTCAACTATTTCCACTGTTTTGTCTACTCTACTGCATGTTCATTCCTTAAAAGATGAACAGAGGATGACTTTGGAAGCATTTGTTAATGGAAATTATGTTTTCAGTCTTTTTCCGACCGGGTTTGGCATGAGTTTCATCTATCAGATGGCTCCACTGGTGGATAAAGAAATAGTACAAGTGCAGAAGCCCATGGTTATTGTGGTATCCCCCCTGGTTGTGTTGGTAGAGGACCAAGTCAAAGAGGCTGGTAAACTTGGGCTGACACTAATGGAACTGGGAGGAAGAAATGACAACCACATCTGCAATGGATGTTGGCAGCTAGTGTTCGGTAGCATAGACATAGTATAGTATAGTGTATACTACGACTATGTTCAGTAGCCCCGAATCATGGCTGAAGGATAAATGGAGAACCATGATTTCACCCAGCATTCATGCTCCCGCCGACACGTAACACCCTGCCTATCCAACTTATAAGCAAATCATGATCGATTTTGTTGTTATGCATGCAAGTGGAGTTCTACACTGAGCTGAATGCCAGCTTGGTGCAGACATATGCAGCACCGACGGTGTTGTTAAACTCCTAGTTGATGTCTGTACCCGGGGCACACTTGCGCCCCACTTCATCAAATTGTAACATGTTACATTATTTCCGGAGAAACGGTAATGGCGATACAGTTTTGGATAAAGTAATCACTCGTTTACTCGAAATGTGGCTGCGTTAGTAATGCCGTTATTCCCAACACTGATTACTTAGCATTAGCTAACAAATTATTTAATGTATTGGTAAGCCATTAAGGTTTACTACTCAAAGTTAGTTCATAAATTAAAGTTGAATGGCTTGTTGAATAATGTAATTAGTTATCATGTATATACACTACTCAGCTTTAATTACCTCATTATTTATAGTGTAGGCTATATCCACCCAAAAAATTCCAGTCAGATTTACAATTTCAGGGCATGTAACTAGAACTTATTACCTGCATCCCGCAAAAAAATTTATTTGATTTGCTTCAGTGGTCATGGAGAATTTGGGATCTTTGAATTGCATGTCAGAATTTCCTTTACTCCAAGACATATTGTCCATTATGTTCCCATCTTACAACTACAAAGTGGTTCATTGTGTTCTTGAAAAAAAGTGAAAAAGTGAAAAGTGACTGCTTGTTTCTTTTTATTTTACACTGATGAAATGAGTAAAAAAATCACATTAAAAAGTAATGTTATGTATGCAGTATGGATCACAGTGGAAGTGCAGGTCAAAGATATTTAAGTTAATATATGACCCATTTTTAGTAAGTTCTCTGCACAGGGAAATAAACGCTACAAAGAGTGTTTGTCTCTTAAAGTCCATAATGCACTTGAAGTGCAAAAACTGACAGCTGTGAGGAACCACACAGTGAGACACTGTATGACAGTTACCACCACATATCCAGGTCTGACGAGGGTCATGCAAAAGTCATGCAAAGACAAGGTCGGGGACAGATGAGGGTCCATATCAGTAGCTGGGGCATCCAAGCCGAAGACGGAGGCATAGCTGGGGAAGGAAGGTGGGTCAGTAGCCAAGGCACAGGAGAGCAGACAGGGTTAAAGCAGGAGGTCCACCAGGGGTTCAGACGAGAAGACATGGTTAGGAAGACAGAGGTTCAGGCTGGAACAGATCAAGTCAGGAAAAAGCCAGGATCAGAATCGGAGAATAAGAACTGGAACAATTTTAGAAAGACTCACTCAAAGGTAGAGCAACAATCTGGCAATGACAGGTGACCAGACCAGAGCATAAATACTCCTCCACCTAATGAGCACCAGCTGTGCTCTCAGGTGAGAGCAATAGCTTGATTACAGGGGGAAGTTGAAAATTTCACTATGAGTCTGGACTTTCTTGTTCTGCCCTGTTGGTTTTTGTATGTCTTCATGTTTTTTATGTCATTGTTCAGGCCTGGGCTTTTATTTTGTCATGTGGGGTTTTGTCCAGTGGGTGTCATTCTTTCTCCTGTCACTAGTGCCTTGTCACACCCCCTTTAATAAGCTGTGGTGAAATAAGGTTACCCCATCCAGTCTCATTGCAAATTTGTTTGCTTTCATATGCATCAGATGAGCAGTGTTTCTCCTGTTTTGTTTTCCCCTGTGTATGACCCTGTTTGGATTTCTGTTGTTTGCTCCTCTTTAGTGTTAATTCCTAATTTTTGGTACCGGACCTTTTGCCTGCCCCTGACATCAAGCCTGCCTGATCCCTACTGGACCTGCATTTCCCTCTGGACCCCTTTTTGGATTGCTCTTGATAAGCTCTGCTGGATACCTGGTTTTGACCCGGTTTCCTGTTCTGACCTCTCTGCCCTACATCTCAGTTACTGTCCCACAGTGTGCTGCTTCATACCTGACTGACATCAAAGCAGCAACTAATTATCTCACTATTCATCATTTGTGTACCAATAAACTGTGTGATAATTCATATTTGTTTCAGAGTCCTGCATTCGGGTCCATTTGTTCTTTGATTCTGTATCAAATGTTGGTAAGATGCGAAAATTAATCTTTAATGAAAGATCTTAAACTCCTCCCTTACCCTGTCAAGAGTGTGGTTTGATTCAGTCTACATTAACACAATGGATGCTCTGTAAGCAGGAGTTAGTTACTGACCAACCGTAGTGAATTTGAAGTTTGAGAATTGGATCAGTAAAAATCAAAGTGAAATGCTTGTCAACAGATGTTAGCTTCACAGGAAACCAACTGAAAACAGTAATTGAGAGATCAATGCATCTTTCAACAACAAAACCGCACACAATTACACACCACTGACATGATGGTATGCACAAAATTTGAAATAATTTGTTAATTTCCCTGTCATCTGTGAGTAAAATATTTTCATTTATGTTGATGCCAAGAGCATCCAAGTGCCAAACTTTAAAAAAAAATTAACCCATGACATGCTTCACACAGATCCACATTGTTTTGTGACCACTGGATGAAATCAAATGTTTTTTTTTGCTAAATGTAGGTAACAAGTTTTAGTTTCATACACAACAATAGCATATCGATTGTTTAATTCTTTTTGAAAGTTTCTAATGTGGATAGTCCAATTGTAATGGTTTTGGGGATATTTGGTATATTAGTAAGCTGTTAATAATGTCTCAAAAATCATTTACTAATGTTGTTGAGAAGGTGAACAGTGGGTGACTTCATTCCCGGTGCCATAGCTGGTACCAGTTGCCACCATTGGTACCAGTGTCCTTGCTGCTAGTACTAGTGCCATGCTGGTAGGTCATGGAAGCACAGGGAGCTCATCTGTGGTTGAGAAATGCAGGAAAACTCAGACTCTGAAGCACAGCGGACCTTAACATTAAAGTAACCTGACCTAACCTTTTACTACATTATTACTACTTTATTACTTAACCACGGGTAAATACTAGTGAATACTTTTTGGACCCTTATTGTAAACACATAAACCACAGGTAACACCTCATACATGCTTAACTCTCTCATGTTAATATATTTCAAGTATATGGGCAAGGCAAGGGTCCAAGGCCGTTGAGTGCTTTTTAGACCAGGAGTAAGATTTTGAATTCTATCCTTTGACCCACAGGACAGAGTCCTGCACGGGTTCGGGTACCCGCGGGTGACCCGTGGGTGAACCACAGATTTTCATGAAACGGGTGAAAAATGTTGTGCTGTGTCGGATACGGGTTCGGTTCGGGTCGGACGTGGGTGATCGCGGGTCTAATTTGCGGTTCATAGGCTAAAAACTGTTCTTTAGTTTGGACTTGTATAGCTGCCTCCTGTCGGCTTCCTTCTTGATGCGTTTTTCAAGCGTGCGTGTGTGTGTGTGTGTGTGTCTGCGCGAGCTCACGTATAAAAATAGTTTTTGAATTTATTATTTGTCTGCTCCTGTTTAACAACATTTTTATTTGGCTCTGCCTTGGCTATGTCACTGTTCAGTATATTCGTGGCAATACATTTTGTATTTAAGTTTGACATTTTGTATTTAAGCTGACATTTTCTTCCGGGTTCGGGTCGGATATCGGGTTAATTTATAGCGGGTCGGTTCGGGTGCGGATTTATAATTTTTTTTTCGTCGGAAAACGGGTCGGATACGGGTTTGAACATGACGGGTATGGGCGGTTGCGGTTTGTCAAAATCAGAACCGTGCAGGACTCTGCCACAGGAAGCCATTGTAAAGATTTGAGGACCGGTGTGATGTGGTCCAGTTTCCTGGTACTGGTCAGGACGTTTTGGATCAGCTGTAGCTGCTTGATTGTTTGTTTGTTTAGACCAGTGAAGACACCATTACAACAATCTAATTTACTGAAAATGAATGCATAAATGAGTTTTTCTGTGTCTGGTTTGGACAGAAAACCCTTCATTCTAGCAATATTCTTCAGGTGGTAATAGGCAGACTTGGTAATAGCTTTTAAATGGTTGTTAAATTTCAGGTATGAGTTAATAATTACACCCAGATTTCTGGCTTGGTTTGTAGGGTTCAGTGACATGGACTCAAGGTGAGCGCTGACCTTTGACCTTTCTTTTTTGGGGTCAAAAACAATCACTTCTGTTTTGCCTGCATTAAGCTGGAGAAAGTAAGATAAAAAAGTACATGTTAACCTAGTTAAGCTAACCTAGTTAACCTTACATGTGAACTAGTTAATAGTCAACTAGTTCACACGTAAGGCTCAAAACGTAAGGCTTACATGTTAACTAGTAGCACACACTGCCTTTACTAGTAAACGTGTATGCATTTATGGCTGTCACTAGTTAACTAGTGAGGGCCAAAATGTGTACACTAGTTAAAGGGATACACCACCCCAAGCCAAATTCAGTGTTTTCCCACTGTTCCCAGACCTAAATAAATGTGTGGAAGCATTTTCCTGGTGACCCAGCCAATGTCCGAATCTATGAGAACTGACCACAGGTTAGATTCCTACACTAACTGCATTCTTGCGTCACCAACTAAGTATCTTGTCTAAAGTGAATTAATGTACTTGATTTTGTCTCCTCATTACTTTCCACGTACTGGGCATTTCATTGTATCTTCAACTGCTGTACACGATGAATAAGAAAAAGGTGATTATGTCACAAGAGCATCCCCATCTGCCTGTGACTGTTAAACCTCCACTCAATCACTCAACCAGAGGGTTTCACAAAAAAAAAAAAAAAAAAACAGGGTACAAACCAAAACCTGAATGCATTTGTAGTCACTCAATTATGTAATTAGCCATCTGCTGGCATCCATCAGTTTCAGTGACTGACAAACAGATGGGCTGGCAACTCTGGGATATTGTTATTTTTAGGACAGGAAAAAAATTAACCTATAAGATGTAACAAATGGGAATATTTTCAGCAAACCGATACTTTTTACTGTTTAATGATGAACAATATGTTAACAGCTAACCATGATTGTTTTATAACAGAGGGCACAACTGGAATAAACAAATGCATGGACAGACTTAGTCTTTAAAAAATCAATAACATTGGTATAAAGGTGTGGTGGAGTTCTAATGCTGAAGCACACACAGAAGTGTATCAAGACCCTTTTTCTTTGTCTTAAGCATGTTTCTCAAATCCAGCATCCATGTGGTTGTGGTATCATTTCTATTTATAGCAGCAAAAGCCAACTGCAGCAGATATTATGGAGAGGAGTTCAAATAAAGCACAGACTCAGAAATCAGTCTCTGTCTGTTGACCATACTGTCTGTAATATTATTTTCTCTTTCACACTAAAATGTGCAGCTGCTTCACAGTTTTTGTGACAGACATCTGGTAGCAAGGGTCTCTATGTGTAGTGTCTATGGTGTTTATGATTCAGAATGACAATGTAGCCATCATTAAGACACACTGTGTGACATTTACTCTATTACTGAATTCATATGGACAAAATAAAACACCTGGAGCTGAAGTTCTGGCACCTTTCAGATGACGTAGATCTGGTCTTTGCTGCCCCTCTCTGGTCACAGGGTGACTAATTAGTTTCTCAGATTATCTTATTTCTGTGTGTGATATTAATATATTAAGATTGTATTGAAGAGCAATGGAATTATTTTATTGATAATTCTTATTTTCAGTTTCCTCACTCCACTCCAGGAGAACCATTATGGTGTACTGATGCAGAGCATTGCTTTACATACTGTAAACTCATAGAATGTTTATTTTCTTTACTTTTCTTTTTTTTTAATTTGTGAACTACAGCATACATGAATCTCCCCTTACATCTGGTCTGTTGTTATTCACAGAGTAAAATAGGATCCTGTGCAAATTTGTATGAAAGATGTTATCTTCACAAAGCCACTGGGGGATGGTACTGTACGTCATGGGGAATGTTGCTGCCATGGTGGAGCTTTGTGCTGCTCTCAGTGCTTTCTAATTAAAATTTTCTTCCCAAAATGTTCCTTCAGGTACCATAATTCCTATTTGACTTAAAGAGAATTAATTGGTTTTCAAATCTTCTGATCTCAGATATGCCTAGGCAAGAAAAAATATCATGAAAAATGTGACTCATATTTTGACTTGCATCCAGACACTACTGTATGTGTTCATTTTAATGCAGATTGTCATAAACTATTGAGATCCAATCATGCATTTTCCCCTCTGTAAGGCACAAGAGTTTTGCTATATCTGCACATTACTGAAGACTTTTAACTGTATATGTATAACGTCAAATCAGTATATTTTGTATATTACTTAAAAAATATACAGTTTTGTTATTTATGTCAAATTCTTTTTTTTTTTTTTTTTGCTGTTTCTACATTTTATTTAAAAGCCTTGTTATTATGGAGAGTTATTTCAAGAATAAAAAGAATCATCTTTGTCAGTATATTGTACATGCAACATACGGAAACTGATCCTGTGTATTTAACCGAGCACCAGCTGAAACATGCAGGAACATACCACATTCTTCAGAGTAGGAGCAATGGGGCATCAGAGAAGCTTTAATCAAGGGTACATCAGCCAAACATCTCTCTGTGGATCTGGGGAATGGAACTTATATCCTGTGGGTCACAAGTCACTTCTGCAACCTTCAGCCATGTTCACATTACATCCCTAAAATGAGGAATTAAATTAAATTCTATTCTATTCTATTCTATTCTATTGTATTCTATTCTATTCTATGCTTTTATGTTGTATAGTATTGTATTTTATTATGGCTGTATAACACTTTATTTACTTTTTTAACATAGCTCTGTAGAATTAGTAAAATGCACAACTGCTGCTATTACTATTGGTACTGCTAGTACCAATAGTAATAGCAGTACCAATCGCTACACAAATGTATTGTTTAAGATGCTCATCAACATTGAGGTTCTTAGTTTGACTAGTGCTTAGATTTGGTATGTATTGACTCCTGCTTAGGCTCTGTTTTTTTAAAAACTGTTTTAGTTTATATATATATATATATATATATATATATATATATATATATATATATATATATATATATATATATATATATATATATATATATATATATATATATATATATATATATATATATATATATATATATATATATATATATATATATATATATATATATATATATATATATATATATATATATATATATATATATATACATATATGTGTGTGTGTGTGTGTGTGTGTGTGTGTGTGTGTGCGTGTGTATACAGTATGAGATCTCTTTCTCTCTCTCTGTTTGTGCATATGACAATTATTATATTCTATTATTGCATCATGCTGTTACCGTTCAAAACAATTTTGTAATGTATAAAGAATATAATAATAAAAACACCCAGAAAATTTTCCCTCCGTGGGTCTCCGGATGATGGACAAAAAACTGGAGATTTTTGCAGTGTGTCCTTTTGTCCACCAGGGGTCAGTAAGTGTCTACTGACCTGTGCGCGAGCCGCTGTAGCACCAGGGCTCTATTGTCTAAACTAAACACAAAAACACAAGTTGGAAGTCAGTACTTTGCACACAGACCTCCAGTCTAGACCTGCTTAGTCCTCTGGAACCCATCATAACGGAACATGACCAGTGTCACCGTCAAATGACATGAGCGTTTGCACAAAGGTTTGCGCTTTCTGCTTCATCCAGACAAAGGAAAACACTCACCCTCTCTACCCGCCTCCTCATCACCATTCTCCTCATCAGCGGCGGCTCCTTTAAGACCGTCCTGGAATAATTAATGACGTCGCGCTGTAAACACGACTGACGCTCGGCTGCGTGGCCGAAGCATCCTCAGAAAGACACCAACACCGAGACCCTTCAGGTTCCCATGTTTATTTTTTTCACCACCGTCGACGGTTTCCCTCATATGCGGTCCCGAAAAGCTAGGCGACAGTGCTGCGTCTGTCCTCCCGCGTGCCATGGCTAGAAAGACGGACATCCCTTCGTCTTACTACGGTGAGTCGGCTTGGTCTTTTGTTGTAAACGACAACATATTTTCCTCCTGTGTGTTGTGTTCTTACGGTATGACAACAGGACATATCGGTGTCCTCTTTAACCCCAGGGTGTTATTTTAACACCCCGCTGTGATTTGACACGTTAGCATTATAGCTTTGTGCTAAATGTTACACTGTGAGCTGCTAACTACTGGGGGGGGTTTAAACTAACGGTCGTCAAATACGTAGAGTAAAGGGTTAAAAACGGTTATTTACGTCGCTGTATGTAGCGAGGGTT
Organism: Siphamia tubifer; assembly: GCA_020466265.1. Lineage (NCBI taxonomy): Eukaryota > Metazoa > Chordata > Actinopteri > Kurtiformes > Apogonidae > Siphamia > Siphamia tubifer. The sequence goes on from CM035786.1 coordinate 37,871,356, forward strand.
TGATATTTTTCACAATATGTAGCCTTTGGTAGATGTGTTTAGTTTTGTTCAGCTGTACTTACAGTAAAAGTGTTGCCAGGCCAGTCAACAAAAAAGACTGACTTCTTGACTTTTCACCACATTGAGGATATTTATAACAAGATAATAACTGCAGATCAAGTAGTAATGAAGGTTAAAGCATTGTCCTTTGTCAGCAGATTTAATAAAGGATTTATTGTCTCCATGTGGCATTTTGTGTGCTCCAGACGCATGGATATGTTTAATCCGTGGGCAGTTTTGTTTCCAATATAATCCTTTATCACCGCCAGATGCCACACAGACAACAGCTCTATTGAAAGCCAGATTCACAGATTTCCACTGAAATATTCGGTTACATTAGCGCAACAGTGAAAGTAATGCACATAATTGACAATGAAGGATACTGGATATTATGCATGTTTTAAGTATGTGTCATTTTAATAATCCCCAGGAAAGTTCAACTATAACATTACATATCTGAAAGCAGTCTACATACCAAGATGGCATCTCATTGTCACATCAATATGAATGTTATTGTTAAATCCGACTGTACATTATCGCCCATCCTTTTCCATGTAATAATTATATTGTGGCGTCTCAGAATGAAACTGCCATTTGTGGAGCCTCCTCCTGACAGCCTCTGATGGGAAAGGCGGCTGTGTCTTTTTGTTATTTCCCCACTTGCTGACCTCTTGTGTTCCTCAGATCTCATGACTCCAGCACTCTGCCAATCACGATTGCAACCTGTCAGCTGTAGATGAGTCTCACTGCTCTCCACAGGCATGCAGCTTGCCATCAGGGCCTACAGGCTCTAGCACTGCCTGATCAAAACGTCAGGCTGATGCTGGAGAGGATACAATGAACTTCCAAGTTTGGAACAATCATAAATAGGAGCCTTTGAGTGAGGCTCTTACAATATAAGGCTAACATTAGTGTCAGTGATGAATTGCCTCATAAAGACAGTTTCATTGTATATTGTATTCTGTATTGCATTATGTCACAAGTGAACGAGTGATATGGATTTTGTGTGCAAGTACATTTTTTACATCAGCCTTAACCATTGACCAGGTCTAATAATAGTTCAATTACCTACATATAGCTCATAAAGCAATAACTGAAGAAGAATGTAGAAGGAATCTTTCTTTCCCTTTTGACATGGTAGAATTATACAAAGTTCATTAGTGCATTATTGAATTACAATGCCATACTAGCAAAAGATAAAATGAGCACATATGACACAACATAATTGTACAAACCCTTTCCCTGAAGTATTGTATGACTGTGCCTGTTGTCTGTGTGGCTTCAATGAATTGGATACTGTGCTGAATCCATAGTCCAAGTTTTTTAATCGGTCATGACTCATGTTACCACCTTTGACCACTGACTTTACGCTGCAAATTGAACACATTGCTGGTTGCTGCAGTGTCAAAAGCTAGAACTGAACAGGATGGATATGGCACAATGTCAAAAATAAGATGTAAAGTGACAAAATATTGCTGTTAGTTTCCTCTAACTGCTTTTATATAGGTGAATGGAGATTATGGTGGTAATTATGTAAAATTATCATACATTCATAGTTCAATGAATGTAGTGAGATGATTTATATAATAACTGTCAAAGGCCTAGATGACTAATTACATGCATTATATAGATACGTATTGGGACTTAGTTTAGATTAATATGCACATATACTAGCCTAATTTTGTGTTATATCAATTCAAGGGCTACTCCTGAGAGTATTGTAGAGAATGTAGGGAGATGGTTTAATTAAGGAATAAGAGTATCCAACTATCCCACCAGTGAAAGATGGGATTGTATTCTGGAGTATCCCCCTGTTTAGTTCATCTGCTTTATGCTGCTAGCTCCCTGGTGCTTCTGGTCTAACAGCAACCTAAGAGTAATTCAGATTTTTGTTCTCACCACTGAACCAGGACAAGACAAATTCTACATCAGCATCTGTGCTGTAGTGCTGTCAGGATTTGGCTGAATGTCTCATGGCGTTTGTTTAAATGTGGAAGTTTTAGAATCTAGGGAATCAATCATAAGTTGCGACTTTTAACTCAGGGTGTAAAAAAAATTTGGTTCCACAATATATCACGATATGTCATTTCATGATACTATAACAATATTTAAAAGTACTGTATCGATAGTTTTCAGTAGTTATTCAAATGCAGATAGGCCGGAGGTTAATTTTTATTACAATTTTTTGTTTATATTTTATTCATTAAATATAACAACTAAACAAGGCAGTCAGAGACAGCAGACCGCTGCCAAGGCTTGATATAGTGTTATATGACGTCAAAATGTGACTTAATGAAGCCATATGTGTTGACCCATCTAATGTCCGAAGGTGAGACAATGTGATGCAAAAAACACCAGATTCTATCTTGTCTGAATCCTGAGATATTACCACTTATGTCTTTTAGCTGTTGACCTTTAGTGTGACTTTGACCTTTGACCTTCATTGCTCAAAATTTAATGGGTTCTTCCTTGACCCTTTATCTATCATTCCTGAAAGTTTCATTAAAATCGCTTCAGAACTTTTTGTGTAATCCTGCTGACAGACAGACAGACAAACGGATCCGAATTTAATACCTCCTTGGTGGAGGTAATAATGGTTATTTAAAGCATCGTAAAAGCATTTTTTTGTGCGTGTCTTGGGAGAGGCAGATATTACCTCCTTTTTTGGGATTGCACAAACATAATTTTGCAATGTTAGTTATGAACTAATACAATACAAAATTTGAACTGTAATGTCTGTAAAACAGAATTAAAGTTTTATACACGAACATACCAAAAAACAACCCCCCCAAAGGAAAATTGCCTTGTTAAGAGTATGAAGATATATTGTGATATATTCTAATCTCAGTATCGTGATTTGTATCGTATTTGTCCAATTTTTGCCAAGGCGCACCCCTATTTTTAACCTGTTCAGAGTTTTATTTCATGTATTTCAATTTGTGATAATGATGCTGTTTGGTTTATGATATCTAGTTCAGCTCATTTTTCAACAGTACGAAATACCAACACTACTTAGTTTTTAGACAGGAAGTAAGAAATGTCAGAGACAGTCGTTTATGATCAGAAGTAAGAAGGAATGTTTTTTTTGTAGAAAAGGAGCAGAAAACCAACCTACTTTCCTGAAAGCCAACATTATAAGTTTCTGGTAAATGTCATAAATACTATTTGAAGCATTGGTGAAGGTAGATGAAACTGGATGACACATTGTCATGATTTTAATCCTGGAAGATAGTAAGTAAAATCTTTGATTTGATATGTTTCCATATTAATGTAAGATGTATTTTTCTTTTAATGAAATACAAATAGAATTTATTCTGTAATAAATAGCAGCCAAAAATAACAGGCATAAGGGAATCAGTGATTTAGCAGCTTGTCCACCTACCTGTCGTCCCATCTCTCAACTCCAAGTCTCATCAACTTGGCCTATATCCTAGATTGGAATTCATCTATAATGCGAGTTTATTACGTAACAAGTAATATAGCAAGTGTTCAGGATTATACTAAACTGCTGTAAAGTTCAGTGAGTCAGAAAAGTAGGGGGAAAAAACTCATAATCATTCTGTGACAGGTTTGTAAGTAACAATTTAGATATGAGTTCCATTCACCACAGAAAGTGTTGAGTCGAGCACACTGTTAATTAACAAATTTCTCGCATGGGCACCTTCCCTAAACGCTGCATTTTTATACTGAGTCAATGCAGAAGCTTGACAGAAAGCCGAGAGCTTTAGAATCAAACATTCACAGCCTCTGTCTGTGAAATTGCAGTCAAAAAAAAGGTTGTGGCTGAAATGGTTCATTTTCCACCCAAGACTAAATGCTATTATGGCCATTCTAAGTGCCTCTGTCCCCTGCAAATATTGCCATCAAATGGAGACCAATGCTGTATCCGTAGTGCCTCTCCACATTTTATTAGTCCTCATAGCATCACTGCTCATTATTTTTAACAGGGTTATCTTCTCTTGCCATTAGTTTTGGAAGTCGTTTTCCAAAAGATAGTGGCTGGAAGTTTGACTCTGTATGTTATTCACACTAATGATGAGTCTGTAAATAATTTCTGTGCTGAGTTGAACACTCAATTGTTATTTGTTCTTGTCTGTGAAAATGGAACACTTAGCTGGAGAGAGGCTTTATCAGGCAGCAGAAAAGAGATTTTAAATTGACAATTTGAGGCACAAATACAGTGAGTTTATTTGTTACTAGAGGGCATTGACAGTGATTTGTTGAACATGGCCCCTAGCACTCACAGAAAGATGACAGGAGATTTAAATCTTGCTTGAAAAGGTTTAAGACAGGTCTCTTGCTTAATGATGCAGCTGCTTCACTGAAACAAACAAACAAACAAAAAAAAACATTATCGTAAGAAAGAAAAGCACTTGTTTTGTGTGGGTGACTGTCTTGATTTGCACTTCAATTTTAGTGATTTGTTAGGAGTGATATGAATTCTGTATGTATGGAGAGGCAGAGTTACTGTAAATTCATGCTGGACAGCACACACACACACACACACACACACACACACATACACACAACAATGTTATTACTAGAAATTAACATTTGTTTAGGAGGGTTTACAAAGTTATATTTAACTACATTTTGAAGTAGGTTATTTTTGACCATTTAGAGCACAGGTGTCCAACTCTGGTCCTCAAGGGTCAGTGTCCAACATGTTTTAGATGTTTCTCTCTTCCATCACACTTGGTTCAATTAATGGTCAGATCATCATCATACCCTGCAGAAGCCTAATAACGATGACCACTAACTTACCAGTATTCTTTGTTGATAGACAATTCTACATGTACATAACTGTAAAACAACTTTTTGTCCAGGTGTGATGAAAGAGGGAAATGTCTAAAACCTGCAGGACAGTGGTCCTCAAGGACTGGAGTTTGACACCCCTGATTTAGAGTAAAACATTTTCAAGAATTTTTAAAAATGCACATCCTACCCAACATACAAGTTTGATATGTGAAACAAGATGGTGATGGCTATATGAATACCCTACAACAAATGTCTTCAGCAAATGAGTCCTTTACATAGTGTTGAAATATAAAAATAAGTCTTAAGAAGTGTATTATACATATAGTGGTCACATGGTGGTGCAGTGGATAGCACTTTTGCCTCACAGTAAGAAGGTCCTGGGTTTGATCCTAACACCAGCCAGTGGGGGTGGGACCGTTCTGTGTGGAGTTTGCATGTTCTCCCCTTTGTCTGTGTGGGTTCTCCCTGGTACTCTTGCTTCCTCCCACTATCCAAAGACATGCACTGATAGGTTAGTTGGTTAATCTAAATTGCACAAAGGTGTGAACGTGAGAGTGATTGTCTATATGTCAGTCCTGTGATGTACCAGGACGCACCCCAGGGTGTACCCCACAAGTAGCTGGCATAGGCTCCAGCAATCCCTGTGACTGTAGTGAGGATAAAGTGATGAAAATAAATCAATGAAAGTGTATTATAATAACCCTACTGCAGTGCAGATTACCTTACTGTATATCGTGTAATTTTGTGATACTTTCACGATGTGAATTGTCAAACAACACAAACAAATACACAAGTTGTACTTATATTTTCAAATCTGAAAGTGGAGCTAATTAGCCAAAAAGAAATATGTCTCTATATACATACTGTATGCTGTACGGAGTGATGCATGTATGACCTATTCTGTCACATGTTTGTATGAGCTTTTTGAATCTGAATCACAGTTGCAGTCTGATTCCACAGGAACACAGAGCCACCACTGACATGCTCAGAGGCTCCCACAGAAGTAACCAAGGTCACAAAGCCCTGCCACAATACTGTTTCTTCTCTGCTCAGAGCAGCAGGCTAGCTGTCAGCTGCTGACATTCTTAGATGCTAACTCTCCTCTTGAGAGTCAAATCCCAATCCGACTCTCGCTGGTCTTTCCTATTGAGAGGATTTTAGATAGATAGTGCTGTTTCTTTTCTTCTCTCTGAAAATATTGCTGGTAAACTGTATTCGTCCCCTGATAGGAGTGGGCTGCCAAGTACTAGACCTCAGCCATCTGCTAATAGTTCAGAGGATCCCATAGAAGCCTGAGAAGTAAACCTACACCAGAAATGTGAGTGTTGTTGTCTTGTCTCAATGAGAAGACAAGCACTTAAAAGGTTGTACCCTTCTCTAGAGAGGGAGAATCAGAACAAGGAAGGAAATATGTTTCTACAGTATGACCATGTGAAACTGTACTCTGATTCAATCATGTTTAACTTGAGCATTAAATCTTCACAGTACCAATTGTTGTACCTTTTGACACGTACAGTCTATATGCCGACACAGACCCATTCAAAGAAATCACAGGTTTTTAAAGAATTTAAAGCACATGTGCATATAAACTGACTACTGTCATATAAATATTAATTGTTGGTCCTTTCTCAATATTTTCTTATTGTAGTTTAAAACATTGTGAGTTATATATTATTGCATATAACATACCGCCTGAGCTGTTAATTTAGGAGTTGGTGATTCAGACATACTAATCAGGATCATAAATGTATTGCACTTATATAGCACTTTTCCACCTTCTTAGTGCTCAAAGCGCTTTACATTAGCCTAACATTAACCCATTCACACACACACTCATACACCAGTAGGTTTCTGAGGTTCTGTCATTCCTACTGGGAGCCTAAGTCAGGGTTCAGTGTCCTGCCCAAGGACACTTTGACATGTGGACAGCTAGAGCCGGGACACGAACCACCAACCCTTTGATCTTTGTTCGACCCGCTGCTCTGCCAACAGAGCCACAGCCGTCCCTCATATCATATAGTGTATGACCTTTATGTATTTACTGTATATTTCAGACCTTTATGTAACATTTGTTTCTGTAGCTCTTTGCTAATGGTGGTGTTTTCTCATTGTTTCCACTTATCATTTTTCAGTTTAGTGTTACATAATTGTACAGACGTTGCAGACTCTTTATAGGTTAGATACTGATAGTTAACAAAAACAGTTACTTTGCATTTATTATTTTCTTAGTAGGCTGACCTTTTCCCCTAAAGTAAAAACATATTATGAAATGTAAATGATAATGTGACAAACACATCTTGTGATTTAACTCAGGGCTGATGTTAATGTTAAAGGAGAAATTGATCTCTGCTGTGTTTTTAAATGCAAACTAGAAAGGAAGCACAAAGCTGCATTTTTGGCACTGTGTTGCATGTTGGATTGGTCAGAGCTTTCATCAAATATGAATGAATATACTGTACTGTACACAGCTTTCACTTTCAGACTGCATACACTGCAAAACATTATGCCTTTTTTTATATATATGCTTGGATCTTACACTACCTCTTAAGGCCAACACGAGTAGGACAGAAACACAGTATTACAGCAGCTCTCTGGGTCTTATGAATTAGCACAGTAAAAACAACAACAACAGAAAACCTTTCCAAACAGCCCCTTTGACCCAGCCCATGTAGAGCACCTGCAGTGTTCGAGCTGTTTGCCTGACCTTGGTATAAATGAGGCCTGTGTTGGACAGTGGAGCCTGAACACAGTGGTGTCTGTGTCTGTGTACTGGATGTGTTTATGGAGACGACTTAGGAAACACCTATGGGGTGAGGGTTTTATTTTGGACCATGTGCACTACTGTACAACAGCTATACCCTCCAGTTTTACTCAGTGCTTGAAAAGATGTTTTGCACACACAAGTCATGTCATGGCTTGGATTTTTATGGGTGTTCTGCATATAGTCTGTTGAACCTGAACGATTGGCTTATTTAGTGAAACTGTGAATTGTGGTCCAGTGAACTGCGCCTGTGATATTCCCCTGAGGTTTTATCACTTCAGGCTAGGTTGGTACACCTGACTCTCTCCTGGCTCAGACATTCTGAAGTTGATTCTCAGCAGTCAGTCTCTGCACGTGTCTCAGAATCTGTTAGACAAAACTTAAATTGAGGTATTTCCGCAGTGCCTTTCACTCTTTTTGGAGAGCCATTATTAAATCTCTGTTTGCAGTAGCCATTTTAACTGATACAATACTTCTATGTGCTTTCAGACACAGTGTGTTATCCTCTGCACTTATCACTGTAAATGTATCCATAGATCTTGTTGCTATGGCCATGACTTTCTGCAAAAATGAGAGGATTACTGCTGAAGCCTTTTGATCCTGATGTGTAATTCATCACCCTACCCAGGCTAATTGTCTTACATCCTTTGTTTATTACTATGATTACTGTCATGTCAATCTTTAACTCATAACAGGACATGGTGGTATTATCTAACACTGTCAATACAGGGGACTAGCAATTTGTGGAGCTAGCACCAACCCTAGCTGCCCCAGCATAGCATGCCTGCCAGGCTTTTTCCAAATGTTCTTGACTACAACCATTCATTTAACTTGACTAAAGCCAGCAGCGCACATCCAGCACACCAGCCTCATCTTCTGCATTGGCGCACTGCAGTGTAGTCTGAACAGCCATCTAGTGCAGAGTCTGCTGGTGGCTCAGCTTCATTATATGCACTGTTTTTAACTCTTCAAGTCAAGTCAGACAGGTGCAGTGTAACAGCAGTTTAAGTTAAAGAAATGATATAATTGTATAGTGGCACTCATGATCTGTTACCATAGTGTTATTGTGATTGAAAAAAGGTGTGTATAATCCTTTAGAGTTTTTCAGTCAGCTCTGTTCTATATTATGTTTATGCAGTAGTTAGAGGGTTTTAGTTTTCAACGTGTACTTTAATTGGTCGACCTAAATACTGTAGTTGTGAATGTGAGAGTGAATGGTTGTGTGCCTGTATTTTTCAACCCGGCAGTGAATCCCTTAATCATATTTTATTTACATAAAGCCAAATCATAAAAAAAAAGGTATCTTACAACGCCTTATATTTAGATTTGGTCAATATAATTATAAGATAATAAACTGAACTGGCAACATGTCCAGAGTGTACCCTGCCTTTGCCTCTTGGTGTCCCTATGACCCTCTTGATAACATAAATTAATGTTTGGCCTTATTTGGTCAAAGGTCACAGTAACCAAACACAATAGGTTTTTGACCATAAGTCATTTGCAATTCCTTCAAAATTCCACAAAATATGCAATGGCTTCAAATGATCTGTTGGCATAATCAAGTAGTTCAGATAATTAACATAACAGTATGATAATAATGACAATAATACATTTTCTTGTGTCTAGTGGTATGACTAGTGTAATAGCCAGTGTTTTAAACAACATAACAACTGTCCTTATTATTCAATTAGTTGATGTTAGGCTGTGCTGTGTGTTAGTTCTCTTACAGGACACACTGACAGAATCTATGGCTGTAAACAGTAGGATGATCAGGAAGCCACAGTCATGATCCTAAAGAAGGCTCAGCTCTCTGTGACATTCAGTGAAACACAATCTGTCCACTCACCACTGAGTCTCCTTTATCACAGTGTGAGTTTATGGCTCATTTGACACTCGCCATATGGATGAGTGTGTTTTTTGAATCATATTCACAATTGCTCTGTTAAGATCTGGAATTATTTTTGTCAATCGCATAATAAAACAAGATCAATAGAAGAATTGTTGAATTGTTTATTTTTCACTTGGTGCACTGTCCCTATACATATGTTATTTTCTTCCAGTAGCTGTACCTCTAAATTAGCTCAGATGTGACTTAATGTTATTAAGCCTTAAGAACAACTGTTAGTATATCCTCCTGACACACAAGAAAGTGAAATGTTTAGCCTCTTTTTTTTTTTTTTTTACATTAAACATTTATCTTGATTTGAAGCTGCATAATGCAACAGTTTTTTTCAAATACATTTTTCTAAATATGTTTTTATTTATTCATATATTTTTTTTCAATTTAATTTACAATGGACACAATTTTAATATAAAACTGTCAAACCTTTGTTTTGACAAAAATGCGTTACTGGGTCACAGGAGGATATAAAAGTAACTTAAGGCAAGAGTTGAACAGAGTACAGAGCAAGAGTCAAACTTTTCAGTACACTGCAATGCTACAATTTTATATGTTTTGCCATTATCAAAAAATCCAACTTCCATAGAAATACACAAATTATGTTTGTGAGATAAACAAAGATTTATACATATGTTAAACAACATGTCCACAATTACCTAATATAAGATTATCATATCCTGTGTGGATAAATGTTCTTATTTCATATATCAGCCAATATATTGGTTATCAGTCATTATCGGATATTGGCTGATATACGGGATATCCGCTTTTACGCTTCTATGTTGGTATGGGCATCGACCCCAAAAATTCAATATTGGTCAAGCTCTATTCCAGATAATTGATGGTGCTTTCTTTTATTTTTGGAACCAATTCTTCGTTTTTAGTGATTTTATGACCTGCGATGTGATCATTGTGCACATGTACATTGCAATGATGATACTCAAAGGATATATTGCGTATACCTGTTTCAGTTCCTGCATAATTAGTTTTGTTGTACAACTAGTTACATCACAAAATTTGTACATATAAGGTCCAGACTTCTTCACCAAGTATGCTATAACTGTTTGTCAGCGGTTGTAATTCATACATAAAATATGCCCAGACTTCGAGCTAATTATCTAAAATGTTCAGTTGTTGACTGAACTGAGCTGGAGTCCTGCACTGGGTCGGGTATCTGAAAAAACAGCTCATTTGCAGGTGTTTTTTTTTTTTTTTGTTCACAGGCATGGATCTGGGTAGAAAAAAAACTACATGCAGGTTGGATTGTGGGTTTTAAATAAACAAATCAAGATTAATACAAAATGATGATAAATAAAATTAAAATTCCTCAGGTCATTAACCGCACAAACACTCCTGGGTTAGCAAAACAACAAACACAGAAGATGTGAAAGTGAAAGTTGCAGAGCAGAGAATACAGTGTCACTGAAATTTCATCTTCAAGATAATGTGACAGCTCGTAACTGCTGCTGCTACTTAACCTCATCACTCTGGACTCCAGACAGTACAATACCAGAGACAGTCTTTTATAAGAAGGACTTTGCTATTACACTCATTAACTTTCTTTACAGGGACTTATGTTTGGCGGAAGAGTGTGTTCTAAGGGGTTAAATGAGTGCTTTTACACTGGTACAGTTGAATAACACAGAGGGTTAACAATGGAGAGGCAGGTTTTTATTTAGGGAGCTGCTTCATTCAGGTGCCTTCATTGGCACTGTGATGATATGCTGTTCAATATGTCAGTATGACCAAATAATTACTTTAAATCCTGGTTACAGGTCAGACTGCGGGTCATGTTTTGCCGGGTCAGGTTGCTGTAGTAATTGGCCTGATGCGCGGGTTTGTGGTTCGGGTGTGGATCTGTACAGCCCCGGGGTGGGGCAGATCTTGAAAATTGGACCCATTCAAGATTCTGCACAGAGGAACACAGTCAACAACCTGGAGGGGGTGGGGCCTGAAGTAGCTTTAAAGGGTCAGCACTGAAAATGACCTTTCTGGTGTCAGTACTGAGAAATGGGGTTGAATAGGGACCTGTGGAGTTGAATGAATGAAGAAGTCAGACCCATCCATCCCATTTTCTGAACCCACTTTATCCTCACTAGGGTCACATGGAGCTTATCCCACCTACTTGAGGGTGAAGGAGGAGTACGCCCTGGACAAGTCACCAGTTCATTGCAGGACTGAACATATAGAGACAAACAATCACTCCCACATTCACACCTATGGGCAATTTCAGAGTAATCAATTAACCTATCAGTGCATGTCTTTGAATTGTGAGAGGAAACCACAGCACATGGAGAGAACCCATGCAGACATGTGGAGAACACAGAAACACTGTGTCACCCAAACATAGCATTTACAGTGTACGTAGACAACAGGGAAACATTGTACAATGCATAATTCCATTTTAAACAGGCCAAATATCATTCCTTTAAAGTAACTGGGACTGTCATTTAGAGTTTGTAGTGTCTAGTTGTAATTTGTGAGCAACACTGGCCATAGCGTCGTATTATTTTGTAATCAATTAAAAAACCACTACTCAGATGTTATCAGTAAATTGAATTATGTGAAAGTTGCGTATAATTATTATATTTGTGCTTAAGCTCTTCATTCCAAACTTTACACTACTTATTTGAAATGCAGGATAACATTATCTTATATTCAATGACAGTATTTTGCAACTGGTGCAGTGAGCACCTGGTCCAGTGACATTATGTCCTTGGCAGCAGAATTCACACACCTAAGACAAAACATCTCCCATTTTTTAGACTTAAAGCACCACTCAACCAAGTGAGTCTCAGTGACAGTGAAACAGATGGCTCTGAATATAAGTTTTCATGAAAAAAAAAAAAGAAAAAAGGACTTCAGAGCTCTCACACAGAAGTAGAAGATTAGTAACACATTATTTCATTCAACAGTCAGATTGACATGGTTATCATATACTATCACATAACAAATGTCATTACGATTTAGCCGGTGCATGTAATTCATTGTAGGACTAAGATTATCCAGTGTGGTGAAGCTGAAATGAAACTGTCACACATGGCAGGTCTGTGACGTGTAATTCTGTGTCACTCTGATATATATATATATATATATATATATATATATATATATATATATATTCTTTTTTTTTTTTTTTCTTCTTTTCTGTCTTTCTGATGAACGCAGCATTAGAGGATCAAGGGAAGGAAATGTTAAAGGGTTGGACAATAGAGTATTTCTGCAGCAACTCTGAATTTGAAAGTTTTATTCCTGCAAAATTCAGGATTCATAACCTTTTTAAATGGTCCAGCAGATTTGCATGTGCATAGTACAGTGTAATAATTTCTCACACCTTTAGAAGCAAAGCTTATAACAGAATGGGTGATGGATGGACCCAAGATGCAAAACTCTGAGGCTCCAGATGCGTTTTACAGTCTTTATTAAATGATGAGTAAAGCATGGATGAGGCTCCTCCCGGCCCGTCCGTACGGGACACCGCGAGCCGCAGTGAAGCCAGGAAGAACAATGGTCAGGCAGGCAGGGTTCGTAGGCGGATGATCGAAGACACAATAAGCGAGATCCAACACAACGTTATCCAGGTCTGTAGCAGGGTCACGCTGAGGGTCTGAGGTCCGATGAGGCACCGAGGGGGGCAAGGCAAAAACTCCAGGTCCAAAAACAAGCTTACGGTCAGTACACAAAAAATCCACAGAATGACAGACAAGGGGCCAGCAGAGATCAAAATCCAAAAACCAGAATGAGAAGTCGAAAGCCAAGAAACCAGAGGTACAGGTATACATGCTCATAAGTCGCATAACACAGACAGATTCGCACCAGACAAACACACAGATTGCTTATTTATATCCTTCTGACAGCTGTCACAAATTGTCACGGATCGGGGTGAGGTGAAGGAGGACTCCATTGCACAGTACTGAAGGGCAAAATAATTTAATAACAAAAGTACAACATAAAGACAAGACAGACACAACCTGGGAGTAAACGACCAGAGTCCGTGGTGATGATGAGTGTCCGGGTTATGGTGATTGGGGAGATGGAAGACATCGACCGGGTTATGGAGGTGACATAGATGAATGGTCCTGCACTGGCAGCTACAAGCCTCACCGCTTAAATAGTCACCGATTAGGAACGGCTTGCAGCTGCGCAGTGCAGGACCAGGTGAGTGTGGAAAATTGGGGGAAAGGTCACTGGAACGGAGGTCATGACAGTACCCCCCCCCTAAGGGGCGGCTCCTGAAGCCCCTAAAAAACAAAAAAAAAACAAAACACAACCCCCCCCCCGTTGTCCAGAGCTTCTCCGAGCAGGGCGGCATGGTAACCTCCTGGTCGGAGTACCCTCTGGGCAGAGCGGTGTGGCATCCTTCTGGGCAGGGCGGTGTGGAAACCCCCTGGGCGGAGTACCCTCTGGGCGGAGCGGTGTGGAATCCCTTCTGGGCAGGGCGGTGTGGAAACCCCCTGGTGGAGTACCCTCTGGGCAGAGCGGTGTGGCATCCTTCTGGGCAGGGCGGTGTAGAAACCCCCTGGGCGGAGTACCCTCTGGGCAGAGCGGTGTGGAATCCCTTCTGGGCAGGGCGGTGTGGAAACCCCCTGGCGGAGTACCCTCTGGGCAGAGCGGTGTGGCATCCTTCTGGGCAGGGCGGTGTGGAAACCCCCTGGGCGGAGTACCCTCTGGGCAGAGCGGTGTGGAATCCCTTCTGGGCAGGGCGGTGTGGAAACCCCCTGGGCGGAGTACCCTCTGGGCAGAGCGGTAGCAGGAGCAACATGACTGGTCTGACTGAGGACCAAGGAGACTGATTGGGTGGGGTCACCACGGACTCTGGCTAGACAGGAACAAGACAAAAAGAAGAAACTGGCAACAGGCAGGGACAGGAAACAGGCAGGCAGAAACGAACAACAAGCAAGGACAGGGGACAGAAGCCAGCGACGGGCAACAAGCAGGGACAGGGGACAGAAACCAACCACGGGCAACAGGCAGGGACAGGGAACAGAAGCCAACCACGGGCAACAGGCAGGGACAGGGGACAGAAGCCAACCACGGGCAACAGGCAGGGACAGGGAACAGAAGCCAACCACGGGCAACAGGCAGGGACAGGGAACAGAAGCCAACCACGGGCAACAGGCAAGGACAGAGGACAGAAGCGAGCAACGGGCAAGAGTCAGGGACAGGAACAGACAGAAATGACCAACGACAGACCAACGACAGACCAAGACCGACGAAAAGACACAACGCCAGGCGACAGGACAACTAGCCAGAAGACAAGACAACTAGCCAGAAGACAAGACAACTAGCCAGAAGACAAGACAACAAGCCAGAAGACAAGACAACAAGCCAGAAGACAAGACAACAAGCCAGAAGACAAGACAACAAGCCAGAAGACAAGACAACAAGCCAGAAGACAAGACAACAAGCCAGAAGACAAGACAACAAGCCAGAAGACAAGACAACAAGCCAGAAGACAAGACAAGAAGCCAGAAGACAAGACAAGAAGCCAGAAGACAAGACAAGAAGCCAGAAGACAAGACAAGAAGCCAGAAGACAAGACAAGAAGCCAGAAGACAAGACAAGAAGCCAGAAGACAAGACAAGAAGCCAGAAGACAAGACAAGAAGCCAGAAGACAAGACAAGAAGCCAGAAGACAAGACAAAAAGCCAGAAGACAAGACAAAAAGCCAGAAGACAAGACAAAAAGCCAGAAGACAAGACAAAAAGCCAGAAGACAAGACAAAAAGCCAGAAGACAAGACAAAAAGCCAGAAGACAAGACAAAAAGCCAGAAGACAAGACAAAAAGCCAGAAGACAAGACAAAAAGCCAGAAGACAAGACAAAAAGCCAGAAGACAAGACAAAAAGCCAGAAGACAAGACAAAAAGCCAGAAGACAAGACAAAAAGCCAGAAGACAAGACAAAAAGCCAGAAGACAAGACAAAAAGCCAGAAGACAAGACAAAAAGCCAGAAACTCGGAACGCTAGCCAGAAACTCGGAACGCTAGCCAGAAACTCGGAACGCTAGCCAGAAACTCGGAACGCTAGCCAGAAACTCGGAACGCTAGCCAGAAACTCGGAACGCTAGCCAGAAACTCGGAACGCTAGCCAGAAACTCGGAACGCTAGCCAGAAACTCGGAACGCTAGCCAGAAACTCGGAACGCTAGCCAGAAACTCGGAACGCTAGCCAGAAACTCGGAACGCTAGCCAGAAACTCGGAACGCTAGCCAGAAACACGGAACGCTAGCCAGAAACACGGAACGCTAGCCAGAAACACGGAACGCTAGCCAGAAACACGGAACGCTAAAGCCAGAAACACTGAACGGGACAGAACGCAAGACTGGACAGACTTTAGACGGAACAGACAGGGGAAAACTAAAACAAAAAGGGTCCCTTCAGCACTGGCGGAGTCCAGATGGTGGCAGGACCATTCTGTCAAGGATCGGGGTGAGGTGAAGGAGGACTCCATTGCACAGTACTGAAGGGCAAAATAATTTAATAACAAAAGTACAACATAAAGACAAGACAGACACAACCTGGGAGTAAACGACCAGAGTCCGTGGTGATGATGAGTGTCCGGGTTATGGTGATTGGGGAGATGGAAGACATCGACCGGGTTATGGAGGTGACATAGATGAATGGTCCTGCACTGGCAGCTACAAGCCTCACCGCTTAAATAGTCACCGATTAGGAACGGCTTGCAGCTGCGCAGTGCAGGACCAGGTGAGTGTGGAAAATTGGGGGAAAGGTCACTGGAACGGAGGTCATGACACAAATGATATAAAAATTAATGGAGGTGGGGAAAACACAGGTGACAGGAAGTAAAACAGGAAAGGTGAACATGAACCCACATAACAAAATAAAGAGCCCAAAACACCAACGACAGAAACGGTAGAAAGACACATAAAAACTAGACATAAACATGACACCAGATGCAGGATCCATGACAAAGCTGGCTTGTTGTTTTGTGACTGGACTGGTATGGGAAATGGCCAGATGGGAGACAGGCCTGCTCATGCTAACCTAAAGTGAGTCCCAGCTGCTTGGCGATATTTCCATGGGTGATGATGAAGTCTACAATGACGTAGGCCTTTATAAATTAAGAACACGTCATAGTTTGAAGAGGGTTAGGATCACTTGGACACCAAAGAATAATAATAATAATATTGTGTACTGAATGTAAGCATCATCACATTCTCTCTCACCCTCTCCCTCTTTAGTCCTCCCTTTAATCCCAACTGAATTTTACCAAGTCAGACGTCCATCCCCCAGGAGTTGTAGTCTGCTCTGAGTTTTTATTGACCATTGTAACCACTGTTTGCTCCTGGAGGACTCTATTATTGTTTGTGTTATTAAGGGTCTGGTTTAGAGCAGCTCTAAATGTAAAGTGTCATGAGATTGCTTTTGTTACGATATGGTGTTGTATAAATAAAATTAGATCGATTGAATGTGATTGAATTTTGACAGTGTACTGAGTTCCACTTAGAGGAATAATCCCAGATGGAGTTAGCTGAATGATGACACTGGCCACTGTGGTTCAGTGTTTACTTGGTCGGGTCAAATGGGAATTCTTACTGTGACCTAGATAAGCTTTTAAGCTAAAGAGTTGTGAAAATGATTTATTATATTTCTCTTCAAGCAGTGGTGTTTGGTGTTTTAATGCGGTTGCTTAATGTGATTGTTACTCTTCATCCTATTCCTGTGAAATGGCCTAGTTTGAATATCCTGGCCTGTTAAAGAGCATATCAGGTTAAGATGTAACACTTCCATCCAGTGTTAATGACTGAAATGTTCTCCTTTGCTTTAACATTTTTATGACAGTGATTCAGCTTTTCTTCTCTTTTTTTTTTTTCTTTTGGTGGGGGGTCTTTTGTGTTTAGTTATGTTTTTTGCTCTTACAAGAAATACTAAATTCATTATATGGTGTTTAGATACCAAAGAAAAATATCTTTGATGTTCCTGTCAACATGCAACCATGCATATCCCTTTAAAAATAGTGCTATTTCAAAAGCTTACACTGGTGGGAAACCTACCACGTGAACTCCTTACTGCAAACACCTTATGAAAAGGATCCATTTTCTGACCTTTGCTCATATTTGTAGCAGCTGGTGACTTTTTTTTTTTGGGGGGTGTTAGTTTTCAGATGCAGTATCACCACATGCACCACTGTCTTAAAATATTAATTTAAATAAAAATTAAAATACATGGTATGTTTTTTCTGCCATTTATTTTTTGTCTGTAAATTTCAACTGTTTATGCTTGAAAATGTGCACATTCTCTCTTCATTTAATTTAGATTTTCTTGCATTACATTCATCACTGTCCACCAGACCATTGTTACTAAATAAAGCAGCTGCACAACCTGAAATTAAGTTGTCTGGATGATTTTTTTCAACAAACCAAAAATCTCTTGCCACTTTGCCAGTACTTCTTCTAATTGTGGCGACAGCGTCCTCCTCCTCCTCCTCACCGTTTTGTTGTGGAGTTTCATAATCTCCTCTGCCTGAATACTGGTGCTCCTGAACAGGAAGTGAGCCAGCAGAGGCTGCATGTGTTGGAAGGAGCACCTTTTTGTACTGCGGATGTCCGCTTGTATTTGGAGACCAAAATTCTCAGTAGCTACAGCTCATAAAGCAAATTTCTCATACTGCGATGCACTCGTATGGTGAGATTCCATTGTACTCCATTAAAAAAAAAAAAGCAACAGAATGATCAAACAGAATGTGCTGTTTGCATATCTGTTAGATTCAGATTATTGTCATATTCCAATAGTGGGATCATAGTTTGCCTTAAATACTGTAAACACTGACCTGAATGTAAAGCTGCTGTTGTTGGAGCTGCATTTAAATGCTGCCTTGGCTGTGCACACTTTGTGCACCGTTAAAGGATTTTTTTAAGAAGAGAAGAATCACAATATAAGTCATCATTTTTGATAAGGAGAATCTGACCTATCGTTATTCTAAAGCTTTCTGAGTGGTCAGAACCAGCAGGTGGCGCGTAAGGACTATATTACACACACAATTACACATCGAGTATTGTCAATAGTCAATATTTCTGATTAATAGATTTGTGTGACATGATGAGAAAGGCACAAGTGAAGTCTAAAATATAAAGCGTTATCAAATCTAATATTTTACCCTGAAGTATAAGTCCAATGTTAATGTGAATTTCAATGATCTATATCTTTTTTCTACAACTGAACAACTGTTAATCAGTGGCATGATGGCAAACTGTTAGTTTTCCTGCAATAAAACTGTTGATAGTATTTAGTACGTATATTTTATACAGTTGCTTAAGTGGATTATTTACTGTCACAGGCTTTTAGTTTAATCACCTCTATCTGCTTACCTTGCAGGTGAACCACGCAAGTTTGACCCAAACTTCAGAGGGCCTATTCACAACAGGTATGACATACACTCAATATCAGTATCAGCTTTTGCTTAAAAGTTCAGTTTGTCATATTTAGTGGCATACAGCAGTGAAGTTGCAGACAAATGCAGAATTCATTCATTATGATAAGTGTCTGTGTCCATTCTGGGTTTTTTATGTAAAGGGGTCATATTTTCCTAAACCCACCTTTGTTAGTCATTGGTACATTTATTTGTATATCTGGACCTTAATAGTTCAAAGAGGTTGATTTTGAACCCTCCAGGTACTGCAAAGCAATCTCTATATTTATTTTGGCAAAAATACAGTGGATTTCTATAACTCATTTTAATTCCTGCTTAATTTGTTATGTCTAAAAACTAGTTAAGTCACAATATTTGTACATATGAGGTCATGACTTCTGATGAACATCTGATACTGAAAAAATGTCCAAACTTCAAGCTGATTACCTAAAATATTTAGTTGTTGGTTGAGCAGGACAGAGCAACAGGCAATGACCTGGAGAAGGTGGGGTGTGAAGTGACTTATGTGCATTTAAAGAGCCACCACTCAAAACCACATTTCTGGTGTCATTACTCATATACATGTATGTATATGTATATGTGTGTGTGTGTGTGTGTGTGTGTGTGTGTGTGTGTGTGTGTGTGTGTGTGTGTACACCCATGTGTGTATACAGGTACTCTTACAACCAAACTCCTTCTGCCTGTTATACCATCCCATAATCTAATAATGTTGTATATTCTTTATGGCCTTTCTCTGACCAGAGTGCTGATAGATTGATCATTTGTCATGCTACGTTAATAAAGATGGAGGCTGAGTGCCGACGGCTCTCTCCGCTTCAGCATACAGATCAATGGTCATAAGTCAAGCTGGTGGCTGGAGTTAGCCCAATGACACACATTATTACCCAGCCAGATACACACTCAAAACAGATGTAGTCCACACATCACTGGAGCTACTGGAGGCAAATGGGGGAAAAGTCTACTGTTTTAGTATATTAGGACCTCTTCTTCTGAAGCACTTTCTGGCAGGAAAGGAATATCTGTCTGTCCATCCGTTCTGTCCTTCTGTCGCTCCATCCATGTACTGTACACACTATATTTCATGAAACTGTGAGTCTCAGATAGATAAAACATCATTCCTTCAGAACAATATAAAGCAGAATATTGCAATAAAGCAAAATCTCAAGGGTGTCACCACATGCTTTTCTTGATGATTTAGTCATTTTCTGAGGTTATGTTGGCTCTTATCTCTTTTATGTTCAATGTCAGTTTGGCAGGCTGCTGTGAAGGCATGTTTCAGTCCTCCTGTGTCTCTTTAGCCCAGCCTATCAAGCCCATTTCACTGCTACAGCTGGGTGAAGGCACCAAGGATTCTTTGATGTTCCTGTGGCTCAGAGGCTTTTTCTTAATGAGAACAGGGATAGAACAGACTCCGTGGTCGTCTTGTTTTCATGCGAGTTCAATGCCTAAATGAAGTAACCGTATCTGTGGTTATGGAGCAGTCCTTTAAAGGCCAAGAGAAGTGGACACAGTG
Organism: Siphamia tubifer; assembly: GCA_020466265.1. Classification (NCBI taxonomy): domain Eukaryota; kingdom Metazoa; phylum Chordata; class Actinopteri; order Kurtiformes; family Apogonidae; genus Siphamia; species Siphamia tubifer. The sequence continues at coordinate 37,891,717 of CM035786.1, forward strand.
GAGTGGTAACGCAGCGGAGTTCATTAAGGAATAATCTAATGAAACTACAATTAGCGTAGCACATATAGCTGAGTCACTGTTGCATCACTATTGCAGTGTAATAATGCATTAGTGATGTGTCAAATTTTGGTTTGTTTGTATATATTCTCCTCTTTTTTTCCCTCTCGCAAATATGTGAGACATTTGCCTGAGGATCGTTTTGTTTTTGTGGAAATCAGAATGGCCTCTGTGGCTGCTCACTGAAACCAATGTGGTTTTGGTCTGTGGACTGTGAGAAATATCACTTTTGTGTGCAGATCCAGCCCTCCAAGTATGTCCTCTGGTTGTTGTCTATTACAAAGCATGAGCAGTCTGGCAAATTCACACCACAATGGCACCCACGCTATTCTGTGGCACTTCTGCCATCTGTGTCACCTTGGCTCCCATAGACATCAGACCCTGCAAATGCAACACAGACACAAACGGCTTCTCATTGAAGTGACAGATATTCCAATGTAGATGCCTCTCTTTTAGAACAGTAGAGCATGTCCGCTTTAGGCAGCACAATGCTTTGGACTTTTGCTTAGTATTTGTAAGTGACATCTGAGGAGATCAGAAGTTCTGGAGTGAGGCCAGATTGGAGTCCAAGTAGATTTTCTGTTCGACTTTATTTTGGGTCTGCCCTGCACTCCATGTGGGGTGCTGTCTTAGGATAAGAGAAAGAAGTACAATTGTTTTCACTCTCTTCACACTGTCAGCTTTGCCTTTCCTCTCACCTTTGCTTGTTTCAAAGGTGACTTTGTGTGAGCACTGTGGTGCTGCGTTTGCACTTTGACTTAATAATGCAGTCTTGTCTATATAAAGAAGCTTGGAACTACAACAGAACTACAGGAGTAGTGACATTATGGCAGACGAGAAGCAGGTTTGCCTTTACAGTCCCACTCTTCTAGAGTGATAGCTAACTTATCTAAGAGTTGAAGGATGGAGGAGGCTGCAAAGATACAGAATGCATCTATTGCCACCGTAACCCAGATACCACATCCCTTTGTTCATATTGAATGAAATGCAATAGTACCCCCATGTCTCCCTTTGTTAATAATATGCACAGTTTAGCTTTGCTGGTAGTTTAACAAACTGTATTGTTAATATAAATCTGTGGCTGCCTTCTGTAAAATTGGGCCCACTTTGACTTCTTTTATTTAGTTAATATCACTGAAAATGAATGCTGTACCTGGTGAAAACTAATCATTGCACATATATGTACTTCACTTCAGCCTCCTTTCATAAGGGATTTATCAAATGTTATCATGTAATATTGTTGGCTCATTCATAAAGATGGACTAGTTTTAAGGTCCAGTGTATAGAGCAGGGGTGGGCAATTAATTTTGCTATGGGGCCACATGCACTATTATGGGCTGGATCAATTTACCTACACCTCTGCTCAACATGTACCTTTTTAAAAAAGAAATGAAATGAAACAATGCAAAGATACAATGATGATATGGAACACAGAATACAAATATTTGAGAAATATTTACAAAAACATTTTCGAGTGCTGTGTTTCCACAGTAACTCTGAACAGGCCAGGCCTATGTCCCTGAATCCCTCCAGGGTTTACAAAAGGTTGTGATTTCAACTTCCACCTCTAAATGTCACTGAGTATCACATGCAGAACCTCTACAAAGTTGTGTCCAAATTATGACTGGAGGTAATACGGTATATTGTAAATCCACGGTGATTTACAGTCTGGACTTAAATCATAAGAGTGTCATATTATTGAAAACAAGTAGCTTTTAGCTGCCGTACTTTCTAACAGATTCACAGTTTTACTTATTTCTAAGAAATCTCTATTTTTCACCAATCCAATCATCCAGAGCTACTTCTTCACATGGATTGCAAACATAGTTTCATTCATTAATACAGGGCCCACTTAATTGGAGCTCCACTTGCAAACATTCCAAGATAATTACCCAACTGCGTGTGATTTAAGCAGTCTTCTATGCATTTACCATTTAAACAGTTGTTTGTGTTGTAATGTACAGTCATTAGTGACTGTTTTATCCTCCTTAGTATGGCCATCAGAGGCCTGATCTTTCTCGACCAACTGCTGAAATTAGTTGTATTCACTTTATTCAGAGGGTGAAAAGCAGCATATGTGTGTGTGATGTCTGTATAACTGTGTAACTATGCTGCATACAAAAACAAGTAATACTGTCTTCAAAGAACTGCACAGCCAAAATGTTGTCACAGCTTTGAGCTTGGGCCTCCTTTTGACATTTCCTTTTTTACCCTTGGATGAAAAAATAAAGCGTTGAAAGCAGGAAGACATGAGTGTCTTAGTTAATTTGTGTAGTGTGTGATGTTTGGAGGAGGCGATGTATGACCCTTGAGTTGAAAAAGGCAATTGGACTTGGCTCTGTTCAAGGTTGGGCTCAGTGTGAATAGTGTTGAAAAAGGGCACAGAAGGAGTTGGACTGACATCTTGTCTTGGGGCGGAAGGGAAGGAAAGAAAGCTTGTTATGGGAGACAGACAGTAAGACAGTGAAGAGAGTCACAGAGAGAGTCTGTGAGATGCAGCTTTAAACTAGCATACCAAGGCGGTAGCCTCAGAGAGAGGCGGTCTTCAAATAGCTGTCTCTGTGCCTGTGGGACAGTTAACTCTGTGGGGGATTCAGAGTCTCATTAGAAAGTCAGTAGAGCTCTACACCACTTCCTCTGAAATGTGAGTGTAGCGATGACACCTTGTCAGGCCTGCTAGCAACTATCAGACACGGAGCTCCACTCTTGCCATCCAGCAATTCGGCCATGATTATCAGCAATGGTTAAAGTCACCCACAGTTTTGTACTTGAGGTTAAGAGTGGATACTTACTCTCATTTTGTCAGAGATGTGGGGATATGCACAAATAATGGATTAGTTAGACAAAATGGACTAATCCATTCATTGTTATTGTTATTGCAGAGGATTTGGTTTGTTACAATGTCATAAGTAATAGACTACTTGACTTAAATTGGCTTGATTAAATAATTAAATAGAATGTCTGTCCTTGCTTGCTACGATCGATGAATCATGGGCCACTTAATATCTACAGCCAAATCCAACCATAATCAAATGAATTTGTTTAATTTAAGTACGCAACAAATCATACAATATTAAAACCTTTAATAAATAAATGTAAATACTAAATTCTTTTGAACTCTGGTTGCAAATATAATTGGAGTGTGGTTAAAATATATATATATATATATATATGAGGTAAAAACCAATAAGTATATCATTATAATAAACATAACAACCCAAAGAAGGAATGGGCTTGAAGCAAAAGCTTATTTTTTTGCCTACATTTTTCACCTGATACACTGCTTATGTTAAATTAAATGTGTACAGCATCAGGTATTCACAACATAAACGGAGAAAGGGGGAAAAAAATCAACAAGAACAAGAACCGCCCCCGTCTTCAACTTTGCCAAAGGAGTGAACAACTTCAATTCCTCATCAGATCCATTTCATAATTTCACACCCACAGCCCTCGTCACACCCACAGTCCTTCACAAATATAAAAAATCTCTGAAATGATAATTGCTCTCTCTTAATTCCAAGAAATCACAAATGGTATTTGGGAACAATGCTATTTTTGTTCCTCATCATCGATATACCTCGTTAGAAAAAAAAAAATGTTTCCCCTCTATTTATGTTGGAACTTTATATCTTGCTCGAGATTGTTCCACAGAGTCACTCCACCACTTGATATACACATACTGTTCAGAATCGGTCTCAATCTTAAGAATAAGAAACATGATAATAATACAACCAGTACTAATGTGACCATCATTGTAAGACTGTCACTTCCACTGGGGGACAGATTGTTGCCTGTATTTGCTCATATAACTGATTTGGACAGACACAGTCAGCTGGGAGTTGTTCTTAAACCACCTTATTTTTCCCATGTCAAACATCTTCTGTTTGTTCTCCTTTCTTTATTTCTCAGGAGCTGCACCGATGTGGTTTGCTGTATTATCTTCATCATTGTCATCCTTGGCTACATTGCTCTGGGTACAGTGGGTAAGTTGACACATTGCTGCCAGTTACATCATCCAAGCATTGATAATGATACACAAATACATTAGAAGTGATATGTTCTGGGCCTGGATATATTTTTGGCCTGGAAGTGTCACATAATCTTTTCAGGGGGGTGATGTGTTAAAGTTAATGCTTTACTTACATTGATGATTATGCTACTAACCAAATGAGTAGGGATGAAAACGGCTCCATACTAGAAAAGCACTCTGAGAGCGCAGACCTCCACCAAAGCAGACCCCCCCGGATCACCACAAATATCTAATAATTTGTTGATCTTCCCATTACCACCAACCTTGAATATTTTATCATAATCCATCCATATGTTTTCGAGTTATGTTGTACACGAACAAACAAAAAACAAACCAACAAATGAACCAAAGTTGGCAAAAACATAACGTCCTTGGCGGAGGTAACTAGGGCTGCACGATTTGAAGAAAATGTGTGATTATTGTGGACTATATTACAATTTGTGGTCACAATAACATGAGTCTTCTTGCTTTAGTATTAGAGACAACACAACAAATTAAAATAGTTTATAAGGTACAAATATGACACAAACAATACAAAACTGAAAGTTTACAGTTCTGTATTTTCTTCCCAAATTAGCATTCAACTGTCATTTGTCACTTCCTGCTCTGCACATACTCATCTTTTGTGCATGAATAGTGCGCTCACAGATGCGTGGAGCACTAGTACAGGAAATGAAGCCAGAGCCAGAGCTTGGTTAGCTGTATTAGCAATATTCAGATATAAAGTTCATTGGAAAACTATAAAACATTGGAAAACATAAATCACTAGGAAATGTAATGCTACCAGGGCAACACGGTGGTGTAGTGGATAGCACTCACGCCTCACAGCAAGAAGGTCCTGGGTCCATTCCAACACCAGACAGGGGGTGGAACCTTTCTGTGTGGAGTTTGCATGTTCTCCCCGTGTCTGCGTCTGTTCTCACTGGGTACTCTGGCTTTGTCTCATAGGTTCCCATTCCTGATAGTTAATTGGTTATTCTGAATTGTCCATAGGTGTAAATAGTTGTGTCAGCCCTGTGATGAACTGGGTACTTGTCCAGGGTGTACCCCACCTTCACCCTTCAGAGGGCTGGGATAGGTTCCATGTGACCCACATGAGGATAAAGCAGGTTCAGAAAGTGGGATGAATGGATCTGAATTCTTCATTAATTCAACTCCACAGGTCCATCTTCAACCCTGTTTAAGAGTAATGACACCAGAAAGGTCATTTTGAGTGCTGACCCTTGAAATGCACATGAACCACTTCAGGCCCCGCCCCCTCCAGGTTGTTGACTGTGTTGCTCTGTGCCGTTCAGCCAACAACTGAACATTTTAGATAATCTGCTCAAACCATTTTTCTAATATCTCCTAGCCCATCTTTACAGTTTGCAAGTTCAACTTGCAGTGCTCTGCCTTTGTTAGTGGAGTGGAGTGGGTTAGTGGTCTTCTGGAGACACTAACACTTTAAGGAGAAAACATCTGCTCTGGTTGACTAACACACCATGTTATGGTGCACTATTTCAACAAAATATCTGATTGTTAAAAAGTGTGGAGGAGTTGAGAAATGCAGCTTACCCAGAGAATGAGCTATTCTTTTAATGAGTGGGAGTTACATGAAAGCATTCAGCTTTTATGGCTCACACTGATTTCGTCTCAACTGTGGTCATCTTAGTAAAATTTTTTAAAGTTCCTATATAGTGTTTTGCTACAGGTGGCACTATTTTATCATAAATACGTCTGCATCAGTTCATTTACCTTCTCTTGTTTTTTTCTGTCATTTCTTTATTTTTCTTCTTTCATCCTTGTTAATCTCAACCAACCAATGTTGGGTGAGATGACTGTAATCACCTTGTGTGTGTGTGTGTGTGTGTGTGTGTGTGTGTGTATGTGTGTATCTGTATGTGTGTGTCATATATAACTCAATGAATACTTGAGATACTTGAATTTCTTGTCATCACTATGAAATTACATGGGCATATACATATAGCTATTGTACATCAGATGCAATGATCCACATTAAAATCACATTATTGGTTATAACTCAAGTTGGTCTTCATCAGGGTCACAGAATTCTCAGATCGGAACCAAATTCTGCGAAATGTAGATTTCTACAATTCTCATAATTGGTGTTATCACATACAACCAATAGTTTTTGAGATCTCTGGAGGTGTTAATCAATACTGAACACATTATCATAATATTACACACACGGACGCATATATACATATGACTGAATTATTAATATTGCAAAAGGTCAAAGTTCAAGGTCGCATTTAGCAGAAAGGTCAAAATCACATGATTGGCTCTAATTCAAGAATGGGTTGTCATAGAAATTTGAGATTGGCACAAAATAGGGACACGATTAGGCATTCTCTGAATATTTATTTTCATCCAGTTTTGTTACTTTGTCATGTTTTTCTCCCTGACTCTCAAATGTGTGTCCTGTTCTGCGGTACCACATTTGAGCATATGTTTTTTTCAGTTTCTTTCACAAATATGCATCATCAATTCTGAGACAATTAGATTGCAAGTCTGTTGTAAAATAACTATTCTTTAAAAGCTTATTGTCAGTGGAGTTTGGAAGTATTGGAAGTATTATTTGCCTCCAATTATTTTTTTCACAGAGCAATATTCACGACAATAGATGTGACATCAAATAGACCCTGGCATGCCTGCATTCAGCTAAAGGACTTGATGTACTTCCTGTATATTTTTTCTACTTCACTTTCCTGGTTTTGTTGGTCTGGCTTGTAGCCTGGCTTTCTTGTGCACGTTGACGTTCAGCACAATCCTTCATTGACTAGTGAGGCAAAGGGCCTTAACACTGTGTTGTTCAGGTTGGGCAAATAAATAAAACACACGAATTGCTCAGTAAATTGAATTTCAGGGTTACTGCTACTCCTATCTAGAGAAACAGCAGCAAAACAAATTAAACTGCATTGATTTTTGTTGTTTTCGTGTGCGTGTGTGCATGTAGATATACCTTCTTAATTATTATGCATGTGCACAGTCTTTTCTTATAAATGTTCATTATAGTCTTGTTAACTTGGTGAAGTTATTGTAAACAGATATAGCCCCTGCTTATGTCTATACAGAAAGCTGTGTTCATTTTAAAGGACTGTCTTTGATCTACAAGGGGTTCTTCAATGTTCTCAGCTTGAGGCTCAAAAGATAAATATAGTATCCTCCCTGGACCCAAACTTAGCAAAGTCCAAACTTGGTAAAAATCATTATAGTCAACTGGTAAAACTGGCGCCACAAAAATGCATATTATAAAAGTATTATCACTGGAAGTGGCTGAGCAGAAATGGAACATTAAAAAAAACAACAACTTTTTTATAGCAGCTCAAATGTAAGGTTTTGACTCACCATTGAAGGTAACTAGTAGATAAAAAAATACACTGATCATGCATACGTTTTCTAACCAATCTGTATGTAAATGGTATGTGACTAAAATGCAATCATGAAATAGCCCTTAATAAAAATTAACATCTGCAGGTAGAAAAAGGGATATTTTTTAACCCCTCAACTGATATTGTATTGTAATCGTTTTATCATCTGTGTGTCTGTCTAAAGAATGTGTTGACATATCTGCACCAAATGTATACTGTGCAGTGTGCATGCACCTTGTTATGAAACAGAAGCCTCTAGAATATAGGTGACCTTAATCTACTTTTTCAACATCAAGTGACCTTGTCCCTTGTGCACTTATATCTGAGTATTTTCATACATATAAATATGTACTGTATGTAATAAGTTTTACACAAAGGCAATCTAATCTAAACTATAGAGCAGTATTTTTCAACAGAATCTTACAGTATATTTAAAGTGTGCAGCATGTTATGTTTAATGATCAAAAGGGGTGTTGTAAAAGAACAATGGAAAAACAGGAAACAGGAAAGGAATGTGGAGAAAAAAAAGAACATATTAAAACAACTTTCATGGTTATTTGAGATCTGGATTTCTCACTTGAGTGAGTGTGTGTCCATCAGATCTCTCCACAGACAAAGCACAGGACAGAGGTGGCATGATGGGAAATAATGCAAAACTTTGTATGACTCTCATCTTAGATTTTTAGTACATAAATATTCTGTTCAACTGTTTACTCACCAGTGTGACTGATAATCTTTGAAGATTCATTCATCGAACAGCAGAAAATATTCTCAAATTAGATCAGGTATTCATTCAGGATTTTTTGTATATTGCATTCTTGTGCATTTTAATCTAAGAAGCCAAAAGTTATGAGGGCTCTGTGATTTGTAAACTCCAGCTGATAGCAAGTGTGCATTCACACGGAAAGCAAAGTTCTTCTCGCTTATGTGTGACTCAGATTAGATGTTTTTGTTATGAAAATGTGAACAGCACAAACCACATGGAATAATGATCTGTTCCGTTCATTTCTGATCTGGGTCGCCTCCCTGTGTGGTCCTTATTCTGATCTTTTGTTGCGTAAATCAGAATTTATGCTGTGCCATTTTTATGTCACCCCTTATACATTTGACAGTAATATACATTCAAATGTATAATTTGTAATAGTAAAACACTAACTCGGTAAATTGTACAGTGACTATTTGTCGATACTTACATCAGATCAATAAACATGAAATGCACAGTGAGGCTGGCGATGTAATGAGATGGTGAAATGAGACGCAGTATTTGCATCACATTATGTTTTAAAAGGCAGTTTAAATGGAAATTTGTTTCATGTATTTTTTTTTTTTATTATTTATTTACAGCCTGGACCCATGGTGACCCCAGAAAGGTGGTATATCCCACTGACAGCCATGGCCAGTTCTGTGGTCAACAGGGGACCCCCAATGCGTAAGTGGAAGGTTTTTGCTTCATAAATGCTCTTAGTGAAATAATTATATTCACCATTTTGTGTGCCAGCTTTCCATACTTATCTTTACACTCACAAAAGACCTCGACCACAGTACGATGAGACAGATTGTGATTAATTATAGCAAGCCTTACAACACAGTACACTCTCTATTTGCATGTGTGTGTCTATGCTGATAAAACATTCCAGAGTAATGGATTGAATCCTCCTAATCTGATTGCGCTCTTTGTCTTCATCATTTGTCCCCACAGAAACAAAGCCATATTATTCTACTTCAACATGTTGAAATGTGCCAATCCTGCAGTTATAATTAACCTCCAGTGCCCTACAACCCAGGTACCAAGCAGAATGAAGTGCCTTCTAGCAATTTTACATTGTTTATGTTCTTCTCCTACTACAGTATTTCCTCACAGTTGACTGTTAGATTGATGGGCTTACTCATTAAGAGAATGTATTCCCTCCTCCAGCTCTGTGTCTCCAAGTGCCCTGACAGATTCGCCACTCTCCTCGATGTGCATAATACTGCTAACTGGGAATATTACAAGCAATTCTGCAAGCCGGGCTTTGACATTGGCAGTAAGGTAAGACTAGATTTCTATGTATATTTATTACACGGCATGCTTTCCACTTATTCCCAGAGTGACCATTCGTGCAGCTGTTTTGGGGATACCTGAAGACTGAATTTTAAAGTATGACACCCATTTCTAGAAAAAAATTAGATACCAGAACTTTTTTTTAAATGTGCTTGAACCTTTGTTTGACTAAGAAATTGTATTTCACAAACACAACCAGATTGCTACTTGGATGCCTGCAGCTCAGTCTGAAAAGTTAAGATGTTATTGTTTTCAAGTAAATGTACATTTTCTCTTGACTTTTTACACTAGTGTCAATTCAGTTTACGCTTACACATACTGTTAAAACATCTTACAGTTTATGTGCATTCATGTGAACTGGAAAAACAGAGATTAGATTACGATGACATCACACCGCAATACACAGGTAGATGGATATGTGCGGTGTTTGCATGCTATCATCATAACATGTATCTGGTTTACCTCACTATTAACATATATTCAAGGTTAATTCTCCTGTCTTAAGTAAGGTACTTGTTCAGATCTATAATTGGTGGTTTAGATATGACCTTCAGTGGAAGTCTACTGTTTGTTGTATATGTACTGGATTAGTTAACTGTAGATAGTGTAGTTAAATTTCCCTATGAGGAAAATAAATGTAACTTTACTCACTTCACATGCACCTGACACATCCAATACATGTCATATACATGTTTAATCAGTGTATTATGGGCAGTAAATTTGCTTTAGAGTCATACTTCAGCCAGCTCTGTATTTAAGTGTCATGAGATGTCATGATTTAGTGTGGTATAAATAAAAAAAATGATTGATTGATTGATTGATCAAGGTCCACATGGACATACGCACCGTTGTTGTGGTAAAATCTATATAATATAAACAAGAAATTTGCCGTGTTTGTGCCCTTTCTCCACTAAGTTGACTAAAAAGACTAAACCCTCTCCAACTGATATATTTCTAAACGCAATATCATCTAAAGTCAGTTGTAAGTTTTATTGTTCAGGGTGTCCATAAAGGCTCTTTACAAATTAGCGAAGATATTCCAAAAACAAATGAAGAGACAAATCTGTGGAAATGATTGCAACATGAAAAGTAGATAATAAAGAGGGGTTTTTTTCGTCTCATTTAATCCACCTCTAGATGGATGCCATCAGTTGCACAAAGCACATCCAGGTGAAACTGGATTTGTTTCTGTTGGCTGTATCATAGACTTGATACATGATATCTTTAACATTATCCCATAGAGCAGTAATATCTGGTGAATGAGGTGTCCAGGGAATTGGACCATCTCTTCCAATCCACCGGCCTGGAAATATTTTGTTTAGGAGTCTCTAATGTGTTGGTGCACCATCTACCTGGATAATGATCATTGGTTAAAGGTCATCCAGTTGTGGTGCTACATTTTCAGTCACAAGGTCAAGGTCAGCATTTGCAATAACTGATGTCTCATTGAAGACAAATGGACCATTGATTCAATAATGCCACACGATGCCACAATGTGATTAAAAGCTTCATAACCACTGAGTACATAGAACTAATGTGATTAACATGTCTCATCAGTTGCTTTTGTAATAAATGTTTACAATTAGGATGCCCTGTTTTTCAGAAAACATTGTAACTTTTCTAGAAAGGTGGTTTGTTGTTTTGTTTATTCACTAGGAATATTCATCAACCTGCAAATGCATCCGTTTTGTTCTTTACAGTCATCCTAAATGCCAGCTCATCTGAGTGTGCTGTAAACATCTCATGCCTGCTGTGTCAGGTGGCAACAGTTCAATGCCAGTGACGTTGGCATGATGATGTTCAAGCCTCATGAAGTGAGGTGGTGTGTGGGAGCGCCGAACTCAGTCATACTGTTTGAACTGAATCATTGATTTCCCCTCCTACATGATCTACATTAGACAGGATTCAGTCCAACTGTTCAGCATCACTCGTTGGGATATGGCCACACTAATATTTAAATATTGCTAAAGTAGCCACATATGATGGGATGCCATATAGGGTGGAGGACAAGACATAAAAATATAATTTGAAGTGGAACAAAAACATCGAATCTTTGGATCTCTAAGACTGAAGACTAAGAGGATTCTGAGTAAAAGGACAATGATCACATACCTATGTATGCATATGTATATATTATGATTAGACAGCTTTATATAGATATTTATGGTGTATGTATTATATACATGGATATTCAAAGTTGATGTGTCTGGGATAAAAGCCTTAGTGTTGATGTAAAGACACCTTCTAGTTATGGGTGAGTAATGTTAGTATTTAATATGTGATGATATGATATGTTTGGAAAAAGTTAATTAGAAAAATGCATGTCATTTAAAAAACCTCTTGTTGGGGTAAAGAACAAAAAACTTGGTAATATTATTGCTATAAAAATTTGTCCTCCAATAATTGCCTCCTTTATTTCTTTACAGTCTGTTTCAGAGGTCTTAAGAGATGAAGACTGTCCATCGATGATTGTGCCAAGCAGACCTTGTATGTAAAATATTATCATTTTAATAGCTTGTTCCATGTTTGCCAAGGCATTAATGCCCTTTTAAAAAAATGCCTTTCAGTTCTTCAGCGGTGCTTCCCTGATTTCCTTACAAGAAATGGAATTCTAACCGTAGCCAATCACACCGTCTTCAAAGATGGTGACAACAAGCAGAGGAGTGTCACTGACCTCAAAGATGCTGCAAAGTAAGTCTCGTCTCACTGCAGTTTCCATCTATAACCTTGTTGTGTTATTGTTGTAGACTTCAGATACTACATGAGATTAAGCATATGCACTGTGTTTTAAAACTGTCATACGTTTAATAGGGCTGTCACTTCTGCACCCAGAGAGCTCTGGACAGATATTCAAGGGTAGGACTAGAGGGCATGTCACTTATGCCCAGGAATGTGTCCAAACACATTCAAAACCATTTGCATGTGTATTGCATGAACAGACAGCTTACCCTGCCTACAAGTTCAAAAGGAGAACTTAAGAGGTTTCCGCAGGCTTTCAACTGGCTGCTTTGTACTATAAATATATGCTGATTTGGTATTTACTTTAAAGCAGATACATCATGTATTTCAACTGAGGTGAAAACGCTAAACATGATTCCATGTTTGCCCTGATTTACCTTGAAATATAATGTGCTTTGGTGCTTTTCTCTTTGTAGCCAAGTTACCACCTTGCAGCAAGGAACGGAAAGGTCTTATAAAATAATTACTGTAGCTTTTTAACTGTGCCTCAACTGTAGTCGATCGCTGTGCCCAAACTAACCCTTTCACCTTTGCTGTTCATCATGCAGACTCTTCCCTTGTATCCATCCTACCTGTTGTAGTGGACAGTAGTTATAACAGATTAATGAAAGAGTTTGTGGAATACAATGTAGCTACCCTATAATAGCAAGCAACCACTTCATGTATTGACCTGGTCTGTTGGATAAAATCAGAGTGATGTAGTGCCCCCTGGTGGTCAGTATTTATTTTTCCTTTAAAGTACATGCAAATGCTGGTATGATCCAAACATTTCCTCTAGTTCAGAGTATCCTTGACCTTTAAAAAGCTACATAAGTGCTTTTCATCACGATCAAGTTGTTTTTCTCAAGAATGTTTTCAATGCTGTGTCCGTCCCTTTGAAAACCTCCTTTACCCCTCCTTTGTGTGTAGTTTAGAGATTTTTCTAAGTCACAGGGAAGTCAATCTCCAGTCAGGTCTTGCAGTAGTCCTCTGCTGTCTTTGATCCTTGGCTTGAGTTTTTCTTCAATTGTTTTTTAAAGGCAAGTGAAGCTTTTTGCTGAAATAAGATGAGTTGAGTTTCTCCTGTGCTGTGTTACTGTACTAGTCCTGACAGAAACAATCAGATGAAACTTCTATAACACTAATAATAATAAAAATAATAATAATACGTTTTATTTATAGGACACTCAGGGTCACCATATAGAGTTGTTAAGATACAATAAAACTAAGAAAAATTAAGGGTGGCACGATGGTGCAGTGGTTAGCACTCATGCCTCACATCAAGAAGGTCCCTGGTTCGATTCCCACACCAGACCTTTCTGTAGTTCTGAAGTTTGTTCTCACTGTGTCTGTGTGGGTTTTCTCCAGGTACTCCAGTTTCCTCCCACCATCCAAACACATGCACTGATCAGTTAATTGGTTAATTTAAATTGTCCATAGGTGTGAGAGTAATTGTTTGTCTATATATGTTCAGCCCTGAGATTAACTAGAGACTCATATAGGGTGTACCCCACCTTCACCCATTGTAGCTGGATTAGACCCCCCGTGATGATAAAGCGAGTTCAGATGACGAGACGAGACAATTAAAATAATTTGGTCATAATAGATACATTTATGTTTACCTGCTCTATGGAAAGGATTTATTCCAAATGTGTATGGCCATATGGCAGGGCTATTTTCAATATAGTTTCATTCAAACAGCATTTCAGGAAAACCTAAATATTCAAAATTGTGAAATTAAATAGTCATGTTCTTATGCTAACCTCTTCATTTTATGTGCTAATTCCCCCAGGTACACCCCTGTATCATATGAAGTAACAAGCTCCCATTACCTTAAACTGACCTCCATAGTGCGTGAACTGATGCTCAGTACTGCTTCAGTAACACTAATGTTGTGTCATTGCTCTTTGATATTAAACTATACTAGAGCTGTAATCATCACCTGTGTTTAACACAAAGAACATTTAAGAAAAATTTAATTTTCTGAAAACCATTATGTACTTTATGAAGTCACTTAACCAAGCAGTCACAACCCTTCAGTTGTTTGTTTTTTTTTTCTTGTCATCTTTTTATTTTTCTCATTCTTTTTCTCATCTTACCTTGTTCTGTCACAGAGGAATCAACAATCTACTAAATGCCAAAGAAGTTGGCATGAAGATCTTTGAGGATTATGCAAGTTCCTGGTACTGGATCCTGATGTAAGAACAGTTCCCTATACATTGTTGAGGGATGCTACTGCAGAGATTTTTTTTTTAATGTTTTCATTTCTCAAATGATTTGAAATTGACTGTATGGCCCTGTTTGTGTTTCTATGTGTTGGTGCAGTGGTCTGGTGATAACCATGGTGGTCAGTTTGCTCTTTATCTTACTGCTGCGCTTCACTGCTGGTGTCCTCCTGTGGCTTATTATCTTTGGCGTCATCGGTGTGATTGGCTATGGTGAGTTTCACACTAGTGTTGAAGTCAAAACCATGTAAACTGAGACCAAGATATCATCAAGACCAGGGTATTAAGACGGAGATAACACCTTGACAACTTTAGAACCTGAGATTTAGATGTCCGTAGAATTCAATATCCCGGGCATTTTCACACCTTGAAATGTTTGATGTAAGGATGATAGTTTTTAGCTCATAACTAATAGGCCATGAGGTACTGTGAAGACCATGTGTCCGTTATCATCTGTGTCTTTGTTGTTGTCTTTGGCTTTGTTAGCAATGTTTTCTAACAAGGCTACTCGTCAGAATAATTACAAATTTTATTTGTAGCTTCCTTTGGACAATGGCTCCAAAGTTTGTTCAAAGCATTGAGAAATTTAGGGAATGTAAGAGTGTGTTTCTAACTTACTATACTTATACTTATAATGAGCCATATTTTGATACTCATAAAATGGAAATAGTGACAGATATTAATATAAACTACCAGTCAAAATTGTGGAATTAATGAAATTAAGTGTGACATAACTCAAAACATGTTCTATATTTTAGATTCTTAGAGACATATTTTTAGTTTTATTATTGTTTTACACAGGTAGTCATATGAAATGGTCTCCAACAGTCTTGAAGGATTTCCCAGTGGTGTTGAGCATTGTTTTTGGCCCTCTGTGGTCCAGCTCATGTCATTTAAATGAGAAGGTGACTTTGACTGGTAGTGTAGTTACTATTGAGAACTGATTGGCCGTCACATATGGACTTTGATTCAGTTCTCTTCCAGTTCAATTCATTCTTGAGAGAACATGCCAGTGAGCTACAGGAACATTGGTCCTGATTTTCTTGATTGTGCTTTATACTTGATATAGATTGGTTTTCAGACATAGTACTTGCTTCTGATGTTAGCATGTCATAAAGCTTAATTTGACCTTCTTTGGCCTTGTGTGGGTTTTTTTTGTTTTGTTTTATAATCATAGATGTTGACTTGTCCAAAAGTCTTAACATCCAAAACATCTATCACTGTTGTAAAGGGAAAAAATTATGACAAGTTGATCTAAACATCACCTATTTTGATTCTTATCAATAATTACCCCTGTATGAAGTTGTCGTTCAGCAATTAAACTTCCACTGATTCACTTCTGAACAGTTTGTGTTATGAGGGAGATTGCTTACATTAGCTAACTTTGCTCGCTACAATTTCCATATTAATGTGTATTTTGATTTGTTTGTGCAGTGTTGTCTAGTTACTAAGGTGGCCGACAGGGGCAAACGCATTGCATTGACGAAACGCTGAAAGATGCACAGCCAAAAACACAAACACATAAAACAAATGCAACACACATGTCCTGCAAGAGAAAAATGCTGCAAAAACAGAAATGATACAGAAGCAAAAACGTACAAATCCTCAAAACAAATGCAAAAGATGCATGCAAAAATGGTGCAAATACCAAAACACGCAAACTCCAAAAACAACTGCAAGAGAGAAATGCTGCAAATTCACTCCACAACAAAATGGAAGTTCACCAAAATAAAAGGGGTTCACCAAAACAAAACATAAGAAGAAGAAGAAGACGGCGGATGAAGATGAAGTTCATTCATTTAAGAGATTAGCGTGAAAAGCTGTAGAGCAGCAGAGGTATGTGTTTTATATGTTTGTGTTTTTGGTTGTGCATCTTTCTTGTGTTTGCAGCGTTTCGTCGATGCAATGCATTCGCCCCCATTGGCCACCGTAGTTTTCGATGGATAAATCCTCTAGTTGTCAGTTACAAACAAGTGGGTAGCTGCATTTGGATTATAGTGTTTGACATCAATGTCAAAGTAACAATGTAAACAAATGTGTCTGAGACAAAGATGTACGTGTTCTTACATGTTACATTACCGTCATATGTAAATTATGTACTCATTCTAGTTGTGTTTAAACATTATACACAAAGTTCTGTTCACAACAAGGCAGAATTGATACTATCTTAACTGAAGAACATGTGGGCGGCAATGTGACTTCTGACTACTTTGCAGTGATCTGTTCTGTTGTCATGGTAAACTGCAACAGATTTAGAAAGCTTTGACCCTACCAACTTCTCTTTTTCATTTTCACTTTTTCTCTCTCTCTCTCTCTCTCTCTGTATTGTTCAGGTATATGGCATTGTTACTGGGAGTACAGTGCCCTGAGTGGAAAGCCAGGTGCTAATATCACCATCTCTGATATCGGCTTCCAGACGGACTTCAATGTTTACCTTCAACTCAGCCAAACGTGGCTCATCTTCAGTATGTTTAGCCGTAACCATAGTTTGATGCCAGGTGTTTCATAGAACACAGTTTCTTTATTCAGTTTGCAGTACTTTAAATGGATATAGTTTTAGTTATGATTATCACAGAGAAGCTGAAATCCAAATCCTAACACAGTGGATTGTTTAAAAAATGGTTTAAATTGTTTAAACCCACTTTTATTAATCTTTGGTACATTTATTTGTGTATTTGGATATCCAGATAGTTTCAAAAGTTTGAATGTGAACCCTCCAGTTGTTGCAAAGCCATCTTTACAGTCATGGAAAATATATTAGACTGTCGAGAAGTAATCAAAAACAGTGGTTATTCAAATAAAGGCGGGGTGGGAGATGTTTTCCTGGAACATTTTTTACCATGTTGCTTAAAATCCCCTTCACATCCTGATTCCACCCACTAAAATACAATGTTTGTCATAAACTGAAATATTTTTTGTGGGTCTAAACAGAGGAAAACTCTGACCAATCAATGTACGTATGATGATTGCATTGATTGGATCCTGACATGTCCATCAAACCTTAGCCCACTTCCTCCTCCCCCTCTGTGCATACACCCACTCGTGAACCCCACCTTTAAGTGCTAACTCTTGTGTGTATCATGTGATTAAAACAGACGGAAAAGAAAACATGGAATGCCTTAAAGCTGTGTATTTGTCAGTACAATGTCATACATATTAATGTAAGAACTGAAGTGATTTGGGGTATTATAAAAAAAAACTTGGAAAATGCATAGATATTCACTCTGAAATTATTATATTATATATATATATATATATATATATATATATATATATATATTTTTTTTTTTTTTTTTTTTTTTATTTTTTTTTTTATTTTTTATTTTTTTTTTTTTTTTGTTGTACCAGGCATTAAAATGAACAAAAAACTGAAGAAAACAAGGGTGGTCTAACAATTTTTCCATGACTGTATATTCGTTTTCTCAAAAATCAAGTACATTTCTACAACCCCTTTTAATTCCTCCTTAATTTGTTAAGTCTATAACTAGTTATGTCATAACATTTGCACATATAAGGTCATGACTTTCAATGAATATTTTTCCAACTATGAAAAGCAGCAGTGGTTGTAGTCCACACTGAAAATATGTGCAAACTTCAAGCCAATTACCTACATTTTTCAGTTGTTGGCTGAACAGTCACCAACATTGAAGGGGTGGATTCTGAAGTGGCTTATTTGCATTTGAATGACCAGCACTCAAAATGACCTGTCTGATGTCATTACTCAGAAATGGGGTTGAAGATAGACCTGTGGAGTTTAAATAATGAAGAATTCAAACCCCAACTATAGTATTTACAGTTAATTTTGACCACAGGGAAATGTTTTAAAATACATAATTAAAAAATAAAAATATCACTCCTTCAACATATACAGAACCATAATTACCAATTTTCTAGTCTCTACCATTGAAAAATATAATGTCAAATTTTAAATGCTTAAGTAACCTGTTACAGCTGCCATATGTTTATTCATCTGTTTCATAGTGAGTGCACTTTCTGTGATTGAGGCCATCATTTTGATTGTGCTGGTGTATCTGAGGACAAGGTTACGCATCGCAATTGCATTACTTAAAGAGGGAAGCAAGTAAGTGCCAATAACTGCTGCATTGTCATTTTTAGATATAGTACAATTGAACTTACAGTATGTGTGATTGGTGTATTTTTTAGGGCCATCAGCTACATTATGTCTACGCTCTTCTACCCCATCATCACCTTTTTGCTTTTGGCCATCTGCATCGCTTACTGGGCCGTCACTGCAGTGTATCCTTCTATGTGCGGTTACATCATCAAGAAAGAGGTTTATTCTGAATACACAAAACCTGCTTGTGCCCTGGATTGTACACCTGTACAAGTAGTGCTAAGTTTAGTCACAACATCATATAAACACCAGTATACTGTACCTAACAGTGTGAATAGAATAGAATAGAATAGAATAGAATAGAATAGAATAGAATAGAATACACGTTATTGTCATTACATCAGTTGTGTAATGAACTTGCAGGTGGTGTCTGTCAATGATTTCTAATTTCCAACACAAACAAGAGCACTCAGAGAGTACAAACCTCCACGCCGCAAGTAGTGCAAGTCTGCCAAGGATCTGGATGTTCATAATTTATTCATAAAATAGTGTTCTGTGTTCACTAATGATTTATTTTATCGGTTATTAGCAGTTCCTTAGAGGGCTTAAAAAAATGTGTTTTTGAGATATGGCCATTTCAATATTCGACCCCGTATGACGTCACTCTGACGTTATGCAACGTCGCACAACAACCAAATTTCACATGTTAGATGTAATGTTAAATATGAAGCACAACACATTGTCATATTTAGCAAAATATGTCAATAACCCTGATTAAAGGTAAAGACCATACATTTTGCACACATACCATTCGCTTGATGTCATACGATGTCAAAACGTGACATCATCGGTGTTGTCTCATTTTATGTCCGAAGGTAAGAGGAACTGAATGCAAAAAATGTGTGATACTATCTTGTTTGGATTCTGAGATATCACCACTTATGTGTTTTAGCTGTTGACCTTCACTGTGACCTTGACCTTTGACCTTTATAGCTGAAAATGTAATGGTTTCTTCCTTAACGTATTATCAATTATCTATCACCCTAACCCTAACAAACAGACAGGCAGACAAACAAACACGAGGTAAAACATAATCTCCTTCACGGGGATAAATATATTAACACTATTAATACACTATTTTATTTAAAAAATGTAAAATAGTGTATTTTATATTTTAAGTATTTATATACTTTATTGCTCAAAATCTAATGGGTTCATCCTTGACCCACTATCTATCATTCCTGAAAGTTCTATTAAAATCAGTTCAGAACTTTTTGTGTAATCCTGCTGACAGACAGACAGACAAACAGACCCAAATTTAATACCTCCTTGGTGGAAGTAAAAATATTGAAGTAGAAATGTTCAACTGTACCAGTGTATCCATACATGCACCAGTGTCAACATTATAACTGATGAAAATATAGAGAACTGATGATGTGATGACCATGTTAACAAGCTGTTTGTCTTGTGATTTATGTGTTATATAATTGTAATGTAAACATCTGCATTATGCAGCTTGGAGAAATGTGGTGGCTCTACAGGTATTTGCATAGATCTTAGTTAATTATTTAATCTATTAGTTCACTTCACATTATCCTTGACTGGTCTGCCTTCAGTTCCTTGGCGTCATCTGGTGACGCAGTCTACAAGGTCATGTCGAGTGACGGTAAATGCATGTACGACAACATCACATGCAATCCTCAGGTAAGCAGCCCCAGAGGATTATTTAATTAGTTGTATTTACTGAATGAATAATGTATCTCACTTTGTGACAGTGATTTTTTAGTTTTCCTTGGTTTTCTAACTGTCATCTCTTCTGCCGCTCTACGTTCTGTGAAATATTCCTCTATCAGATTTTCTTATCACACTCCATTGGAATCAATCAAAGTAACTGTATAAGCTTCTCTTTGCTGTGTTTACTGGCAGTAGGGTGTGTGACAAGTGTTAAAATCAATGTCCTGTGATGTAAATAGTGTGAGTATTATTAAGTAAGATTGCCTGACATTTATAAAATACTAACAGATGCAGCCATGTTTTTTTTTTTTAAGATAAAATGCTGTTTAGTTTAGTTTAGTTTAGTTAGGAAAGCCTTTTTCAAAGCGCTGCATTTGGGAATTATTAATAAATGTGCAAAACAAAAATAACCTGAAGTGACACTGATATTTGTATTTACATTGTTAAACTTGCTAGAGGTGTTCAGTTTGTCCCTAGTTCTCAGTGGTTGTAGTGTCTCTTGATCTTTAAGGCAACAATGTATTTGTACTTTGTGACTCGACACCTGTGATTATGACGATGAATATCTCATCAATACTATGAAAATGTTATTACTGCTACCTCTACTACATCTTCATTATACTCTTTTTTTTTTTTTTTTTCAGAATTTCTCTCAAACCAATGTTACCAAAGTGTGCCCAGGCTCTAAGTGCATGTTTGCCTTCTACGGTGGAGAGAGTGTGTACCATAAATATGTCCTAGTCCTCCAGTTCTGCAACCTGTTTGTGTTTCTATGGCTGGTCAACTTCACCATCGCTCTGGGGCAGTGCACGCTGGCGGGTGCCTTTGCATCCTACTACTGGGCCCTGAGAAAGCCGGATGACATCCCCAACTGCCCCCTATACTCCTCCTTTAGCAGAGCCATACGGTATGTAACTGTATGGAGGAGGACAATGATGCTGCAACAGTAAAGTGTGTGTGTGTGTGTGTGTGTGTGTGTGTGTGTGTGTGTTTCAGATGCTCAGTTTATGTTTGTGTTTTTCAGGTATCACACAGGTTCCATTGCCTTCGGTTCTCTGATCCTCGCTATAGTGCAGATGGTGCGAATTACACTGGAGTACTTGGATCGTAAACTGAAAGGTCCATTTTTTTTTAAAAAAAAACAATATCTTTATTGTTTTTGGTGTACAAATGAAACATTCAGTTGTCATTTAGACATAATCTGTACCCCAATCCACTCAGAACACTATTTCACTTTTCAATCTCTTACTCTCACTGTAAAAGAAAAGAAATGTAAAAAATAAATGTTACATGGAATAAATACACGTACTATGGATATTTACATACAAACTTATGCCATTTTTATATTTTATTGTACATTGCAGGAGAAAATTAAATAAAAAAGAACTTTGAGATGTCATTCACATTCACACAGTTCAGAGCAAAAATGATAATACTATAATACAATACAATGGTGCCTATAGTATGTTGTCCGACAGTACATTTCCTGTAAGATTTGTCTAATATCTGGTTTATTAATAAATTGTACAACAGGTTCCCAGATACCTTTGCATAATTCTACTTTATTTTTCTCCAGAGCCATACATTGTGCCATAGTATTAAACCAGTTTATTGTAGGTGTATCTGACTTTCTCCAGTGTACAGCTTTCATCCATTTGGCCTGTAATATTGCAAAGGCTATGAATTTGTGTTGCTGGAGTTTCAAGTGGTACACATTATCTCTTTCAGATGCTAATGTAACCCACACAATCATAATGGTCGATCTTTATATTTTCCAGGTTCTCAAAATAAACTCACTCGGTTCCTGCTTTCCTGCCTCAAATGCTGTTTCTGGTGCCTGGAACATTTCATCAAGTTTGTAAATAGAAATGCATACATAATGGTTAGTTATATGGAACATCTGCTATCGTAACTGTTAATTGGCTTGATGCACACCTCGCTGGTTAATTATCCTCTAAGTAAGCATTTTCTATGTTTGTTTGGTTTTTTTTTCGGCTGGCAGATAGCAATATATGGGAAGAACTTCTGCTCCTCTGCCAAGGATGCATTCTTCCTCTTAATGAGGAATGTCCTTCGGTAAGTTCTTCCATATAAGCCTGCATTTAATCATTTCTTCTAGAAGTGTACTGCTGAAGAGTAAGATGTTTCGGATATTCATAGGAGAAAAAAAAGATTTTAAATTCACTATCATGTCAGGGTAACATTATTTCAAAACACCATACGCAGCTTAATGAATTATTCAGTTTTACTGTTGAAAGAACCATCATGTATTTTATAGCATGTGCACTTTTGTAGATCTCTCAGGAGTCTGTCAATCAGCATATGGCAGTGTCTTTTCTCTTTTTCTCTGGTGACTGTGTTTCTCATCCACACTGTTTTTTTTTTGCCTCTTTAGTGTGGCTGTCCTGGATAAGGTGACAGATTTCCTGCTGTTTTTGGGAAAACTGCTTATTTCAGGAAGTGTTGGTGAGTCTCGTGTCACCTACACTGTATGAAGTGTCATTAAACAGAGCGGCAGAAAGATCCTATTCAGGATGCACAATGAGATATATTCGAGAAATTCTCTCGAGAATAGATATGGCATACATTATACATTTACTATTTATTGCATCATAGCACATGTTGAAATTCACAGCTTTGCAGTATTTCAAATTTGATGTTCTGATGACCAGAACAACTGTCCTAATTATTTTCCTGGTGGTTTTACGGGGGGTCATATTTTACTAAACCACTTTTATTAGTCTTTTGGATTAGTGCATTTAGAACCTAATTAGTCCTTTATTTTACCAGCTAAAATCAATTGAGAACAGCTTCTTATTTACAATGATGACCTGGCAAGAGGCCCCAAAACAAAAGAGAAGAAAAATAAATCAAAAGAAACGATGAATCCAAGACTCACAACCCGTGGTGAAGAAGCTATGAAGTTAAAAACAGCATAAACATGTGTTCTCAGGCACAACAAACATCTGCCCTTTGCAAACATTTTACCGCTATCTCTTTTCAATGTGAAAATACATTTTTGGTGACCATGACCTTTGACCTACACTCACCAAACTTTAATGGAATCTTTTCTGCACAACCTCACACCTTGCTTGAAAATTTCTTTGAAATTGATCCAGTATTTTTTTTTTTTGAAAGTTGCTAACAATCAAACAACAATAACAAAAAAACGAACCAAAAACAATCCCCTCACCTCCCCTTCAGGCAGCCAGGTAACAGGTGTTTGTCTTCATATTCATTTTGGGAAATGTTTTAATTCCTGCTTAATTGGTTACATTGTATAACTAGTTACATCATGACATTTGCAGATATAAGATCAACATTTCCAACAAACATTTCTCAGAGTACACTATAATTGTTTGTCAGCAGCAGCAGTTGTAATCCATACAGATATTATATCCAAACTTTGAGCCGTTTACTGAAGATGTTCAGTTGTAGATTGAAAAGACAGAGCAGCACAGCCAACAACCTGCAGGGGGCGGGGCATGAAGTGGCTCATGTGCACTTAAAGGGCCAGCAATCAAAAATACCTTTCCGGTGTCATTAGTCAGAAGTGGGGCTGAAGATGAAGCTGTGGAATTGAATTAATGAAGAATTAAGACTCAAGCATAACATGTATAATTCATGTAGACCACAGGAAGTGTTTGAAAATATATAATTCCATTTTTTAAAAAAACAAAATATCACTCCTTTAAGTGGAGCCTCAGGAAGTGCATTTTTAAGCCATATTCATACTCTCTCTTATTTGCCTTATCCTTTAAACCGACCTGTATAAACATGATGCATATCTCAACAAGCCAGAAATTAAAAAAAAAAAAAAAAAAAAAAAAATATATATATATATATATATATATATATATATATATATATATATATATATATATATATATCAAAATTGTGAAATACAACTATGTCTCCTAAAGAGTTCTTCCATGAAACCCAGTGTTAATATAGGAATTATAAATGGTTTTTGCAACAATGAGTGATTGAGTGAATATTTTGTTTTTATTTACAATTACATTTTGTTGTGTTTTTTTTTCAGGTGTTCTTGCATTTTTCTTCTTCACTCGCAAAATACCACTTGTTCAAGAGGAGGTGCCGTCCCTCAATTATTACTGGATACCTCTTGTGGTAAGGAATGAAAGTGGAACAGTAGTAATACATACTGAGTTTAATTAACTTAATTGTCTGTTATTTTGTGATTTGGACTGAACAGACAATTCAAAGAGGTACAGATAATAGTTTTAGCTTCTCTTCTCTTGATCTGGACCAAGGTGGGAAGTTGTGTTCACAGTCCCGAGACAAATCATAAGGGATCTAATCTTTCAACATCTGATTTAAAACCCTTCTACACAGATACTGATCAGATGTTTTGTAATCAGATCAGATGAGTTAAGATGACAGGTGTCAAACATACGGTCCGTGGGCGAAAAGTGGCCCACCACAGGGCAGGGTCCAGTCTGGCCTGTGAGACAAATTTGTGAAAACGTAAAAATTACACTGACAGTATTAGCAATCAAGGGTGTTGAAATAATTTTAGTTGTCATACAGACCAAATATAATAAAATAATATCATAATAACTTCTAAATAATGAAAACTGCTACTTTTTTCTTTGTTTTATTGAAAAAAATACATCAATTATGAGGGCTGTCAAAATTAACAGATTGACACAGATTAATTCATGATTATCATTAATCTGATTAAAAATGTTAATGCAGTTAATCCCTCTGTCTCTAAATATCTCTGGTGTACATGTTTTTTGTGTCTTAATGCCAAAAGCTGCTGGACAAAATTTCATTGTGTCTCACATAATGACAATAACGATTCATGACTCTATTTTGGGATGATGAAGAGTTGATGCAGCAGCCTGATTATCATCAATGATCAAACATTAATGCAACTATGGATGGAAAAAAATCGAATAAACCTTATTGTGACAGTACATAAGCATTATGTGGCAAAAAATAAATAAATCAAAGTATATTTCTCCTGTAATAAAAACCAAAGGTGGTGCAGTCAAATATTGCATGCATGACTCTTTTTTTTTTGACGGGCAGTGTAGTATAATAGCAGAATACCAACACACAGTACAACTCAGTGAATCCAGAACATCACCAGACACACCCTGTACCTCTAAACCACAGTGTATTGCAGTTACATAACTGCACAAACTGACACAACAATTCAATTAAATATGCAGCTGTAAACTTCTTCATATTTTAGATGATTGTAGAACGTACATAACCCGGACAAAGAAGAAGTCACTCACACAGTGTTGGATCACCTTTAGCTTTGATTATATTAATTTATATTAACCATGGCATCAATTATTAAACGTGATTCTTATGTAACGTCACAATAAATGTCACAACATTTATTTTATATTATCATAACACGATTAATTGTTTGGCCAAGATTTTGTGTTGATTTTTTTTTTTTTTTTTTCGGGGGGGGGGGGTTCAATTAATCCTGATGTCGTCTTAGATTATGTCTATGTCATGAAATAAGATAAAGTCCACTGATGTTCAGAACTGATCATTCATATATTCAGTTTCAGCTGAACCCATTTATGGACACATGTTACTAAACTTAGACCTGACCACCTTGAACCAAACCCCAGATCAGAACACTGACCCCACAGGTTTGGTTTTCATTGATCCCACATTGCAGCAACAGTAGCAACAGCAACAGCATGACAAAGTAAAAATAGAATACAAGAATAAAAAATGGAACACAAGCACAAACGCGTTATACATAATAAACTATAAAAGCACTTAGAGAGTGCAGACCTCTGCCACAGCAGATCAGTGTCACAAGCTCCACCCCACCCCCAAATCATCACCAAAATTTAATCATTTGTTCCTTGTTCTAGTATCAACATTTCCTGTTAATTTGATCCAAATCCTTCTATAACTTTTTGAGTTATCTTGCAAACAAACAGACAAACCCAAATGAAAACATAACAGCAGAGATAATAAGAAAGATAAAAACAGAAGTGGTAGAAAATCTGGTAGAAAGGCACAATAATAAACTATAATGTGCAAAGTAAAAGTGTACATTTTCTGTGGGAACGGGTTCATAACTAACATTAAAGGTCATAAATGGAAATAGGTTGAATCATCAGACAGAGGACAAGTTTATTGAATCTGACAGATTCTGTTGGAGAAGGTTCTCTGCTGTGGTAGAGAGGGTGCACAACTTTGTCTACGATGGACAGTGCATGATGGGTAATCACTTCATCCTTAAACATAGACATTACCCAATGGAAGGACCGGAACTCTTTACTGCATGACTTTTTGGTGTGAGGCTGTGTACGTCTGCTCTCATAATAAAACACCATAGTACAGACCATAATATAGACATAATACATCACTGACGTCAGTCCTTCTGTTCTTCCAGACGGTGACACTTGGATCCTTCCTTATCACACATGGCTTTTTTAATGTTTATTCCATGTGTGTGGACACATTGTTCCTCTGTTTCTGTAAGTATACTGGTTTTATTCTGGATAATGTGACAGTCATTGGATGAAGACTAAATGGTCAGTGTAGCTTTTGATAATTGGGTTTTGTTTTTGGAAATAAAAGAACAACTAGTGGATAATTGTTTTAACACTTAAATTTGAATGACAGTGTTTTTCTTTTTCAGTGTCAAAACAAATTACAAATATATTTATTTTTTTTGTAATAACAAAAGAAAGTTACTGCCTGACAGAAACATGAAAAACTGCGAGAAAAAACAAAAAACAGTTTTTTTCATTTTCTGACACAAGGATGTTGACGTTTTCAAGGAAAGAGTATAAACAATATTGAATGAATCCCTCAGTTTGTTTAAAATTTGGAGTTCATAGACTTTTATAGAGGGAGCATGTCTACGATGTTCAGATTTCATACAAACTGGAAGATTTGTACAAACCCATTGTGACCAAAGCATTATCACCTCGAAAATAATAACATCCAGGTCTCAGGTAGTAACTTTATTTTTTGTTACAAGGAGAAAACTTTCTTTTTTAAATTTGGTTTATCTGTTTTGACACTGAAAAAGAAAAACAGCTCCTTCTATTTTAAAATAAAAAAGCCCTTTTTTTCTTTTGTTTCTAAAAGGTAAATCCAATTACCAAAAGAATCACTGACCCTAAACATTAGCAGTTGAACTCTCCTTCCTCTCACTGACTCTGTTTCTAAAACTGAATCCATCTCCTTTGATTCCTGCGTGACCTCTCCATGGTCTCTACTAAACCTCTGCTTCCCTTTCTCTTTTTCTTTCTCTTTTTCTTTCTCTATTTCATCGTGGCTGTCGCTCTGTGTGCTGCTATACCTCCTCCTCCTCCTCCTCCTCCTCCTCCTCTTTCCCGCTTCCTGCATCGGGGTGTGGTCTCAGGCGAAGACTTAGAGAGGAACGACGGGTCTTCATCCAGGCCCTACTACATGTCTCCCAGCCTTCACAAGATCCTACGCAAAGGAGAGGAGGGGGCCAAACTGTGCGCTGCTTCCTGAGCGACGTACATATTTGATTGGATTTTTGAACTGAAAACTGAACTGCTGACTCACTTCTCCATATCTATAATGCTATATGCATGGGGGTCTGGACTATCAGAGCAAGGACTGTAGGGCTACACATCCCCCTCTGGTCCGGGGATGACCTGGACATGACAGGACATGTTTTACGTCAGTTCCTTACCAAAAAAAAAAAAAAAAAAGGCATGGCAGGCAGACTACGAAAAGACCTCTGTTCACTTCCTTTCTCGAGCCAACTCAGATTAACTTGCCTTTTTTTCTGCCACACTTACTTTCCTTTTCTTTCTTTCTTTCTTTCTTTCTCCTGTGTATTCTCTGCTGACCTCTGCCTTATTGAGAGGGTACACATCACTACGCAGGATGGATGCACAAGCTGAGACAAATACAAAACAAGCATTTCGACCCCTAACTGTTAACGTGGACCTTAAAATGTACAGTTGGACTACGGCGTAAGGCATCAACCGGAACAGTGTTGGACTTACGGGGAAGGGGGAGGGGGGGAGGGGGAGGGGGGGGGGTTACCCTCTTGTCGCACTTTGGTCTTCTATTGTAAAATTCATATTTTGTATGCACTTTCACATACGGGAAAAGAACCATGTGATTTCTTTGGTCCGTCTAGCATGATGATTTGCTGGCTGTCGGTGTTTACCATGGGTTTTATTGGTTGCTTTGGTCCACTGTATTTACGCTAACTCAAACACACACACACATACATAAATAGTGTGTATTCTGCACTTAGCAAAACCTTTTGTCTCTTAACCCTTTAAACTTCCAAGGGTCCACACATAGGCCGGAAGTGGTCGCAGCAAACCACCCAAACCTGTCCCAAATGTCACATGACCTAATGTAATTTGACAACGGAGATTCTCGCACATCAGAAGATCTAAACCACATTCAGATAAAATATCCACAGCAGGTACAATCACTCATTTGTTCAAAATACAAATGTCAAACAGCTGATCTGAACCTTTACGTCTCTTAATTATCCACAGAGGAACCATATTCTAACAAACACAGTCATAGTTCAACAAAAACATCCAAAACAAACACAAAAAATTGTCCAAATGTAGTCCAAAACTCATCATAATATCAATAAATATCCACAAATGTTTTATCTATTGCATCATTTAACAGGACCCGCCTCCAATATCCCAGTTTTCATCTTAATATTTTCATTTATAATATAATCAAACACCAACTGCATGTTATTTAATTTACTTTATTAAAAAAATTAAGGTGAAATTGAGTGGAAGTTTAAAGGGTTAATTTAAATGAGTTACAAAATCATTTAATTCTCTTCATAGATGTACTGTAAACCAGAGAGACTTCGTGGGAGGTCAAGACTTTCAAAAGACATTTTAGGGTTTTTGTTTTCTGTTCTTTTTTTTTTTTTTTTCTTGCTTACAACTCAAACAGAACCTGACAATTTTCAGGAAACTTTTGAATGCAGCCACTAGTTTATGTGCCTAGTTGTGAAAAAATGTAACAAAAAAAAAAGAAAAAAAAAAAAAAAAAAGACTTAAAACAAAAAAACAAACAAAAAAAAGATCCTCTTCTTCTGTGGTTTTCGACCTATCACCAGGAAACTTTTTGCGATACAGTTTATAAAAGGATGTCAAAGCCATTTTTGGTAAATTTTTTATTGGATGGTTCAGATGTAGTGTTGTTTTAATACTAAGTATAATACACACATCTGTAATGGAGGTTATACTGTGTTTCTTTTGTATAGGAGATTTTTTTTATCAATGAAATCCAATGAAAATGTGAATCATTTTTTTGGAATAAATATAAATAGTTTCAGTTTGGTCTGATGTTTTCCACACGTCTTCGCTTCAGTCTGAAACTGAAGGATCAATTCCAGTCCATTTATACATGTTTTCAGGACCCATGAAAATGTCATGAATTATGGTTATTGATATTTTACTGTGCAAAATCATAAGGAAAAATTTGTTAAATTATAAGGACTGTGTCACAGCCAATTATGGAAGGACACCATGTTCAGTTAACAAAAGCAATTAATTTTAAACGGATGATTCTAATAATACAAAACAAAGACAGAAGTGTGAGGTGTGAGTATCAGTAGTCAGTATATGAGTGTGTGTCGTCTGAACGTGAGACGTACCATTTTAACATCAACCGCAGACATTCAAAATGGAAATGTATTTGTTTTTGATCATACAATAGTTTGCTATAAATGAATATTAGGGTAACACTTTATAATACCTAGACACAATTCACTATGTATTAACCATTTATTACCTATTTGTTAATGGTTTATTCATATATAATTTATCATAAACAAACTGTTTGGTCTAATTTTCTATGAATAAATCATTTGTAGCTGTGTGAACAAATGCTTTATTATTTATTAAATTGTGTATTAGCAATACATTAATAAACATTAACAAACAAGTAACAAATGGTTAATTACTCATGAACAAACCATTTACACATGGGTATCAAATGGTTAATAGATAGTGGATTACATGTAGGTATTATAAAGTGTTGCCAACATTAGTTTTAGATGACATATAAACTGTATATTATAATGGATGGAGGCAGAAAAGATTATTACAGCACGAAGTGAGAATTTTATTTGCCTTCAGGATATGTACAGTCAATCCAACTATTGACAATTAATACTGAACAAACAATAATTGAAACTATGAATTATGAAAGAGCTGCAACATCTGAAACTAACCATTTGACAGATAAACAGAACCTCAGTGCTTCAGTTTCAGACTCAACATGTTTTCTATGTTTTAACATTCTGTTAACTCACCATATAATTACCTCCACCAAGGAGCTTATGATTTTGATGCAGTTTTTTTTTTTGTCTGTCTGTTAGTTAGTTAGTTAACACAAGGAACAAATTATTAGAGTTTGGTGATGATCCAGAACCAGAAGACATCCTGGATTTTGGATCCCTTTAAAATGTTACATTACAGTAAATGGAGAATATATTTCAAAGTGATCCAGAATCCAGGATCTCTTGTAGATCATCACCAAACTCTAATTATTTGTACCTTGTGACACCCCCAAACACATCATGAAATTTTCATCAAGATCTGTCCATTATCCATAACCTCCTTAGCGGACCTCTCTTAATTCGGGGGGGGGGGGGGGGGGGGGGGGGGGGGGGCTGGCATTTATCTGTTTGTTTGTTCTTTGTAAACAATATAACTCCTAAAGTTGTGGACGGATTTTGCAGAAATATTCAGGAAATGTTGATACTGGCAGAATGAACACATGATTAAATGTTAGTGGTGGTTGGTGGAGGGTGTGTGTGTGTGTGTGTGTGTGGGGGGGGGGGGTACTCAGTGTTTCACTCAGTTGGTAGGGTCAGACCGCTGCTTACAGAAGTGAAAATGAAACCTATTGCTCATGGGGGGGGTGATCTGTGTTGGCAGAATCTGTGCTTTTGTCTTTTTTAATTTGTCCCTTTAACAACCTCACACATTCAACTTGTTATTAAATGTTAATAGAACATGCTGCTCACATACAGAGCTATCGGTCATCTTCTTTTTTGTGTCTTTTAGATATTTTATGTGTCATTGCATCTTTAATACAAACATTAAAGATGCATTTTTTTTATGTTGTTAGTCTCTTGTATCTTGTTACATTTCTTTTTCTTTTTTTCCCCCCCTTACATCTTTCATGCTTTGTGTCTTTTATATCATTTTTATTTTGTTACATCATTGTTTTGGTCTGTTTATGTGTTCTTCCATCTTTCATGTCTTCTGTCTTGTTGTTTTTTCTTGTTATATCTTTAATGCCTTGTTTTGTCTTTTACATTATTTTATTTTTATATATTACAGTTTTTTTGTTTCAGGTTTTTGGTTTTTTTTTACATCTTGTTGCATCTTTTATGTACTTTTGTCCAAGTTATATATTCATTGCTGTTTTTTTTTATGTTTGTTTATCATTTTATGTGCAAATTTAAGTAATATTGAACATTTAAGTACTCAATTACAGAAGCAAGTGGGGTGTCCCATTATTCTCACCCCCTCCCACTTCTGGTGATACCTAACATACATAATGATAATAACAATAATTAAAAAGAAAGGGGGGAAAAAAGATACAATACAAATGTTAAAAACAAAGAAGAAAAACAACAGCTTAATAATAGATCAATCTGCTTGTTCACAGTTATATAACATACACAACATGTACACATGGAATGTTAGGAATATTTTTAATATTAATATTAGAGGGTATTTAAGGATATAGAACACATCAAAGTGAGAGGAAAAAAGGTGCGTATGGAAGGACTGCACTTAAAGCAGTTTTTTTGTGGTTTATTGTTTTACATTATTTTAGGTATTTGATCGTGGAACCCCATTTTTTGTTCTTTTATGTGATGTTATGTCTTTCATATCTCTTTTGTCATTTTGTCTTTAATATTTTATGCCTTTTTAGTCATTTTCTTTGACACATTTCCTGCACATTTCTTCTTTTCATGTCATTTATTGCTTTATTTGCTCTACATTTCACACGGATTTGATGAGGGCAACATTTGAAAAACTACAAAAGCACTCTGAGAGCTGACCTGTCCCATCCGAATGAAGAGAGGTCCACCAAGGAGGTTATGTTTTTGCCAGTTTGTTGTCTTTTTGTCTGTCAGTTAGTTAGCAAGATAACTCAAAAAGTTATGGACGAATTAGATTTTGGCAGTGATCCGGGAAGAGATCCTGGATTCTGGATCACTTTGAAATTTTTACATTGTGGTAAATGGAGAATACATTTCAAAGTGATCTAGAATCCACTATCTCTTCTGGATCATCACCAAAATCGAATCATTTGTTCCTTGTGACACTACCAACACGTCATGAAATTTTTAAACTTCTTCTTTTTTTTACTTTTCGAGTTGTCTTGCTAACTAACAGACAGACAAACAAACAAACAAAGGAAAATAAAGGTGTGTTTTATGTTTTATATATATATATATATATATATATATATATATATATATATATATATATATATATATATATATATGACACTGCCAGTGAAAACAGGTGTTAAGTTTGAGAAAGGCCTGTAACGGTGATCAAAAAAGTGTTTTGAAATTGAATGTATTTCTTGATGTTTAACGTTCTTTTACTGCTGCTGCCTCCTAGTGTGGGACCTGGAGGCAAATGATGGTTCTGCTGCTCGGCCCCGTACCACATGAGCAAATCCCTACAAGACATCCTCAATAAAAAAAATGTCAAGGTGAAGAGGAGGAAGAAGAAGAAGTAAAGAAATGAAGGACAAAGGTGAGGGAAGGATAAAGACTGAAGATGGTTCACCAAAGCACAGTATAAGTCTGTGTTATAATAAGTGTTAAACCATATGTTATTTATTTGTTCCATCAGTGAGTCTGAAACAAAAGTGTTTGATCAATATCCTGTAAATGGGTCAATATCACTATAAAGTGCCTTTCAGAGTTCAAAATGTCCAAAAAAAAAACACCTTGATTTTCCACTTAACTGAATGTTCATTGTTCGTTTGTTTTAATTTGTTTTCATGAAGAACAAAACTAAACTAAACGACAAACGAAAGGAACAAGACGTAACAAAAAAGCAGAAACAAAACATGGAACCATCATGGGTGCCACATTCAAAAGGACAGTATGTCCACCTGTGTCTACAGAGGACAAACATACATTAGGACTCAGGAACATATTGTGGGTCATAAAGTTCTTGTAGTTGTAATTTTTCGCCACATGATGGCGCCAGATGACTTCAGTCCTTTCCTTCATGAGGCCATAGTTTTGGATCTCAAATTCTCTCACATTGAGATATGTATTTGCCAATTATTTATGGGCTGTTTTCACATTTGCCTACTAAGGACATAAATATCAGAGCAGCTCAAAGTCCTTCACTGATATGTGCCGTCTTCATCCCACTCCCACGCTGACTGTTTTAATATTATGGTGTGGTTGGGGGTTTCAAGTAAAGCTCTGCTGAAGTTTCTGAAGGGTTTATTCAACAACCTGTGACCATATGGACAGGAAAGTAACGCCTTTCAGTTTGGTAATAAAATATTGCAGCTTTATTCTCATGGAAAACTACCAAAACACACAGTCTACTGTACACACACTATACACACATGCAATATTTATGACTGATTAAAAAGTCACAATGAGTGTAATGTGTTGGTTTTATCTGAACAGAAGAGTATCACACATCACACTTGGATTTAGAACAAAAACTAAGATAGTTTTTCAGACATTATTTTTATTGTATTGTGTTTCTTAATCATATTGATTTAATGAAGATTTTATTAATAACAGTTGCTTCATACATATCATGAAACAAAAACTGTGAAGATGAGCTTTGTATGAGTGTATTATCAGTAGATGTGTGATTTCCACTGAAGTGCAGCTACTTATGTTGAATCTTGGAGCCATTGCAGTACCCTATGATGTCATACTTTGCGGAAAATTTATTAACATTTACCCCTAACTCAACTGAAAATTTAATAAATTTCATTAATGTAAGAATTTCGCCAATAATCTAATATAATATCCTGACTAACATTGTAAAAAATAAATTAAAAATTGACCAATAATGTAATACTTTATTACATTATTGGGAATCTATTGTATTTTTAGGTGGGTGTCTTATTTTTATTTATTTATTTTTTTCAAATTATTAATGTAAAACCTGACAGATAATATATTATATATGTTCATTTTCAGTCCATAGCTCTACATCTACTAACTCAGTAGTCATTCTGTTGTTTTAAATCCAGTGTACAGAACATTGTCACATTCTCAAAACACAAAATGTACAACTCTATTTCGAGTTTTACATGATCAATTTTGAAAAGAAAAGTGTAATAAGTTATTACATTATTGGTAAATTTACATTTTACATTAAATTTTTGCAACTTTTATTACATTTTCAGGAAATTGTGACATTATAGGATGCTACAGGCATAAAGAAACATTATTAACCTCATAGTGTAACTGCCTTCATCACACACAAATGGGACAAAAAGTATGTGGACACATTAAATTCAAATGTTTCTTTTCTACCGGGGGGATGTTGTTGTTGTTGTTGTTGTTGTTTTTTTAATCTCAGATGAGACATTTTACAGCTGTAGTGCAGTGTGTCCCAATATTTACCATATAGTTGACATTCATTTAAATTTAATGGGACATTTTTCTTCCTAAGATATGAAGAAGGTAGATGGTTAGTTATGATAGAAAATCATTTCTTGCTATAGGCGAACTAGGCGAATGCTTAACTCTTCCAGCCACCAGGGGGCACCAGAACTGCACGTTTAGCTTCATCTGAGTAGAATTCAAATATCCTGACTTTATCTGTAGCGTTCTCATGTGTTTATTAAACGTCTCATATACGTAAGAAAAAAAACGTAGCATATAAATGAACTGAACTTCATTGATAAACTGTTTTTGTGGGATTATTAGTCATATTTATTGGACCGCACTGTCACAAAGTTAGTGACGTAGCAGGATGATTGACAGCTACCCGCCTACCGTTCCTGTGAGCAAAGATATCCAACTAAACAAACACTGCAATGACATAAAACAGAAGTTATCTCAACCTTATTCCTTATTCAAAGAAAATGATGTCAACATTCAAAACCTGTTTTATTTATTAATGTAGAGAGGATTGTTGTGTTTTTTTTTCTACTATAGTCTGTTATCAGTTTAATCTGAGGAATGTCTTCATTGTTTATTTGACAAACTCAGAATCCCCGGTTATTCTTTACAGTCAGAGGAGGAAAAATATTATAGAAATGTAGAAACAGAAGAAGTGAAAACCATCGATTTCAAACAGTTTCATCTATTTAATCTCATAGGTTTTATGCATATGTTTATTTATGCTGTAAATTCACATGTATTTTAACAGAATGTGTGTTTTTTTTTTTTTTATTATTATTATTCAATGAAAGTATTATTTGCAGACGACTGTTGCTCAGTTGGTAGAAGGGTTCGAATCCTGGCTCTGACTGTCCACATGTCAGAGTGTCCTTGGGCAAGACACTGAACCCTAAATGTCTCCCAGTATGTGTGGCAGCACCTTGTATCGCAGCAGCACCTACTGGTGTGTGTGTGTGTGTGTGTGTGTGTGTGTGTTAATGTCAGGCTAATTTAAAGCGCTTTGAGCATCATGAAGGTGGAAAAGTGCTATATAAGTGTAGTCCATTTATTCTGACATGTATTTGTATATAATGTATTTTGACATTATTTAAAGTAGATGATTAGTTGTGGTAGAAAATGATTATTTACAATCAGAAGACCAAAAATCTTTTAGAAATGTAGAGACAGAACAAGGGAAAACCATTGACTTCAAATACTTTCATCTATTTAATCTCAAATGTGTTATGTATCACACAGTATATGTCTATTTATTCTGTAAATATACTTGTAGTTTAATTCAAAGAATGTGTTTTTATGTGTGTTATTCAAGTACAGGTATTATTCACTTTTGTAATAATAACATATTTTTTTACTCTAAATCCATATTCCTACCTTTTTAAATATACATTTTGACATTATGTGAAGTAGATGGTTAGATTTTTATTTTTATTTTTTGGCCAACCACCACCACTCTTCAGGGTACAACTTTATTTTTTAATTACAGCTTCTGTTTAAGTAATAATCTTGTATGTGTATATATATATATATGAAAATTTAAGGTAGAGGACATAAGTGTAGAAGGACCGGATGAGACAGTGGGACAAAAGAGCTGAGAGGCAATAACAAAATTATGATTTACAGTCAGAGCATTAAAAATATTTTAGAAATTTAGAGTGAAAGTATAAGTAAGTACTGAGGTATTTTAGAAGCAAACATAACAATTTAAAGCATTTTAACCATTTCAATGATATTTTTAACAATATAAAAGTATATTATAACATCATTGTATTGTGTCTCAGACTATGTTAGAAAAGAAACACTTGAATTCAGCGTGTGTTCAGACTCATGTCCATTTGTGTGTGTTTGGATCTTATGCTGAGGCCCCACAGATACTCTTCATGTTACTTTGTGTCAGTAAAATGAAGGAGCCGTAGCGCCGTATACACCTCTGTTGTTAGTTTTCCTCCCAGTTCGCATCAAGGTTGGTCGCGATGCTCACCTTCATCTCTTTGACATTTAACTCCTATTTGTCAGAGCAGAGAGCCCGCCCCCATCAGGACTCTGAGTGACAGTTACACACCTTCTGAAGCTGAACACGCTGGAACATGTACAACACAACCATTCAATAACAGCAAAACAACCTGTGTGTGTGTGTGTGTGTGTGTGTGAACCCAGTGCTGCATGTGTGGTAAATAACACACAGCGTGGAGTCGTTTCTGTTTTTTAATATTCACCGAAGGGGGCTGTTGTACTCCCAGATTCTCAGGTTTATCTTCATTCCCATGAGATGATCCGATAAGTGAAGTAACAACAGTGTTTTTATACGGCCTCCCCCTCCCTCTCATGTCTGGGAATTAGATTCTTTTGGTCAACCACAGTCAACAAGTAGACACAAGTAAAGCTTCTCTATCGTTACTGTGTGCTTTGGTTTTCTTACCACAACCTTTTAAAAGTCACGCTCTGAAGATGCCATAAGACTCTAAACAGTTCCATCTGTTTAACCTCAGAGGCTTTACGTACCACACACCATATGTTTATTTATTCTGTAAATTCACATATATTGGAACTGAATGTGTTTTTGTATGTGTATTATTCAAGTACAAGTATTATTTGTTATGTTTTTCAACAATAAAATACTTTTTTTACTCTAAATCCACGTTTTTATTGTCTTAAATATGCATTTTGACACCGTCCACTGTGACAAACAATAGCAATAGTACTCACATTATGTACTTAAGTGGAAGTACAGCTACTTGTGTGAAAAAGTACTTTCATAATAGTAGGAGTAGTAGTTTATTCAGTCATTCATTTCTTTAATATATATATATATATATAATTTATTTTTTATTTATTTTTTTCTACATGCAATGTGACTGAAAGTGTTTAGACTAGGGCTGTTAAAATGAAGACAGATTAATCCATCATTCATACAGGGTGTACCCCGCCTTCACCCATTGTAGCTGGATTAGGCCCCCAGTGACCCCCGCGACCCTAGTGAGGATACAGCGGGTTCAGATAATGAATAATCCATCATTAGGATTAATCTGATTAAAGCAGACCTATTATACTCAGTTGTAACTCTCATTATATGAGTTTTCAGTACCTACAGAGTAGCTCTGCACGATTTCCAGCTCAGAAAACTAGTTAGTTTAATAGTTAGTTTAATAGTTATCTCATACCAGCGTTCACTAAAGTCCAGATCCAAGACGATTTCTGCCTTTTCCTGAAATGCTTGGTTTTGGCTTCTGGCCAATTTCGCTGTTCTCTGATTGACCAGCTCAGTGGAGGCCTCTGGGGGGGGGGGGCAGAGCAAGAGACAGACCAAGGTTTTTGGGTGGGTTAGACTCCACTTGTTTTTCCATTATAGTCCATTTTAATTTTTCAGGTATTGACCCACTGACCCCCAGCCTCTTGGGTCAACAAAAGGTCAAAATCCATACACAACAGATGCAGAATTTAAAGATGAGCATTTTGGTTTTCACTGGAGGTTTTTAAGATGCATAATTTAAAAGTGATATCCAAAATTGTATTTTGATCCTTATTATGACCTTTGACCTACAGGTGGCTGTGACTCAGTTGGTAGAGTGGGTCGCCCAATGGCTGAAGGGTTGACAGTTCGCATTTCGGCTCTGGCTGTCCACATGTCAAAGTGTCCTTGGGAAAGACACTGAACCCTGACTTAGGCTCCCAGTAGGACGGACAGAACCTTAGGAACCTACTGGTGTATGAGTGTGTGTCTGTGAATGAGTGAATGTGAGGCTGATGTGAAGCACCATGAAGGTGGACAAGCACTATATAAGTGCAGACTATTTACCAAGGCTCTTCAAATGTGTTTTTCCAGGTTCTGATGTCAATGCACATCAACAGTGATAACAAAAATAAACTATGGGCTCTATTTTCCTAGTGCGGTGAAGGCTGGCAGACCCCGTGCAGGGATAGTTTCATGTAGAACAGGACGCTGCACGATCAGTTTGGTAGTTTGGCAGAGCGCACACATCACCATAACCTCACAGGCAGGTTTCAAGAGTGTCAGAACATTTCAATTCAATAACTAACCCTAACAGTTATTATCAATGTAATGATTTGAATCACCACATAAATATATATATATATATATGGAAACTCAACCTGAATTAATTACCAGCTGAAACTAACGAAGGAGGATCTAAGGACAGGGGATGTTTGGGACTTCATCTAATTCTGTGATTGATTGTTCCCTCCAATCAACCCTGTAAACCCTTGTTGTTATTTGGGGCTCTATAAATACAATACAATTGAATTGAATCGAATGCAGGTGGGCCACACGAATAATGACTGGAACACTGCCATGCAATGCAATTGCAAATTGTAAGTATTTATCATTGATCACAAATTTAAGGCAATTAAATGAAACAGTTGTTTTGTTGAAACTCTTATAGGTATTGAATAAACCTCTTAATTGCATATTTAGTCATATTTTTTTGACATTTTATCACAGTTTTTGATGGTTTTTTCTGTATCGTTGAAGATGTTTAAATATGTTTTAGATATTTTATTGGATTTTTTTGTGCTTGTTTGTGTGTGTGTGTGTGTGTGTGTGTGTGTGTGTGTGTGAATTTTAGTGAATTTTAACATGTTTTTATCTAAAACATACAAAAATATGAATATATATGCAGTTAACATGTTTATTCCACATCTTCAACAATCTCAACAAAACTACCTTGAACAACTGTTCCATTTAATTGCGTCAACATTTTTTATCAGGTTAATCATGATGATGGATTAATCTGCGTTAATAGGTTAATTTTGACAAACCTAATATATATATATATAAATATGTTAAATAAGTAGGATAAAAGTTATTTCATTCACTCCAGAAGTTGTGAAATTAGACATTTATTTTCCAAACAGACTTCACGTACAATAAATAAATTAAATTGCAATATGCAAACACTGCTTTACAAACAATTTCAAGTTCATCTTCATCATGGGTTGAAATTTTGGGTCTCGCAGCTTTTCACGTATAAAGTAGCGCCGTCAAATAGTGTCACAGATTACACAAACAGATAGAAGTCTAGACTGTCATGTCACAATCCTATGAGGTACACCGACTCAAACCCACCCATTTGTACATTATACAGTACAGAAAGACTGCAACGTAAAGTCATTCAACATTGTGCTGTAACAGTGAGGAAAAAAAATAGTTTCCAAAATACTGGCAGAACAAGAAAAGAAGTGATCGAATGTTTTACGGAGAATGAAATTATATTCACCATGGAGATGTGATTACTGGGGACGCTAATATCGGCCTGAGGCTACTGCATGTGTGTGTGTGTGTGTGTGTGTGTGTGTGTGTTCAGGCGTGCGACACAGGCAGGGAGGTCATGGCGTGGGCTGGTAGCATTGGTTGAAACATGGTTGGAGGGGAGTGGACTGTGGAAACAAAGAGAAGAAGCGTCACTACAGACCATCATATACTCCAAACACCTGATTTAACATCAACACAATGAGGACTTTATTCATTAAATCAAATAACTTTCACACATTAAATCACTGTCAACAACAGAACCAGCAACAGGTTAAAGACTGAAGGACCAACACATATTTAGACTTTTTTTATTATTATTTATTATTATTACTATTCATGTCAGTAACTAACACATTTGTTTACATTTTTTTTATCTTCATCTCTTTATGTTCATTATCTTGTGCTGCTGTACATTTTAATTTCCGCCCCTTTGGGATCAATAAAGTATAATTATATTATCTTAAAAGGGTGAAATGTGTTCTGTTATTAAATAGATATATTATCAATATATATATATATATATAGTACAGCTGCACAATATATCATTTGAGCATCGAGATTGCGATGTACATGTGCACAATAGTCACATCACAGGTCCTGCAGTGATAAAGGCAAATTAACTCTGTATGTTCTTATCTCATTTCTCGGGTATATGCACGCAGCGATCCACCAATCACAATCATTCTTAATAGATTGGGAGTGAGTCGTTGGTAACATCTTTGAAAAATGACCAACAAATACTGTAAGAGAAAATCAACATTAACTGAAGATTTGGTACCAAAAAGACAAGTTTGACCATTTATGTTGGCACCACACAACGATTATGTCCTCCTGAGTATTTTTTTAATCATATCTCAATATATATATTGCAGAGTTCTTTTTTAAAAATCACAATGTTAGTTATTTACAATATTGCACATCCCTAATTTATACCCGTATAATGTTACCAAGGTGTAAACTGCATCCTGAGTCTGTGTTCTTCTAGGTTCAACTGGACAAGTTTTGTACTTTTGAAAATGTTTCATCCCTGCTACAAGAGCATGGACTAAAACAGTGTGTTTCAAACTGTGGGGTGGATGACCCAGGGTTGCCAGGGGGGGTTTGTGGGATCACTACTTTTTTTTCTCAGGTTAAAAAATGTTTTAGTGTTGGAGAACCCTGGGCTCATTTTAGAGACGTACAACAAACAAATGTAGTAACTGTCGAATGTTCATTATGTTATAATCCATTTTATTTTTCTTTTATCTCAGACATATGAGTAGGTGAGAAATACTTACACATATGTCTGAGATAAAAAAAGAAAATACTAACTTAATTTAAACAAATGTACTGCCATGGTGATCTGTCACTTAGACAAAGAGTTAAGGTTTGGAGAACACATAAGGATTTTATTGTAATGTTTCTGTTTTTGCACAGTTTGGACTTTAATGTTCTGACATGTACAACATAAACAGGTTCATTGCAGTCACTGATATTGTTAAAATATTCATCTTTTGTTACCAAAATTAGGTTGTTGTTAAAAAAAAAAAAAAAAAAAAGTAACGTCATTGTCATAGTTGGAAGATAATCGCACATTTCCTATTTTCATTTGGAAAAATATTGTGTCAGGGAGCAGTCTGGTTAAGTTTATTTTTGAGTTAAACAAAGATCAAAGTAATTTTTCACTTGTAAAAAAAAATAATACTAATAATAATAAAAATTACGATATTGACAATTCTTTCATTAAAAGTTACAATATTGTTGGGGTTGAGGGGGGCCTGGAGTTTTTACGTCCTCCAAAGGGGAACCCAAAAGAAAAAGATTGAGAACTGGACTAAACAAAGATTAAAATACAGATCTTTAAGTCCACTTTCCTCCACTAGTAACTACAAATAAAGAAGTCTCTTGGATGGGATATGAAATGTTTAAATGGTCCAATTGAACCTAGAAGAATCACCTAGAACAGGGGTCTGCAACCCTGGTCTTAAAGAGCATGTTTCAGATGTTCTCAGTCTTCTGCAGAGCTTTATGATTGGCCGAGAATCTGAATCAGTTGTGTTGGAAGAGTTGCAGACCGCTGACCTAGAAGAACCATTATATTTGTTCCTGTATGATGTGAAACCAGACGTCCACAGTCACAGCTGAAAACGCAGGTGATTGTTTTAGTTTAGAAAATGGGTTTGGATTCTGTAAAGATGATGCAGACGACCACGTTCACTGCCTGATTGGGTCATGAGTCACTTCATACCATTTGATTTCTTTTCATCAGTAAAGATAAGACAGTTGCTGTTAGCAAATACCTCTAATCACTAAAAAACCAAAGACCAAGTCCAAACATAAGTGTGCTGAGAGATCTGACCTTCAGCAGTCATATGAACTCAATCAGCAGAATGACCTATTAGCAAAAAAAAAGATGTAGCGTTTATGTCCCAAAAAGACCAAGGGAACCTGCTTTTATCTGCAGTAGACTGGACTACTGTAACGTTCTTCTGATGGACTACTGTAACGTTCTTCTGATGGACTACTGTAACACTCTTCTGATGGACTACTGTAACGTTCTTCTGATGGACTACTGTAACGTTCTTCTGATGGACTACTGTAACACTCTTCTGATGGACTACTGTAACGTTCTTCTGATGGACTACTGTAACACTCTTCTGATGGACTACTGTAACACTCTTCTGATGGACTACTGTAACACTCTTCTGATGGACTACTGTAACACTCTTCTGATGGACTACTGTAACACTCTTCTGATTGTCTCATCATCTGAACCCACTTTATCCTCACTAGGGTCACAGGGGTCACTGGGGGCCTAATCCAGTTACTGTGGGTGAAGGCGGGGTACACCCTGTATGAGTCTCCAGTTCATCTCAGGGCTGAACATATATAGACAAACAATCACTCTCACATTCACATACATTAACTAATTAACCTGTCAGTGCATGTGTTTGGATTGTGGGAGGAAAACCCACACAGACATGAGGAGATTCAACAGCTGCCGCTCCAGTTTGGACCAGAACTAAGAGATCACAGCCCATTACTTCACTAGAGTAGACTTTAAAGTTCTGCTACTGACCTACAAGTCAGTGAATGGTTTAGATCCAGAATATACATAGCTTTGCGGTGGCGTCACTTCACCTAGTAAAGCGTGGCGCCATTTTTAAAGGAGAAAACAACAGCGTAGGAACCAGTGCGTGAACTAAACTGCACCGTCCTACACGCTTAAAACCTTGTGTAAAATGGAAGAGAAGCTGTCTTTTTTCCATGTACCGACAGAAAAGGGTGAAAAATGTGCAGCATGGCTTCAGGCGCTGAGAAGAATATCTCTAGTTTATAGAAAGCCATGGAGTCCAAAATTATAGTTTACTCGGAGCATTTTGTCAGTGGTAGGTCTAGCTATATGACTATTTTAGTGCCTAAAAATATAGTTATTTTCATGAAATTGAGATAAAGGCATTTTAGTAGTTTTTTTGGAGGCTAGCTAGTAGCCATTACAGTATGTCTATTTCTTTTAGCGCCAGCTAAAAAGTTACCTGCTAGGCCTAACCTAAAATGAATGGCAAAATTATTTTCTTTAGGGTCCTATTTATATTTTATATTCTATATTTATATTAACCCATCCTGACTGAAAAAGCAACATAAATGACAGTTTGTTATTAATAGAAATTAGATAGGCCTACATAAACATAGGCCCCTAGAGATGATAAAATAAGAGTGAGAAAAGACAGGAGAGCCTGCCCTAATAAACAAAATAATTTAAAAAATTATAAAAATAAAGTCAAACTAAACTAGTAGAGTGCTGTGGAGGCTGGGTGAGTAAGGGGCAGAGAAGTATTTAAAGTAAATGTATGAAACCTACCTCAAACAAAACATATGCTTCCAGGCTCTGATAAGTTTGCATTTTTCTCGTGTATATATGCCAGGACTTTTAACGAGATATTTGTAAATGGCTGCCTACACGATATTAGGCCACATCGTGAGGTCATTTCACGAAGAACCAGCCGGTAATTTATATGGACAGCTCTCTCTTCAGATCCCTGCTAATCTCTGTTCATACTGGTCTTTTGCGGAGGACAGACGTTTATCAAAATAGTCGTAGGACAGAGCTATCTTTCTAGTGTTACTTACGCTGTGGTTTTCCCGCTAAAATGGCGACGCATGTTACTCGGCGATGCAGTGACATCACAAGAAGCTATGTATATGAATGACATGATAATAGCCCCGCCCTCCTGTATATCCTCATAGACTGGAAATGGACGTTCATCTATAGTCTGTCCGTCCACTGTGGTTCTCCCTGAGGTTTGTTCTTTCCAACTGAGGATACCTGGGACATTTTCTG
Source organism: Siphamia tubifer (assembly GCA_020466265.1). Lineage (NCBI taxonomy): Eukaryota > Metazoa > Chordata > Actinopteri > Kurtiformes > Apogonidae > Siphamia > Siphamia tubifer. Next base: position 37,936,190 of record CM035786.1, read on the forward strand.
TTTCTTTCATCTACTGTGTATTTCATTGATTGTTTGTTTTATCAAACCAAATCTGCAAAACCCTATGAGACAACCTTGTAATTTATGGGTCTATAAATAAAATTGGATTGAATTTAACTGAAATGAACTGGAATGGATTGAATTGAATATGAACCCAGTTGTGTTCTATGGTCAGCTGACTCCGCATTTTATAATAATGGTGCATTTTGTAATAAATGTTCAAAATGTAAATGATAAATAGACTGCACTTATGTAGGGCTTTTCCACCTTCATGGTTCTCAAAGTGTTTTCATTAGCCTCCCATTCACCCATTCATATACCTGTACACAGTAATCAACACTTAGAGAGTTTATTTAACCCTTGTGCGGTCCTTCGTAAATGACACACTGGCTGTGTCCTACAATTGGGTCTTAAAGAGCCAGATTCCAAAGTTCAGTTCCATAGACTCATCACCCCACCCCCCAAGGACATTTTACTGTTTTCAGTAGTAAGCAATGGCACCATACAGTACGTATAAAAAGGTACAAGGGTTAACTTCTTCTAAAGTGTATTTGGTCCCATTGTCTCCAAATTAACACTGCAAAATGTACAGTGTAGGTGCTGCTGCCATGTAAGGTGCTGCCACACCTACTGGGAGACATTTAGGGTTTGGTGTCTTACCTAAAGACACTTCAATATGTGGACAGTTGGAGCTAGGATTTGAACCGCTGACCCTTCAGTCATTGGATGACCCACTCTACTAATTGAGTCACAAAATGTAATAACTTTGTTATTTCATTTTATAATAAAGGCGCATTTTGTAATAAACTGCCCCAATATATGGAAAATATCCATCAAACAAAACAAAAACAGAGGAATTTACAGTATTATCTCAGTTAATGCAACCTTTGAATTATGTACTGATAGTAATTGCCAAGTACTGCAACTAGGCTGAAACAGTGATATTGTACAAATAGTTAAAAGTAAAGTAACAAACAAATAAGCTATGCTTTATAATTGTTAGTACATAATACACCCATGTTACATTTTTAAGAAAATAAAAAAGCTGCAAATGCAATTTGTAATAATCTTCTCAACATGTAATAACTTATTACATAATGCAGCACAATTTATTATAAAATTAGTTTGGACAGTTAATTGCAAAATGTGACTTTTTTCACAAAATTAAAAGGAAAAACATATTACATTTTGGACGTTTATTGTAAAATGCACCATTATCACAAAATGTGTCTCAATATGGTCACATGTTCCCAGAGTTCAGACTAAACCTGTTGAAGCAGCTTTTACCATTTAACTGCAACTGACCTGTAATCAGCCCCAAAAGTGAACATTTTTAAATACACCTTAAAACCCTTCCTCTTTTCATGCGCTTATGAGTAAACTCTTTTCAATCCTGTCTTTTAAATGTTTTGTTTTCATTTTTGTTTTTGTAACTATTTTAATTTTAATGCATGGTTTTAATATAATTGATATATTTCACTCTGGTAATTCATTTTAAAACCACATTTTACTTCTGCTTATTTTAATGTCTTTTACCCTTTTGTGATTTTTAATGTCTTTCATTTTTGTAAGCCTCTGTAAATAACTTTGAATTTCGCTGTGTATAAATAGTGCTATACTAATAAACTTGCCTTGCCTTCAGAAGAAAACAAGAAGTCACCCTTGGTCACCAGCTGTTAGTTTAACATGGACAATAACTTACAGATAATCCAGATCTTGGTTTCTCCAACAGCTCCTCTGCTTTATATCATGATAATTATAATGCAGAGCTGTTTTTTGTTGGTTTTTTTTTTTTTACTATTTTCCATTTGTGTGACATGTGTTTCATGCATGTTACAGTGTTCTCTAATTATTCATGAAATTCCAATTTTAAAGTGTATTTGTGTTAATAATTGTTAAACAGATTCCTGGTATGATCTGGAATATTCCTCTGTACTTAAATACAGTGATAGAGTTAATTTCAGTTTTACTATAACTACAGTATTTTAATGCATGGGTAGGATTTACCAGGAGTTGGACTCATGAATATAGAAACCATAGACTGTTCTGGTGTTGGAAACAGAAAAAAACAGAAGATGAAGTTGCTGTAATTTTCAGAAAACCTAATTGAAAACATGGAATAATGCCTTATTGTCTTTTGTCTTTTTTGTTTGTTTGTGTTAGTTTAAGTATTATTTAAAAATCAGTAATGATCACAGCTCAATATGCAGTCGAAAATAAATAAATAAATTTAATTTATATACAATACAATTAAAGCTGGTCTATCTACACCATCACTAACCGAAGTCCTTCAAAATAAACCTGTTACTGATCCATATGAATCCATAGAAGCTGGTGCTCACTGTCTATAAAGGAGTGCAGTGCCGACAGCATGGACCCCTCGGGGCCCCCGTAGGCCGTGTACTGCAGCTCTTCTGGGGTGGGGGTGGGCTGGGACAGGCGGCTCGTCTGCAGTGAGGTCATGGGGGCGTTGGAGGTGTGGTTGGGGCTCACATGCTTTTTATGGCGTGCTCTGCAGTTCTGGAACCAGACCTGAAGTCAACAGAACATTTGGATTTTGTCATTAACCCATGAAGACCCAGCACTGGAAGCCGTCTGTCGTCAACACTTCTTATGTGATTGATCACCATTTATTGTATTTTTTTTCCCCACACTGTAAACCCAAATGTTCAGAATAATTAAATATATTCAGTTGTGAATACTCAAAGTTTCAGAAATAGTACTACTAACTCAAATGTATTCAGTTGCTGTAACATGTTCTGCTTTTTAAGTACTTACAACTAATATTATTTCATTAAGGGGAACTATTGTGGATATAAGTGAACATAACTTTAAAACATAGATGAGGTACAACTGAGTGGAATTAAGTCATTAAATGTTGAGAATGATATTGTACTGTTATTTCTATTTTTTCAAATAAGGATGATTGAAAAAAATAAACTTAACTGATGTAGTAGATGCTGAAATATAATTTCAAAACACACCAAATAACCACCAATATCTATCACACCAAAAGACTTACAATCACAAAACACAGTAATTTTATTCAGGGGCGGCTGTGGTTCAGTTGATAGAGCTGGTCGTCCAATGACTGAAGGGTCAGAGGTTCAAATCCCAGCTCTGTCTGTCCACATGTCCAAGTGTCCTTGGACAAAGACACTGAACTCTGACTTAGTCTCCCAGTAGGACTGACAGAACCTTAGAATAAGTTAATGAGTAATGTTTTAATGTAAGTATAAGTATCTACTTTTTCTGGAAACTTATATTTTTAAAGTTTCATCAACTTAAAATAATTGAGGCAATCGATTGCCTCTAATTTTTGGAGGTTCTGCTAACTTATTTGGGTTTACAGTGCAGTAAAAATCAGATACTTCCCTATATATGATCAGTTAATCATTAAAGTTTAGATAAAAGTTGAAAAACATTATATGAAAAACAAAGGAAACTGAAGAAAAAGTCAATATTTCAGTCAAATCTATCATTAACCAAACACAAACCATTGATCCGACTCCATGGATTTTACAGGTGAATCAATGTTGTAGAAGATGACTGTGTTTCCATGGTAACTATGAAGCCTCTGACCATCCAAATGGGTCATATCTGATGATGATGAATAGATGACTAACTGTATTTTACACACATTATTGACATGCATCTATAGGGTTAGTGTTTCAGAAATTGTTAAATATTTAATAATGGTGGTTAATAGATGGTTTTCTGTTGATGGTAGATGTTTTGGTCTTGTCACGAATAAGATGAGTCTACGTTCACGTTACACTTTCTTCTTCATTTCAGGCGCTTCATGTCAGCATCTGGTTATTTTTAACAAACTTGAATTTGCATCACCAATATTAAAGCACAAACATTATAAATCATTGCACCTAAATAGTGTCTAATGACAAGTTTAGCAGGTAAAATTTAAAGTCTCACAGTCATTAATATGACCCTTGACCCTGTTCTTAAAATGTAGGAACATGGTTTTCTTAATTTATTAGTGGAACACCTGGCGTCCCCAGGGTCCACATTCAGTCCACTTTGATCTCAAGTGACCCAAACTATTAAAGTAATAACATAATAGCCTATAAATAATGACAACTCAACCTGAAAAACTGAAATTTCTTAAGAAAAACAAGTATAATGTTAACAATATTATGCTTCAACTTATCATTTATACAAGTGTATTACAAATCAGATATACAACAGTACAATACATATATTAACAGGCAGAATATTGTTAAAATTGCATTTAATTTTCTTTATAAATTTCAGGTTGTTATATTTGCACTGGTAATTCAATGTAATTATTATTGTGCACTAAAACAAAAAGGAAAATTTGGAGTGGTCATTATTTGTTGGCATAATACAATATAATATTATTTTCATTTTCATTCTAATTTGGAGTCATAATTTGTAGATTACAATGACATTATTTAACTTGTGATGACATTTCTCTGTATGTGGAACCTGTTTGACACTATTGACTTTAATTAACTTCAGTTAACCTGGAAAAACGTGTGAATCTATAAATGTAATGACTCCCCACAAACATAATAACCTGCAGATGTAATAAATATATTAAGCTTTTATAATTTCAGAAATGTAATAACTTTCCCACAAACATAATAGCACTCACCTACTACAAATATAACACCTAATAATTATTACATTTGTGGGGTTAACAATATCCTTATAATGTTGCTCTTAATTTGGGAGTTGAGCATGTATGTCACCAGTGTGTGTGTGTGTGTGTGTGTGTGTGTGTGTGTGTGTGTGTGTGTCAGAGATGTCACAAGTCTTTCATCCCAAGTCCAAGTCAAGTCTCAAATGGCTGAAATGAACGTTTAGATGCTATTTGAGATAATATCGCATTGCTGTATTATTTTGGATTAAGTAATTAAGTGTGGTGAAAGCATGTAGGCCTTACTGTACTATATACACTACATCATCAAAATTGATCAGAACAATGCATGTGCAACGTGAAGAAACATCCCAAAAGCTTTGTTTAAATTTTAATCCATGTGTTACAAATCTTTGCACAAATGTCAAGGCAGGGAAACTATTATTTCTACCTGTGATTTTTGCATAATGTTAGGCAACACATTGGAAAAACTGAAACAAATTAAATAATAAAATAAATAATTCCATGACAATGAACTTGTAAGTCATATCACACAAGTCCAAGTCAAGTCACAAGTCTTTGTTTGTGTGACTTAAGTGCAACTCAAGTCCAAGTCGCAGACTCGAGTCCCCATGTCTGGTGTGTGTGTGTGTGTGTGTGTGTGTGTTGTCCTTCAAAATGTGCTTACATTAAAACAGACCCATAACCAGAAGTGGTAAAAGTACTCCCATTCTGTACTCAAGTAGAAGGACAGCTAGTTGTGTGAAAAAAATACTCTGGTAAAAGTACTTTTACTTCATTTACTGAAGTAAAAGTAAAAAAGTACAACTTCTGAATTGTAATTAACTAAAAAGTAAAACTGTATTGTTTTTAACAATGGATGAAATACATATTTAACCATTAAAGATCAGAAAAGTTTCAGAAGTACCCAAAAATAAAGCCCTTAATAGTGAATTACTCTGTAGAAAATGTGTCTGATTGGGTCACAGTACTCAGTTTTGTAGGTATGAACAGGAAATTTAAGGAAAAATGGGGAAAAAAAGTCACAATTGACATAAAAAGTGATCATTATGAGATTTAAAAAGTCATAAATATGAGATTAAAATGCATAATTATGATTAAAAAGTCAAAATTGTGAGATAAAAAAAATCTAAATTATGAGATAGTCATAAATATGTGATAAGAAATGCATAATTATGAGAAAAAGAGCTGAAATTATTAGATAAAATGGCAACATTGATATAACAAGTCATAATTGTGATATAGAAAGTCACAATTTCACTCTGATTTTCCCTCTGAAGTGTTAATGTTTTAGGATTCTGTCTAGTTTGGAAAAGTAAAGAGAATACTCTGAGAATGTAAGAAGTATAAAGAAAAATAAATAATCAAGTAAAGTACAGACAAGTAAAAAATCTACTTAAGTACAGTAGTGAAGTACTTTTACTTAGTTACTTTCCACCTCTGAACATAACAAACATGAACTCAGAAAGCAGCTCTGCTCATTAAAACTACATTAATAAACTGTGTATAACATACTGATAGAAAACGTGTGAGGTCTGATAGTCATGACCTCAGTCAGAAGGATTAAGGTTAACCCATAAAGACCCAGTGCTATATATATGTGACACTTTCCAAAGTATATTTTTTCCTTACTTAAGTGATTTTTCACCATTTATTGTAATATTACACTTTGTATTTTCCTTTTTTTTGTGAAAATCAAGCCTGGTTCCATATATTTTCACTGATCATGTAGCTGTCCTTAAAGGCTCAGAGTAAAAATGTTCATTATTATATAAAAAAAACCCCTAAAAACTGAAGAAAATGTGACTTTTCAGTGAACTGTACCCTTAACTGAACATAAACTGTTTCCATCCACTGCCATTGATCTGACTGCATGGGTCTTACTGGTAAATCAATGTTGTCCAAGATGATGACGTTTCCATGGTAACTACTGTACAGAGCCTCTGGCATCCAAATGAGTCATATCTGATGACTATGAAAAGATGACAAACTGTATTTCGGACAGTCTGATTAGGTTCATACGGTCTACTAGAACTTATAGAACTTATCCAGATTTTCTTTTCTTATTTGTCAAACAGATGGAAAAAGAGTTTAACTCTTTTTCCATCTGTCTGACAAAAAAGAAAAACAAATCTGTATTTCACACAAATTATTTACATGGATTCATAGGATTAGTGGGTCAACAGCAGAGATGTTCAAAGTACTCACATTCTGTACTTAAGTAGAAGTACAGCTACTTATGTGAAAAAATACTCTGGTAAAAGTAGAAGTACTGATTCAACTCCTTTATTTAAGTCAAAGTAAATAAGTACAACTTCTCAATCGTAATAAAGTAAAAAGTAATATGTTTTTTTTGGTTGCCATGAATGCAATAATACTTATTTAACCAGGAAAAGTCTGATATGTTTCAAAAGTATCAAAAATAAAGCCTTTAAAAGTGAGTTACTGTTTAGATAATGTGTTTGATAGGGTCACTGTACACAGTTTTATGGGTATGGACAGGAAATTTAGGAAAAAGTCACAATTGAGATAAAAAGTAATCATGAGATTTAAAAAAAATTACAAATGCAATTTTAAAAAAGTATAATTTTAGGGGAAGAAATTCAAAATTGTGAGATAAAATGTTAAAATTGTGAAATAAAAAGTCAAAATGAGACAAAAAGTCAAAATTGTGAGATAATAGTCATATAACTATAATATATAAAGTCATAGTTTCTCTCCTCCACTGATTTTTTGTTTCATACTCTCACATCTGTTTAGATTGAAAAAGTAACCAGTCTGTTCTAAGAATGTAAAGAGTATAAAGTACAGATATTCATGCCAAAATGTAGGAAGTAAAAGTAAAAAGTTGCCAGAAAAATTAATACTTAAGTAAAGTACAGATACCTAAAAAATACCTACATAAGTACAGTAATGAAGTACTTTTACTGAGTTACTTTCCACTTCTGGTCCACAGATATTAAAGAGTTTATATCAGTAGATAGTTTTGCTTGGTGGTGGATGTTTGGGTCTTTATGGCTTAACATTAATATTCAGTGATAAAGTCCAGTATGTCTGGTCGTCTTAGACCTTCAGTCTGACCTGGATGACTCGTCGGCTGAGGCCTGTCTGCTCTGCCAGCTTCTGCAGCGTCTGAGCATCTGGGTTGTTGTCCTGGGCAAACTGAGCCTGCATCACCTGAACGCACACAGAGGGAAAAGGAAATCACTTCCAACATGTGCACGTGTCACATAATTCACATGCAGAAGAAGATGCATGAAAATAGTGGTTTGGACAGGGTGTGCAAAACAAGGGTCATATTCACAAAATACAACAAAGAAAAAAGAAAGAGCACAACGCAGCCATCTGAGAAGACCCTGGTGGGATTAAAGGAACAGCTTTAATGTTTATTTAGGTTATGACAGTATAAGGCACAGGTGTCAAACTCCAGTCCTCGAGGGCTGGTGTCCTGCATGTTTTAGATATTTCCCTCTTCTATGTGATTCAGTTTAACCATTTAACTCCTGAGAACTTACAAAGTAACTGGTAACATGAGCAAAGTGAAGAGCAAAGAAAAAATTTAAAGAACCAAAAATGTAGAGAAATAAATAAAATTAACAAAAACTAATAAATATTTACAAAATGACAAATAATGTGGAACATTTTGGGGGAAAAAATTACTAAAGAAGAAAACTAGTATTGACATTTGATCACAGCAATTTAAAAAAAACTGGTGAAATAAAAATGTTTTTTTTTTTTAAAAAAAACACCTCTTGCTTTTTGGCACCTTTTCCGTGCACAAAATAAAGTAAAACTGTTGAATTTTTCTGAACATTTAAACAAAATCATCCATTCAGAATGCATCAGCACTGACACTTAAAGAGTTAATAACCAGCTCCTCATCAGACTGATAATGATGCAATGACCTCCAGGTATAATGGAAGAAGGAAACATCTAAAACATGCAGGACACCGGCCCCCGAGGACCACAGTTTGACACCCCTGGTATAAGGTTTTTCCTTTCCAGGTAAAATATAGACTGTATATCCTTTATGCATTGTGGTGCAGTGGTTACTGTAACACTCACAGCTGGTTCGATTCCCACACCAGACCTTTCTGTGTGGAGTTTACATGTTCTCCTCATGTCTGTGTGGGTTTTCTCCAGGTACTCCAGTTTCCTCCCACCATCCAAACACATGCACTGATAGGTTAATTAGTTAATCTAAATTGTCTATAAGTGTGAATGTTCAGTCCTGAGATAAACTGGTGACTCATACAGGGTGTACCCCGCCTTCACCCATTGTAGCTGGATTAGACCCCCAGTGACCCCTGTGACCCTAGTGAGGATAAAGCGGGTTCAGATGACGAGATGAGATGATTTCCTTTATGACTTTTGCTCACCGGCATTTTCATCTGAATCCACTTATGGTTTTGCCCAAATTTTAGAATAGTTTTCAATCGTAGCAGTTTCTAAGGCACAAGGTGAGACCATTATTTTACCAAAAGAGCCTGACTTTAAAACTGAGACATGGGTGACTGTGTGAGGCTCTTAATTTATGGGGGGGGGGGGGGGGGGGTGCATGCCTCTGTTTTTACCCTGTTTAAATGTATATAAATAAATAGTATATATAAATATTGAGTGAGTTTACAGACATAATAACTGTAGTAAATATTACAAAGAGTTTTAAAATCATAACATTATCATGTTATGAATGTTCTATTAAAATCTACATTTTTTAAAAATGTATATGAATTTTTTAAATTTGCTTTAATTGAGGGTAAATCTTTCACTTCTGTTTTTTTTTCTGACATCTGGGACAAAGAACTTGATTTAAAAAATAATACTTAAAAGGTTGTTCATTATTTCATTGCTTCTTTTAGATTTTAATTCAAATTCTTTATTTATATAAACACTTATCTAAATACCACATTTCTTATTTTTTGCTTTCTATTTTTATTTTTTTCCCCACTCATTTGGTTTTTTTTTTTCTGCACTTAACTTATTGTATTTTTGCTTCTATTAACTGTGAAATTTCCCCACATTGAGATGAATAGTCTTATCTTCATTTTATTTCATGTTTCTTGTGAATGTCCACTGATATAATAAAGGCCATTAAAGACAAAACACACTGTTCAGTGTCTGTTACTGCATCTCTGTTTAAAGGATAAAGAAACAATTTGCTATAAAAAAAAAAAATTAAAAAGCGGGATCATTGTAGAGATACATATTTAACCAAAATCAAAATTTTCTTCCAATGTTTCACAATATCTAATGATAAAAAAAACATTAATTAACCATGTCAAGTGTGCTGTGAAAACTAAAATCCAGAAGCTTAAAGAGGATCAAGTGTAGACAGGAATCACCCTGGCCTTTGTGTTTTTGTTTCTGTGTAAAGAAGTGGAGGTTCACCTGCAGCTGGTCGGCGGTGAAGCTTGTCCGTGCTCTTTTGGAGGGTTTAGGTTGGTTGAGTTCCTGTTCAGTCGGTACAGCCCCCTCCATGTTAACACTATTCCCTAAAAATATTATGAAAAAAAAATCAAAATGAAAGCTGTTAGTGCAGATTATTGTCGATGCATTTAATTATAATCTTCTATACAGTGGTGGCAAAAATGTTTTTGGACAGACCATGTATTTGTGTGTATATGACATTAAAAATTGTCTTTAAGTCACTGACATCTGCCAAGTATTGTTCCCTTATCCAAACCCACATATGCTCCCTTCTGCACATGCTCTGTTCTGTAGAGGTTATTAAAATTGACATTTCAGCAGAAAAACATCCATAACATGTTGAAAACTGTCAATAATTTAGTGTTGGTATTTTTTTTTTTTGTTATAAAAAATTATTTTAAATATTTGCATTTGTCTGTCTTATGCAGCCACATCTTTTGAAACACACACACACACACACACACACAAATCTGCAAATATATCATTATAATATTGGAAACTGTCGAAAATTTTAAGAGTGTGAAATGTTATGTTCTTATATATCGTCCTTTAAAAAACAAAAAAGGAGGAGAAGAAAAAGTCCATAAATTAAAAAAAAAAATAATTGAAAACTGTCGCATTTCCAATAAAGGTGATGACTTAATGTAAAAACATCAAAGTGTTCACTCACTGGGTCTCAGGAGGATACTGTTATGTCTTTTCCTTCTTATTCATCCTGGGCTCAGTCTCACCTTTCTCCACGGCTCGCTTCAGGTTGTCCAACATGCAGTCGTAGTGGACTCGACAGAGCACCTTCTCTTCCACCAGTGCAAACTCCTCGCCTGTCGACAGCTGCCTCTTGCATGAGAAGCATGCAAAGCAGGCCAGGTGGTAGACGTTCCCCTTGGCCCGTCGGACCCAGTCTGTTGAGTGGATGTTGCGACCACAACATGCGCACCATGTCCCGTATCTTCTGCAGATCCAGACCATGGACAGTGGGTTACACTGAACTCAGAAAAAAGGGAACTGGAGCAGAACTGCAACAGCGGCGCTAATTTAAAACTATCTTTTATTATAATACTGTTATTCTTAATTTTGTCATTTTTTTATTGGAATAGGCAATGCATAAATATTCCTATCAATGTTTATAATGTGCAAAAAAACATGAAAGAAGAGGATTTTTATTTTTCAATATATTTTGTATCTTATATTGTTTTTTATTTGATCAAAAAATAATAATTTATGATGATGAATTATGACAAATACTTTTTTTTTTTAAATAAATTTACTGGTTGTTTTTAATCTGTTGTATGAGTGCATAATTGGTCTATTCTAGTTTTTATATCTACTTCAGTGTTGCTAAAATCATCCCTGTTTCCAAGATGCAGAAACATGAGCAGAAATGCTGATAAGACCCTTATGAACTGACAATAAATCAATTAATCAATCAAATTGTATTTATATAGCACCAAATCATTTTTAAAAAGCTGCACTTTACATTTACAGACCAGACTTTATTAGATATAATCAGCTCAAAGGATGTTTTAATGTGCATGGATATTTTATCAGGTGTGGACAGTCTATTTATTTTATTGTGTTTTTATCTTAGTATTTTTAGTTTTTATTCAGTTGTATTGTATTTATTTTATTGTACAGCACTTTGGAAACTGATGTGGTTGTTTAAATATTTGCTCTATAAATAAAAATTGATTTAATTGGATGATAAATTAATTAAAAGGTGAATTCCCCAAAACTATAGACATATAAAAAGCCTTAAATGAGAAGCCTAATTTTGGTCACACTGTAATATTAAAAAAATCAAATCAACAAGATAATATAGAATTAAAGTCCATTATATTACAGTGCCTTTGAATTCCTACTTTGTGCCTACACAAATGAAGACAGTTTCACCATTAATTGAGGAAGAAAATCTATAAATTGCGGTGTAAAAACAAAAGAAAAACACCCGAATGCAAAAAGAAGGAAGCCTGTATTTACCCTGAAGTTATTTTAGTGATGGTTGTTAATATTATCAACTAATAATTTGATTGAATTTCTTCCAGTTTTTCGTTTCGGTAGCTGTAATATTTGTAAAACCAGCACAAACACAAATCGATGCACATACCTGAAGTAATCCAGTTTACAGAAAACCTCTTTTTCTTTGATGTAACAGCTGGTGTGGCTGCCAAGTGAAGTCTGGCACACGCTGCAGGAGAGACAGCGCACATGCCAGCACAGGTCGTTAACCTAAAGCCAAAATATGATAAATTAACTCAAGTCGATCATGTCATAGTTTGGGCCACAGGTGAACACCACAGAAAACCACTAACGATGGAAAGTTATGCAGTTTATGCAGAGAAAACAAGAAAAGAGAAACTATTATGCGCTTGTTGTTTGTTTTGTCACTGGGTTTTTTTTGTTGTTTTTTTTGTTGTTTTTTTTGTTTTTACCTTCAATAAATATTTATCCACTATTTCCTCGTTGCAGCTCGCACACACGGTTCTACCCATCAGAGGTGCAGATGCCATCGCCTGCAAAGACGATGCGTCTTCATCCAAAACTTCCACCGGTGCGCCCTGAGGGAAACAAACAAGAGGTAATAAAAAAAAACAACAACCCAGGAACCGGTTCAACATATGCACGCGGAAATATGTCTGGTCTGCTCACGAGACGTAGGTCGCATGAGAAAACACAACACTTAACTTAAACATGACAGAAATAATTTAGAATTACTACTTTTTAAAAACATTTTGTAACAACACTTACAACCTGTTTGTCCAATTTTACCTGAACGTCACTCAGATTAGGAATGTTTCTAAAACATTTCACTATTTTCTACAAGTGAAACCTCCAGTAAAATGCACAAACCATTACAAATTAATAATAAAATATTAAGAAATAAAAAAAAACTATAAATAAATATTTAGTTTTCTATTAATAAAACACAGTAGATATCGCCCAAAAGAAAGACTTTATAAAAGTTGCTTCCACTTTAAATTATAACCTACACATTTCCGGAAAAAAATTGCGGCCTCTGTTTAATTCTCGACCTGTTTTTTTTTAAGTATAAATAAAGTCCGCTTCGTGTCCAATACTTGAAAGAGCCTACCATGATGTCCCTCCTGTCCTCTATGCATTTGCCTAGCAGCTCTCCGTCTCCTTTGCAATCTTCACACATGTCGAGAGGCTACGGCGGCCGGGGAGAGGATGCCGGAGTATCAGACGGTCGCAGCTGCCTTAAATGCCCCCTGCTCCTTCCCATAAATATCATGCCTTTCACTTTTCACCATGACAACGCCGGCGATTACCGAAATGACATTTAAAAGAGAAGTATAGTCATTACTTACAAAAACAGACAACACTTGAGCTAATAGTTATCCTATGTGCATTATGTTCTCGAGACCTGTGATTCAGCAACCGCCGCGAGCCGCCCGCCCGCCCGCCCGCGCGCGTGCTTAAACCCCAACACGCCAATTTCACTTGTCAATCAAAAAAGCAGCGCGAGGTCTCGGGGAAAGGGGATTGATTTATTTAATAACAGCAATTAAAACGGCTCAGTTCGACACAAAACGTCTACCCCGGGCAACCAAAAGGTGAAGAGGTCTCATTAACTACTTGAGTTTTAATTGCTAAGTTCGGGGAGGGGTAAATTTGCTTAAATTGTGAAAATACTGAGCTGTCAGCGTGTGGAAAGGCCGGTTTTAATGGCAGAGTGGTTTATTTAACTGACAGCGCAATTTCGACTAAAACTGAGTCTTTGGTGGAGTCTACACACCTTTAAGAAATATCTCTATTTCTTACCTCATCGTTGGATAAAAGACACTCGTTTTCACCCTCGCTAACAATGCAACATTCAACTTTTACTTCACTCCTCCAGCGCATTTCTCTGTCCTGCAGGTGACAACCGCTCCTAGGTTTTTAAAGTTGCGTTCAAGACACGCTCCGCAGCTGGTATTTTTGTTTGTTGTGCGGTACTCCTGTGTGCGCCCTGAGCCCAGACTGGAGGGCGGATCACAGCTCAGGCTCTCCTGTCCTCTATGGCCGCGCCTCCACATGGGAATAAACTTCATGTGTGGTGTGTCAAGCTGTCGGGAAAAAAAAAAGTATTATAGTCATAGCTAATAAGTGTTTTCCGTTATCACTTCAATGTGTGTTGAAAAGAAAATAACACACCGGCACCAGGAGTCATTTGCATGGGTCATTAGAGCAAACTGTGACGCGTTCAAATACCACACATGTAATAAGAGATCATCATTACATGGATTGTGTTGCATTGCCTTCTTGATATGCATTTTGAATTTCACTGCTTTACTTAAAAAAAAGACTACGGAAAAGGGCATTATATGTTTGGTTTTTTTTATTAGAAAAATGTGTCTGAAAAAATGTTGCATCACGGTGTTTCCAATAAAGATAATTATTTAATGTAAAATGGTGAAAATGTTTAGTTACTGGGTCTCAGGAGGTTAAACCAACTGAAATAGACAAACATACTCCCCTGCCCATACAGTTGAAAATATTTAGAAAATGATTTTGACAATGTTATTTATTCTTGGTAAATAAAGTATAACTGGGACTCAGTCTGTGATTATTGCACCCAGTCAAAGGTAATTTTGTGTCTAAATCAGAATCAGGTCAGAATTCACTTTATTGTCCTCTAGAGTAAATTTATCTTGGACTTCAGGTCGTCTGTCGACTTCAACGGTTTAAAAAAAAAAAACCTACACCCAATATATACATCACATCATACAGACAAGGACAGCAGTTGTCAACATAAAGACAATTTATGAACCTATTCTGGTGTCATATTGTTTGATTATTGTACCAAGTCCTGTAGAAATTGATCTTTTGAGTAAAGTGATATGAGCATTAAGTAGGAATAAATAGAGGAATGTGTCTGGAAAAACACAATTATTACAAGTTTATGAGCAACAGTGTTCAATATTAGACTTATGTGGCTTTTATTTTACATAATAAACAAGTAACTGGGTTTAGTTTTTCTTTCTTTCTTTCTTTCTTTCTTTCTTTCTTTCTTTCTTTCTTTCTTTCTTTCTTTCTTTCTTTCTTTCTTTCTTTCTTTCTTTCTTTCTTTCTTTCTTTCTTTCTTTCTTTCTTTCTTTCTTGCCACTAATAATGAGGTTATGTGGTCAGTCTGTCTGTCTGTCTCTCAGCAGGATGAAGCAAGAACAGCTGCATTGATTTTCATGAGACTCAGTGGATGAGCAGGACATCGACCAACAAATACATACCTTTGATTTTTTTTTAGGAAACCCATAAAATAAGGTTGAACCTGGAATATTTTTTTGGACATTCACATTCTCTCTTTTTTTTTTAACACCGAAAAGCTTAGAAATATAATATCTAAAGTCAAACAAAACAAACTAAGCACAAACTTCCTGTTTCATTTTTTTAAAATTTCATTTAACCAGAGGAATGGTGATTAATAAAGTTCCTTTCACTAACACCTCTGTAACTCACTTTAACTAAGATGAGGCATCAGCTGATGAAAAAAGATAGAAAATAAAGGTCAGATTAAGTTTTTTTTTGTAATTTAATAACTTTGAAGTCTGAGGTTTTTCTTTCCTTTTTTTAAAATGGTAAATGGACTATACTTATATAGCACTTTTATTTAGAATATAAGGAACTAAGATTAAGTTGCACAGGACAATTATATATATATATATATATATATATATATATATATATATATATATATATATATATATATATATATATATATATATATATATATATATATATATATATATATATACACACACCACCTGAGAAGTAAAAGTACCAGGTACAGTTATTTTCTATCACCTCTAGGCATTTTCATTGTTTTCTCTTTATTTATTCCACAATAAGAAATCATGCAGCCCACCTGCTTAAAGTTTGTATGCAAATCATGTTATCCTTCACTCAACCAGTGATTTTAAGAACTCATGCAAATATTCCTGTTTCTTCCAAGGACTCAAATATCTCACATGTTGATTCTCAGGAATAAACACAGAGTAGCTTCCTCTTGTTTCTTTTTTCCTTGTTTTATTTTTCTCTCATTCATTAACCCACTCAACCCAGTCACTCACGCAATGCCATCCAACACCAAACACATACACACACACACACACAAACACACACACACTGCTCCTCTGACAGGATGACGCTCAGACCTGCACCAGCATGAGTCTGAATCTGTATCGCATCATCGCAGAGGGATAAAGGAGTTAGCGTGCCTCCATCTCGATGTGTCCTGTTCCACCTGGTGGAGATGAATGCTCTTTATCAGATTAAAACTGTCTCAAACATTGCATACAGTTGGAGCAGCTGATTGAAGCAGCCTGGGAGACAACCACACTTTGTTAAAACGTCTTACCTGCAGTAACCTGGTAATGTCTCAAAGTAGGACAGATGTTGGCATTAGTTGTTCCTCAGTGTTCAGGTCAAAGGTGAAAGAATTTGTAAGAAAATTAAAAAAAGAAAAAAAGAAACTGAAATAATCTTAGGAGTCAGAGCAGAACGAATTGAGCGAGTTATCATCAAAAGTCACATCATTTTTTAAGACATTAAAGTTTTTATCGTTTCTCCTCAACTGCCTGATGTTGGGAGAGATTCATATCTGAAGGTGTAACGGTTATATGTTTTTCTTTTCAGTATTACATGGCTGACTTCTTAAATGTTTTGTGTGATGTGGACCAGACAAAAACAATGTCTGATCTGTCAGCATATTTTCTCGCTTGCTCTACAGCAGTGTTTTTCAACCTTGGGGTTGGGGTCCCACATGGGGTCGTCTGGAATGTCTAGTAATTGATACAACTAAAGGTGAGTAATAAAAATATATGGTGAGTTGAGAGAAACAATAACAATCCATAAAAGGCAAACTGTGGTTCTGTTTATCTGTCAAATGTTCATTGTGGTCAGTTTCAGATGCTGCAGTGTTTTAATAATTCATAGTTTGAGTTATTGTTTGTTCAGTATTAATTGTCAGCCTTGTAAAAATAAGCTGGACTGACTGGACATATCCTGATGAAGGAAAATAAAATTATTACTTTGTGCTGCCTCTGTCCATAATAATAGAACGTAATGCCTTTATTGTCATTATACAAAGTGCAATGAGATTAAAAAGGTTTTTTTTTTAAATAAGGGATTAAAAAAATACATTATATAGACTGAACAGTGTCTAAAATTAACCCTTTAAACTTCCACTCAGTTTCACCTAAGTTTCTTAATAAAGTAAATTAAATGCTGTTCTTGAACCATTTTAATAACATGCAGTTGGTGTTTAATAATATTATAAATGAAAATATTAAGATGAAAACTGGGATATTGGAGGCAGGTCCTGTTAAATGACGCAATAGATGAAACATTTGTGGATATTTATTTATGTTTTGGACTACATTTGGACAATTATTTTGCTTTGTTTTTGATGTTTTTGTTGGACTATGACTGCATTCAGATCAGCTGTTTGACATTTGTATTTTGAACAAATGACTGATTGTACCTGCTGTGGATATTTTATCTGAAAGTGGTTTATATCTTCTGATGTATGAGAATCTCTGTTGTCAAACTACATTAGGTCATGTGACATTTGGGACAGGTTTGGGTGGTTTGATTGATATTTTTGAGCGACTACTTCCAGCTTATATGTGGACCCTTGGAAGTTTAAAGTGTTAATGTTAATTTGTAACACAGTATAATAAACTATTAAAAATGAATTATTTGAACAAAAGAAAATAAAAAAAACAACAACAAAAAATGATCTGTTTTGAATATCTGGGGTCAACACAAATGTGTGGTGTAAAAATGAGGTCACGAGGTAAATAAAGGTTGGGAACCACTGCTCTAGTGGTTTGTTGTTTTATATCTGCTTGCGTGTTAATTTAAAATTGGCCATAGATGCAGGACTGACTTTTAGTTTCAATATGTTCAGCCCTGCAGTGGTTAGCACTCATGCCTCACATCAGACCTTTCTGTGTGGAGTTTGCATGTTGTCCCCGTGTCTGCGTGGGTTTTTTGTGGGTAATGTGAGAGTGATTGTTTGTCTATATATGTTCAGCCCTGGGTCTTCACTCATTGTAGCTGCATTTGACCCCTGTGACCCTAGTGAAGAAAAGCGGGTTCAGATAACGAGATGTTCAGCCCTGTGAACTTGTCCATTCACCCATATACCCACCCATACCCACCCATTGAGACCCCCATGACCCTAGTGAGGATAAAGTGGGTTTAGAAGTTGGATGGTTGGAATGATTTAAAAAAAAATAGTTGATTGAGTTAAGGCGTCATCTGTGAACACTACAGACCACTAATAAAAACTTAAAACATACTGTTATATATTTTTTTTCTCCTCAACATTTTTTTTTGAATCAGGAAAAAAAAAAGCAGTAGTTTTTTTTTTCATTGACAATCAAATTGCACAAATATAACTTCCATGGACTGTAAATGGAAAAATGACAAATTCAACAAAACTGTCATTTTTTGATGAAAAGTATTTGGTTTGACCATAGATGTTTTTTGTTCTTTTTTTTTTTGATGTAGTACAAATGATACATTACGCAAAGCTGTAATGGAAAGACATTTTTTCACAAATGATGGATGTTACAAGTGACAGAGAAGAGTCTTAAAAGAAACATGGAGCAGACTTTGTGGGCACACCAGGAAACCCCACCATTTTTATTTAGTACGGGATAAAGGGGTAATATATAATACTAATACTAATACTAATACTAATACTAATACTAATACTAATACCAATACCAATACTAATACTAATACTAATACTAATACTAATACTAATACTAATACTAATACTAATACTAATACTAATACCAATACCAATACCAATACTAATACCAATACCAATACCAATACCAATACCAATACCAATACCAATACCAATACCAATACCAATACCAATACCAATACCAATACCAATACCAATACCAATACCAATACCAATACCAATACCAATACCAATACCAATACTAATACTAATACTAATACCAATACCAATACCAATACCAATACCAATACCAATACCAATACCAATACCAATACCAATACCAATACCAATACCAATACCAATGCCAATGCCAATACTAATACTAATACTAATACTAATACTAATACTAATACCAATACCAATACCAATACCAATACCAATACTAATACTAATACTAATACTAATACTAATACTAATACCAATACCAATACCAATACCAATACCAATACCAATACCAATACCAATACCAATACCAATACCAATACCAATGCCAATGCTAATACTAATACTAATACTAATACTAATACTAATACCAATACTAATACCAATACCAATACCAATACCAATACCAATACTAATACTAATACTAATACTAATACCAATACTAATACTAATACTAATACTAATACTAATACTAATACTAATACTAATACTAATACTAATACTAATACTAATACTACTAATACTTATACTACTACTACTACTACTACTACTAATAATAATAATAATAATAATAATAATAATAATAATAATAATAATAATAATTTCTGTCTTGCTGATATTATTGTTCTTCTTGGTAGTTCTTTGCATTGACATATGTATAAAAAAATGTAAAACATTATAAAATCATTAACATTCAGTTCATTGATAGTATGGAGAATATTAAAAGACTATTTATTGTTTGTTTTTTCTATTTGGATGAGTGTTGCTGTTTTGAAGCAAAACTAGTCCAGTTGAACTTAGAACCAAATAAATGGAGATGTCACTATTTCTAGATTATTTCTTTAATTTTTATTTTATATCAGGAGTCTCAATGTGATTTTCTTTCAGAGGTCACATTCTTCCTGATTTGATCTCAAATGGGCTGGACCAGTAAAATAATAGTGTAATAACCTATAAATAATGACAACTTCACATATTTGTCCTTGTTTTAGTGCCCCCCCCCCCCCCCCCCAAACAAGACATTCAATTGTAGAAACACTTACCTTTATAAACTATCCAAACAAAAAAGACATGAATAACCTGAAAAACTGAACTTTCTTTGGAAATTAATTTTAATAATATTCTGCCTCGAATTATCATTTCTCCTTTTGCATTAGGAATCAGATCTAAAAGGACATTAAACATAGAAAATGGTTCAAATGTGCTGAATTTACTTTAGACATTTTAAGTTGTTTATATTTATTCATGTTATTCATGTTTATTGTTACAGGATAGTTTGTAAATGTAAATATATTAATAATTTAATGATAATTTTTGTACTGAAGACAAAACATTTTGAAGTTGTCATTATTTATAGGCATAATGTAATATTATATATTCTTTAAAACCTCAAACTAAAAAGAAAATACAGTCATCATTTTTATGAAAGTTATTATTTTACTGTAAATCATTTTGGTCTGTATGTAGAACCTGAACTAAGATCAATGGAATTTTTTAATTTTGCAAATTCATCCCTTGGACCAGAGTGGAACCTTTGGAGGGCCACATTTGGCCCCAGGGCCGCATGTTTGAGATCCCTATTTTAGATCATATTGGTCTGTATGTGGAAACTGAGCTAAAATAAGTTTGACACCCTTGATTGTTAATATCTTCAGTGTAATTTTTGCACTTATCAAATTCATGTGGGCCAGATTGAACCTTTTGAGGACCAGCTTTAGTCCCCGGGGCCCATGTTTGAGACCCCTGCTTTATACTGTAGGATTTTTTTTTTTTTCACGAAACTACTTTGATCTTCTGGTTTTTTTGGAGGGAGGGTTAAAAGTGGGTTTCAAATGTTGTCAGTGACAGTGAATTTCAGCATTTTTGCTCCACATAAATGTAACCCCGTGGGTCTGTAATAGTCTCAAATTAGGACATGCATTGTCACATGGTCATCATGTCACTGCTCACTTGTACAGAATTAAAACCAAGAGTACATATTTAAAAGAAAGGCTCAAACACACATTAATTGTCACTGTGAGCTTAAAAAACTGCACGTTCTCATTACTGCATTCAGAGCACATGAGTAATAATTCAATAATTGCATTAACGTCACAACTACACATCTGTGTGCACATGAAATAAGCAAGACTTTCAAAACTTTATCTGTCAATCAAATGTCTGTGTTACCATGCGACTAACAGGCCAACAACTCCATCAGCACTTGTCGTACAGAAGAACATTATTTCATGGTAAATACAGGCTGATGTGTTTTTGCCTATAGTCAGTTGAAAATACATTATCAGTTATATTGAAATAAAATGTGAAACATGACAAAAATGGTGAAAGAAATAACCAAACCTGTTTATTCACACATCATTGTAACAACCTATTACTTCATGTCATGTATGCATTGCATTAGATAGTGTTTAATTAAATAAAAATTTATTAAAAATCTAATCCCCCCCCCAGGCACACACTTTATGACCCATTTGGGACCAGACCACAATCTCTACCAGCTGAGGAAACTGGAATTTCTTAAACAAGTTTGTCCAACAAAAACATTTTCTGATAATAACCTTTTTCACATTTCATGTAAGTTTGTATATAAAATGAAAAGGAAATTAGTACCAGAGGTGTGTATACTGTAACATAGTTAATTTGTGTGTGTGAGACTAAAAAGAGAGAAACTACTTCATAATAGCAATTTTTTTTAAAAAGCAAGAAAATCTGCACAACTTCTCTAGACCACAAACATTCAACTGCAATGTTAAAATCCTAATAAGACCTTCATTAAGTCACAGACTGAAAACATGGATAACATTTTCATACTTTATTTGATGAAATAATAAATAATAAATTAAGTTAAGAGCAGATTAACCATCAAAACTTCAGAATTAATACATTAATCCATCAAAACACATTGGCAACAAACAGTAAAGTCACTCAATCAGTCACTGGCAATACAAACTTCAAATTATTACCCCATAGCTGAGTTAATATAATTCCATCCATTGCTTTATCCTGTCGTTTATATATTAGCAAAATCTGTGACTTGTATAAACAGCTTAAAAAGAAACACCAAATTACACAGAAAAAAGTAGCATCCGTTCATTTTCTTTAACAACATATTTATTTTCAATAAGTCACAAATAAACTATTCCAACAAGACATTTGACAGTTTCTCTATTTAATTATATTAAATGACAGAAATAAGAATATTCTATGCAGAGGTTATTTAAACAAAGTAAGAACAAGGAATGTGGTAAAGGCTCGTTGACAGAAGCACTGACCATTTGGCCCCAGTGAGCCTCCAGAAAATCTCCTAATTTGCTACTTCCACAGAGACCTTTGCTTTCTTTGGGGCTGCAACTACTCATTTATTTCATTGAAATCAGTCCAAATTGGGGTGGTTTACAATTGACACAACGAGTTTGGCATGACCTTTTCTCCTTGCTGTAAATGGGTACTTATTGAATCTGGAGGGGGAGGTGGGATGTTAGTAGAGGAAGGATGGGAGGTGGCGGTGGCAGTGGGGGTGTCACGTTGGCTGGGGGCCGATGGGGGATTGGGGTGGAAATCACAGCAGTGAAAATGGCAGTGCAGTGAAAGAGGGGCCTGATTGCATTGGGACAGCATGCGAGGGGAGCAGCATGCTCAAGCCCAATCAGAGCGGCATAAGGAAAAAGTGCTCTTATCAAGGAGTAATGGCCCACTTGACAATCACACAGGCACAAAACTGCTCTATTTAACACTGATTGCAAAATCTCCTGCCTCCCCCCACCTCTAAACCGCATGACTCTCTGAGATCTCCCTACCACCTCCCAGCATACCGCCAAGACCCTTTCCTGAATGGAATTTATAATCACCCCTCTTCTTTTTCTTCACTAATTGTTATTTTATGCTATACAGTGTATTAGGCATTTAGTGCTGGTATAATGTCTGCCTTGATTACTGTGTTTATGATGAGCATTGAAGGTAAAGCTGTTTCACTTGTGTCTGTGCGATGGGTAGTGACTTCTTAAACAGGTACACTGGATCTACCTGTCTGATGGTTTGGAGTTACGGTCTGTCGGCAGTTTGTACTTACGACTGTTCATGTGAAGGTTAAACAAAACTCTGAGAGTCAAACGTTTTGTTTTATTTTTTCTATGATTAGCACACTGGCTGATAGACCATGGGCTACAGTGAAGGCGTTGTGTTCCGCATCGTTTCTGATGTCGTCGTCTTCGTTAGCAATTTAACAATCTCGGATTCATTTCACATTTTATTTGGAGCTTTCTTGGGGCAATGTAAATAAAGTTAGTTTGCAGTTTTGATATATCCATCCATCCATCCATCCATCCATCCATCCATCCATCCATCCATCCATCCATCCATCCATCCATCCATCCATCCATCCATCCATTCACAATCCACACTAGAGTCAAAGGGGTCGCTGGAGTCTATCACAGCTACCCATGGGTGAAGGCAGGTAGCACCCTGGACATGTCTCCATTTCATCACAGGGCTGAACATATAGAGACAAACAGTCACTGTTACATTCACACTCACACGTATAGATAATTTACATTAACCAATTAACCTATCAGTGCATGTCTTTGGGTGGTGGGATGGTGTCGGAGTACCTGGAGAGAACTCATGCAGACATTGGCAGAACATATAAACTCCACACAGAAAGGTCCCACTGACTAATTTTGATATATTATTGGGTACCACTCGTGCCTCACAACAAAAAGGTCACTGGGGTGGGACCTTTCTGCGTTAAATTTCAATGGGTTCTCTCCAGGTACTCCAGCTCCTCCAAGCATCTAAACACATGCGCTGATAAATTACAATGGTACCACAACTTATTAATTGGTTCCAAAAGTGGTTTTGTACTGTGAGAGAGTTGCATTTTACATGTAAAAGGCCCCCTATACTACCCCGAAACCCTTTAAAATTATAAAAGTATACCAATTTTATATGAAATATGTGTTAAAAGTCAAAGAAAATTTAGATTTAAATGTAATTTATTGGTCTCAGTGGGGACATTTGGCTTCACTGACTGAACATTAAACATTAAACCATTAAAAGGAATAAGACATGCAGACATGAACAAGACCACTCTGTTGACCTTTTTGTTGTGAGGCACAAGTGCTACCCACTGTACCACCAATGGTACATTTCCATACCATTGTGTGTGTTATATCTTCCTAAAATGCGCAAGACATATGTCATCAAAGTGGGCAATAGCACGACTTGTGAACATCTTTTCAGGATGTTTTTTTTTCCACAAATTCGGAAAGCTCATGAAACTTGGCCAGCATGTCTTTTATTCGTGCTGATGGAAAAATGGCATCCTCCTCCTTTTTTAATTATCTAATGTTTGACTTCTATTGATAACGTAGCCCGCTTCTTCTTTTTATTCGCACCGGGAATCACTTTCTTTGGGCCCATGATGAATAATGAATAGACACCAATAAAGTTTCAATGAACACACTGGGAAAAACTCACCAAACAGCAGTAACTCTGTCCATTACATGTGTTAGAACTCTGTGATGAATGAGGGTCAAAGTCTCATGAAAAGAATCATGGGTAGCTCCCTCATAGCCAATGGGATGCTACGTACAGTACGTACGTATTTACATCTCGGGGGTTTGGTTTCGTAAATAGAATTTTCTTTTGTATTCAGAGACAAAAATTTAACATAAAGGTTTTTTGTAACTTGGACTATTTGTTAGCTAGGTCTTTTGTAAGTTAAGGTATGACTTTAATTGGTTGATTTAAACTATCCATAGGTGTGAATGTGAGAGTGATTTTTTGTCTCTATGTCTCGTTTTGCAGAACAGGCACAAGCGGGGCGCAGCTGGTCTGGTCTGCGCCAACAGGGTGTGTCCAGACGACTTTTGCAAGTTTGGCCCGCTGTACACAGCGGCGCAAGTCCACCTCTTCCTTTCTCCCACTGGGGCATCCCTCTTATGTTCAATCTCCTTTCCTCTCACTGGCAGAAGTAGGAATGAGGGAGGAAAAAGGGAGTGGATGGATTTAACACAGCTGATCAGATCTCCATCATTTGCGCCTCTCCTCGTTCTTAAATGTACATCCAGACGCACGCTGCGACACCAGCTGACTGGGTCCATTTGGGTTTTGTTTGTTTTGTTTAAACAGGGTTTTGATTTCACTTAGGAGTCTTAGAACAAGCCAGTTAATGTAGCTCTGTAGATAAAAACAAATCAGACAGCTGCTTTCACTGCCTTCACTGCAATTCTGCTTCCAGTCATCGAAAAAAAAATAAAAAAATTTAAGCTTTATTAATGATGTTACAAAGAAGACTAGAGCAGACTCCCCCAGAGGCCAATAGTTTTTACATTGTTATTCTTGTTCTAACTTTTCTTTCCCCTCTTTCCTCATTTGTTTGTATCAGTGCTACAAGTTCCTGTACATCACTGTAGACATTGTCAGCTCTCAAAGTTAAAGAAAGTGAAATACATTTCAGGGTCAGCTCTGCTTTTTATGAAGCTTTAACCTCTGGGGATGTGAAGTAATGCCAAATTAGATGTAAAAGTATCAAAAGGTGTAACTTTTTTTATTTCCACTCCAAAAATCAGTCTGTTGATTCCTATCAAGAATCAAGGACCTCCGCTCAAACCAAAGCCAAGTATGTCAACGTTATAATATTACTGACTGCCACTGGTTTACATCCTAAAAACCCTATTGACATAAATTTTATTTTAAAAATACAAGGTCAGTATTTTTTTCTGTAGGAGTCATTTCAGTGTCGTTTGTTTAATGTATAACTTCTGCTGTTTCATCTAGTCCATCTTTAACTTTTTCTTGTGTTAATTAGATCTCAAGTTGGACATTTTAGTATCTACCTGTCAAGTCCGATTTGGTTTTAATTAGTAAATTAGTTCTTGTTTTGTTGACAACTATACAGTATCTAACAAGTGAGTACACTGTTCACATTTCTGAAAATATTTATTTATATATTTTCATGGAACAACACTGAAGAAATTACACTTCAATATAGTGTAAAGGGGCAACTGTGACTCCATCAATAGAGGGGGGCATCCAGTGACTGACAGGTTGGTGGTTTGAATCCTGCCTCTGACTGTCTACATGGTGTGTGTGAATGGGTGATTGTGAAGCTATCTGAAATGCGTTCAATACTATGAAGGTGGAAAAGCGCTACATAAGTGCAGTCCATTTACTATTACAGTAATCAGTGTGAAGCTTGTACATTACAACAGTGTAGATTTACAGTTGCCTCAAAATAAATTAAGTCACAGCCATTAATGTCTAAACTGCTGCCAACAAGAGTGAGTACTGCACACCCCTAAGTGAAAATGTCCAAACTGGGCCCAAAGTGTCACAGTTTTAAATGGCCACCATTATTTTCCAGCACTGCCAGCACAGCCAATGTCCCAGTGTTAAAAATGCAGTGTTAAAGTATTTTTATTTATTTCACTCTTTCTGAGTTATTCTAACAATGGACAGAGTAAAATTTAACCAGATAACTTCCAGTGTTGGTGAAAATAATGGGAATTAACAGATGTTTTACACTGTCAGTGTCATATATTCACTGTTAAAGTAAACTGATTCTCTCAATGTTGATTCAGCACCGATAAGAGTAAAATACCATTCAGTGTTAAAATATAATGACTCTGAAAAGTCCTGCCCACTAACCTCTGCGCTCAAACTGAGTGAGAAGTTGAACATTGAAAAACTGTAGTAAGTTTTTCTAAATAAACTGTTGCTTTTGTTTGTTTTTTTTCATTCAAAACAGAATCTGTGCAGGAATAAAATTAGGTCATATTTTAAGTTGTTAAAATCAACGCTCTTTGGAGTAATTTATTCATGAATATGTAGTGTTAAGTAGGTTTAACACTGGAAAAGTTATTTCTTAACACTTAACTCTTCAGTCTTGAATGTCAATAACACTATGGGTGTTACTTCTCACATAGTGTAAAAGTTGACTGACACTAATTAGTTTCAAATATTAACTCTTACTAGCATAAAGTTGACTCTAGAAATGTAACTCTAGGTTCAGTGTACATTTTATACTCTAGATAGGGACCATATGCTCACTGAGGTAGTGTTAAAATTTACCCTGTAAGTGTTATATTAACACTGGTGATTTTACTCTTGGGCCTGGAGTTCACCAGAGCTTCACACTAGAATCCTCCTCCACTCCTCCATGACCACATCATGAAGCTAGCGGATCTTGGAGACTTTGCAAACGTCCACCTTCTGTTTGAGAAAGTCCCACAAATGCTTTGTAGGGTTTAGGTCTGGAAATATATGTTTGGCCACTGCATCATCATCATTGGTAGAGTGGGTCGCCCAATGACCGAGAGGTTGGTGGTTCGTGTCCCGGCTCTGGTTGTCCACATGTCGAAGTGTCCTTAGGAAAGACATTGAACCCTGACTTAGGCCCCTCAGTAGGACTGAAAAAACCTTAGAAACCTACTGGTGTATGAGTATGTGTGTGTGAATGGGTGAATGTGAAGCTGATGTAAAGTGCTTTGAGCAGCGTGAAGGTGGAAAAGCGTGATATAAATGTGATATAAATGCAGACCATTTATCACCTTTCACTTCTTTACCAGGCAGTGGTGGTCTTGGGTGTGTGTGGGTTCATCATCATGTTAGAATACTGCTCTGTGGCCTCATTTATGAAGGCAGGGGATCATGCTCTGCTTCAGTTTGGCATTCATAGTTCCCTCAGTAAACTGTAGCTCTCCAGCAACACTCATGCAGCCCCAGACCATGCCCCCCCCCACCCCCCCACACACACAAACACACCATACTGAACTGTAGGAAAGACACACTTGTCTTTCTACTCTTACCTGGTTACCACCACACACACTTGACACTATCTGAACCAAATGAGTTTATTTTGGTCTCAGAGCACAGGACGTGGTTCCAGTCGTCCATGTCCTGACTGTTTGGCATTCTTGTGCATCATCTTTGGTTCAGATGGTATTTGTACAAATGTGAGGGGTAAACTCACTTTTATGAGATACTGTAGCTCTACTGTGGCAGTGGTTGGGAGTTTCCACTGAGAAGACTGTAAAATGACTTGATGAAATTAAAGGAAGTTAAACATTTTAATCTGATTCCTAACACACAGCTCTAAATATTTTTGTCCATATTTTGGCTCCAAAAACACAATATGACTCTGGCCAAGTCTGGCTTCATAAGACCACTTCAGAAACCAGTGGGTGATAATGGGTGCATTCACTAAATATGCAATATGTCCACAAATTATTTTTAGAAAAAAAATAATAATAAAGAATCCCTTTTTGTTCAACTTTTTTTTTCTTGTTTTTCAAAATAATACAGAAGGAGAAAAGAAATTCATAAATGAAAAAAAGATAATTTGTTTTGTAGCCTTTTTTGGATCATAAACTAATGGGTAGGGAAGTGGTCCATAACATGGCACTCACCTGTTAATTTTTTTGTAGGAATCTCCATGGAATCTAGTCAATTTTGGGTCTGTTTGTTTCAATCACAGGATTAGATCAAGGCTTGGGTTTTCATTATCATAGATATAGAAAGGGTAGATGTTGTGCCTCCAGTGTCAACACAGCAGCCATATTGGAGTGGTTCACTTATCAAGATGTTTCCACTATTTTTGTCCTAAGTACTTTGACAACTGTTCAGACCAATTGTATTATGCTCCAGTTTGGTGCTGCTTGGATTTGTAATGAACCAATATTCTGAACTTTAACCCCAAGAGCTCCTCATTAATGCAGATATCTCCTGCTACCACAAGCACACAGACTCCAGTCAACGGTGTAAGGAATCACTTTTCATATGTAGTCATATATTATATATTTGTTTCATACTGCAAATAATCTTACATAAAAATGTTAGAAGCTTGATAAGTTCATTTATTTTCAATGTACTGATTCCCTTTATATAGAAATCATGGATATCAAGTCAGACAAAAGCACCCTCTTTGTTCACATATGTAACCAGGCTGACAAGTACCACTCCAATATGGCAACGATAAACACACATGCATCACAACATTAAAGGACACTTCTTTTTGCAATTGGGGCCTTACTGTAATTATGATAGACTTGTTCTACACACCCATATTACTTTTTTCGATTTTCAGTCCTCTGGAAGAAATTCGATGTCCACAAAATAACATACAATGAGAGTCAGCAGGGCACAGACTTGCAGATGCTAAATTAGTTATTTTGTTCAAATCAGTTAATATGTCCATTGTGATACAGTAGTGCTAATTCTGTAGCAGTCCCATTTCAACTTTGAA
Source organism: Siphamia tubifer (assembly GCA_020466265.1). Lineage (NCBI taxonomy): Eukaryota > Metazoa > Chordata > Actinopteri > Kurtiformes > Apogonidae > Siphamia > Siphamia tubifer. The sequence goes on from CM035786.1 coordinate 37,965,416, forward strand.
ACTCCCAGGCTGGTGGGCTGAGCATCCTGACTCTGACTGTTCACATGTCAAAGTGTCCTTGGACAAGAGACTCAACCCTAAGTTGCTCCCAGTAGGGTCAGGCAGCGCCTGTGTATTGGCAGCAGCTGTCTACTGATGTATGTGTGTGTGTGTGTGTGTGTGTGTGTGTGTGTGTGTATGTGTGTTTGTGTATGTATGTGTATGTGTATGTGTATGTGTATGTGTATGTGTATGTGTATGTGTATGTGTATGTGTGTGTGTATGTGTATGTGTGTGTGTATGTGTATGTGTATGTGTATGTGTATGTGTATGTGTATGTGTGTGTGTGTGTGTGTGTGTGTGTGTGTGTGAGGAATTGTAAAGAGCTTTGAGCACCCACTGTAGTATAAAATGCGTATAAAGTACAGTCCATTTACCAATATACCCCGAGACACCCAAGTGACATCATAAATGTGGCCCCTGAAAGAAATGAGTTGGAGACTCCTGCTCTGCATAAACATATTCTTCCCCTGGCAGGCAGCTCTGTCATAGCTATATTTGGAGACTTATTCAGAAGGTTCTGCCATGAAATTGGACCACAACTTGATTATACACTGTTGCCCATAAAATACACATAATTTTATTTTCAAACACATGCCAACAAACACACACACACACACACACACACACACACACACACACAAACATATATAGCAGGAAGTGGTAGAATGAAAGATATGATAGAGAAATGAATGTAATAGGAAAAGTTGAGGCAGCTCACACTGGAGTACATGTCAGTGGGGTTCAGTGGATCAGTGAAAAAGAGACAAAGACATCGATCAAAGGAGCTTCATAAAATCACTCAAAATCAAAGGACTTGGACTTGGTAGCAAAAAAGCCTGATTAGGATACACACACACACACACACACACGCACAGAGCCAGGATTTGAACTGCCCACTCTTCAGTCATTGAATGGTCTCCTCCAACAACTGAACCACAGATGCCCAGTTGGTAGAGTGAATGGGCAGATGATATCTAGAAGAGGAAAGGTGATTAACTCATGTAGACAAATGGTAGGAGGCAGCTTGGAGGTCAGAGGTCACAGCAAAATACCAACAGAGGTAAAGGCACGTCCTGAACAGTCAGCTGAATGGAAAAATAAGATGGCCATCCCATGCCCTGCCAGTAATCAGATACCCTGCTGGCATAATATCCTGGGCACTGGAAAGAAAATATATGGCCCACTGATATCAAGACAAGAAAGCTCCTTACCATGCATGGAAGGTTCCACCCTGACTCCAGCATCCTGAAGCTTTACACAAAACAAAAGTGTAGTAAGTGTCCCAACTGCTGTCCAGGAGCAAGTGGGAAACCTCCAGGAATATATCGAGAAGATGGCCCCCAATGATCAACTACTGAAGGAATTCCTTAGACAACAAAAGCTCATTAAGGAGGAGGAACCTTAAGGACTATCATGGAAGGACAAGGACCTGCATGGTATGTATCTCTGACCAACTGAGGAAGTGGCTGATATTGAGAAAACATAGCAGTGGCTGGAAAAGGCTGGATTGAAAGACAGCACAGAGACATTACTCATGTCTACACCAGAGCAATAAACTGGGGTCTACCACAGACCCAAGTGTAGACTGTGTGGAGAAGCTCAGAAGTCAGTCCAACATAACACAGCAGGGTGTAAGATACTGGCAGGCAAGGCATACATTAAGGGGCTTACCCAGGTGGCAAGGATAGTGTACAGGATCTGTACCGTGTTTGGACCGGAGGTTCCAGGGTCCAGGTGGGAAACACAACTGAAAGTGACAGAGAACAAACAGGCCTGGGGGACTTCCAGACCCGGACCCACAAGATGATGGTGGCCAATCAGGCTGACATAGTAGTGACAGATGTAGCAACATTAGAAAGAAGGATCAACAAATACAAAGAGCAGAGAGAGGAGGCAGAGAAAATGTGGTGTATGAAGGCAGCAGTGGTCCCAGTATTGGAAGTGACCCCCAAGCTAAGAGGATGGTTCCGTCAGATACCAGGTAGAAAATTAGACATAGAGCGTAGTCCTAGGAACAGCTAAGATCCTGGCTCCTGTGGTCCTTTTTTATTATACCTGAATGGATAACAACTGTAACATACAAGTTCCCATGGTACTCTGATTGTCATTGATTCAGTAGCTGAAATTATTTGACACCATTGTTCCATGAGTGTTTGTTGATGTGGTTGGTGTTGGGTTAGCTTTAGCCTGGTTAGCTTTAGCCTGGTGACTTTTACCCGTCTCTCCTCCCTAGCTCCAGCCTCCCATCCAAATGAGACCACTTTTGTTTTGTACAAACCAAGATAGTGATTGACATGTTGAAGCTTCAAACAGCAATCCACAAACCAGTCTGTTGACAGTAACTGGTCCTTGTCCGAAGCCCTGACCCATCACCAAATTGCATGAGAATGTGTGTGGTAGTTTTGCATAATCCTGTTGACAGACCAGTTGTAATGACAATGTAAATAAATAAGAAATGTCACTGTGTATTTAACATGTACCACCAACTCAGTACACATAAACATGGAGTAACCTCTGCAATATAATTATCACAACCAGTTCATAATTAATATTAATACTATGGTTTGTTTGCTTTATTTGCCTTTGATTTAATACATTTAGGAAAAAGAGCATTTGATCATGTAAGACCTGTATTCTAGGGTTTCCCCACCTCCACTAAGAGTCAGCTATGGTATGTGTTACTCTCCCTGGTGTCCTGTAATGGAAGAAGCTACTTTGTAAAAAATAAAAAATTAAAACAAAAATATAAAAAATTAAAACAAAAATATAAAAAATTATATATATATATATATATATATATATATATATATATATATATATATATATATATATACAATATTTCTAATCACTTTAATCAATTTAATATTTTCAGCTTATGCCCATTTTTCTAAGCACTTTAAGAACAGTATTTTATTTCCAATGTCAACCTGTCCAAGCACCAGAGAAGACGTAAGGGAAAGGGAAAAGAACATTTCATTTTTCTTTTTTTCTTTTTTTTTTGATTATGCAGGTCTGTGCAAAACGTCTTACATTATCTTTAGGTTTCTTAATTTACTGTGGTTGAAATGAGCATACCTACTTATTTCTCAAATCCAATAAGAAAACACATGCCTTAAAAGACTGAACTGAGTGAGTTCTGAGTTAGTTATTATTTATTTTGACTCTTGTCTCCATGGCAAGAGACAGTACAATTAATACATTTGATATATGATGAATGAAACCTTGTATAAAACATCAGAAAATCAATGCAATAAATCTTGTATTATCTGAACAACAGTGTTAAATACTTGTTAAGTGCAAGAAAGGTCACACTAAATGTAGTTGTCTTATGGCGAACCATTTGTATTTCCTGTTGTACAGAACATTTAACCAGATTGGATCTAATACAGACTGTGAAACACATATGTGTAGTCTTTATGACATTACTAAACTAACAAACCTCATTTTGACCTAAGACTTTTGTATAGTAGTGATGCTAAATAAAAAAGACCCCTTTTACACACTGTTATAAATTACAAACACATCAGCATTAACACAACTGTTTAACACTGATCTATTACTAGTTGGTTGTTCATGTTCACCTCCATATCTTTACATATAATTCACTCTGTTCTGTATGTAGTATCATAATCAGTGATGGTTGATGTAAAAGGTATATTTTCTACCTGGGTGCTCCTATAAAACTGGTCCTTAAAACTGCAAGTGCGACTAAAAATTAAAACCAGATGCAGACTACTGCTATGAAGCAAGTTTGGTAGAACTTTCTGGGTTTTTTTTTTTTAAATACTGAGATGAAAGAGAAACAATTTTCAGATAACAAATGTTATATTATTTTACATTATTTTTTAATACAAAACTGCATATAACATGATCAGAAAGACACACAAAGTATATGTTATTATCTTAATGTATTTTTTTTTTTTTCGCTTAAATATCTTTTTATTCTGTCACTGCCACATTTTGGGCATTGAACTAATTATGCAAGAAAGACTGTTTCACAGAAATGATTGCTGTAGCAAAATCACTCCCAGTTTGTATGCATTGTAATGGGCAGGTTCAGCAGGTAACACAAGTGGACACAATGGGTTACACACAAAACCTGGAATGAGACTGGTTCATGATGATTAGACAAAACCACTAGGATCGGATCATCACATTTAACACAGTGTCTTTATATATATTGATATATATACTTTAATTTACAGCCATATTTTCCAGCTCAAATGTACTGACACTGCAGCAGCTTTTCATGTTCTAACTTTGGTTTTATTTTTAGCCCAAATATTTGACCAAAAAAATTTGTGAGAGCTCAGAGCAAAAGCATTATTTTTTGCATTTATCTGAGGTCATCCTTATGTACATCATGGGGGAAAATATGTCTGAATTTGTCTTTTGCTCTTGGGTCTAAAAAGCTGGAAAGTCCCAGATACTAAAATGTACCCAGTTTCATGGAAGCACCCACCTTTAAGTACTGTGAATCATATGTGTTTTTATCACAACTATTCTTTAAGCGATTTTAGCAGCAAATTTTCTTTGATGCATAGTTTGCCATAATAATTATAAGGAAGGGTTGCGCATGATTATCTTACAATGTGTATTTGCTGAATAAATGTCCATGTAATGACTCTAAATGTAGTATATACTGTATGTTATTATAAGTGAAAATAAATTAAATGTTTTTTGTAGAAACATGTATTTAATAAATAAACAGTTGAGTTATGTTATAAAATCGGGGCTTAAAATCCAGAAGAATTTTATGTGGATCACATTAATAATTATTATTAAAACAATATGTCCAAGTGTGAATCACCTTGAATAGTTCTGTGTTCAGATATTTTGACCTTGAGTCTTAACAAACTAAACCAAGTCTAACAGCTTATTTTACAAGTTTCATCTTGTAGATATTATTTATTTAAAACAACTCACAACTGACATATGTTTGTGTTTCTATCTGATGTTTCATATTGTAATACGATGGATAGCCATGATTAAACAAAACCACAGAGGAGACATTTTCCTTTATCCTCTGTAACAGAATCACAGATCTAGTCTGTTAACATCTTGAAATAGAAACAGGGCTCCACCCACTGGTCATTTATGGTACTGACTTCAGCTGGTTGTTTTATGAGCCCATAGAGCAGGGGTCTCAAAGTCATTTTCTTCAGGGGCCACATTCAGCCTGATTTGATTTCAATTGGGTAAAATGATAGAATAATAACCTATAAATACTGACAACGCAAACCTTTTGCTTTAATTTTACTGCAAAATCAAACAAACAAACAAAACAATTAAATGAAATTATGAAAATACTTACTTTTATGAACCATTCAAGCAAAAAGAAAAAAGATTTGAGTAATCTAAAAAAAAACCTGACATTTCTTAAGAAAAATAACTGCGATTTTAACAATAATCTGCCTCAACTCATCATTTTTACAAATGTACAAAGACAGTAAAAACTACAAAATGCCTTAAATTGTGCTTGATTTTCTTCCGAGTTCAGCCTGTGACTAAATATACACTGTAAAAAAAAATCTTGTGGTTGCCATAACAATCCAGTAAAAAAAAAAAAATAACTAAACTGTAAACAGTGGGTATGGACACAGGACATTTAGGAAAAATTCAAAAGTCATAAATACAGTAAAATATTTTTTTTAAAAAAAAACATTATTATGAGATTAAAAAATCTAAATTGTTAGAATTATGTCAAAATTATGAAAAAAAAAATCAGAATTACGAGATAAAAAGTCAAAATTTTGATATAGTAAGTTTCAATCTTTGATTTACTACTTATTTTTCATACTGTCACATTTGTCTAGTTTAGAAAAAGTAATGAGTATATTCTGAGAATGTAACAAGTATAAAGTACAGATATTTATACAAAAATGTAGGGAGTAAAAGTAAAAAGTTGAAAGAAAAATAAATACTCAAATAAAGTAAATAAATAAATAAAAAACCTACTTAAGTACAATAAAGGAAGTATTTGTACTTAGTTACTTCCACTTCTGAACTCAGATTGCTTATATTAGTTTCTCAACAGGTTGTTTGACAAACATTTTCTGACATTTCCACCAGAGGGCCACAGAGGACTATCCAGGCCAGACTAACACACATGCTTTGAGCCCATTAGCTTTTGGATTAGTCAGCAGTATTGTGTGCCAGGCACTTGGCAGCACAAACCTCTGGGGATTTGAACACAATTTCAAGTCTGACACCTTTAATTTGTGTAACCGTTTATTTCAGGTAAAGAAAAAATGAAATGGTCGCAAGTTTTGACTAATAAAACAGTAAGACTAAAAAAGAACATTTATCTGCTGGTGGGTGAATATTTGTCTGTTTACTCCCATTCTGTACTTAAGTAGAAGTAGAGGTACTTGTGTGAAAAAATACTCTGGTAAAAGTACAAGTACTAATTCAACTGCTTTACTGAAGTAAAAGTAAACATATACAACTTCTCAACTGTAATAAAGTAAAAGTAAACAGTATTTTTTTATTTATTTATTTGCTATGGCTGAAATAATACTTATTTAAGCAGGATAACAGAAAAGATTTAAAAAAATATCCATAAATAAAGACTTTAAAAGTGAGTTACTCTGAAGATGATGTGTTTTATCGGGTCGTGGTAGTTCGTTTAGTGGGTATGGACAGGAACTTTTGGAAAAAATCCAAAGTCATAAATAGGAGTTTGTTTGTTTGTTTGTTTTTTTGTTGTTTTTTAAAAAAAGCATAATTATGAGATTTTAAAAAAATCTAAATCATGAGATACAAAGTAAAAATGACGGGGAAAAAAAATCTAAATTATGAGATTAAGAAAAGTCATAATCATGAGGAAAAAAGTAAAAATTATGATATAAAAAGTCATAATTATTAGATAAGAAATTGATAATTATAAGATAAAAAGTCAAAATTATGATAGAGTCAGTCACCATTTCTGATTTACGACTTATTTTTCATCCTGTCACATTTAGGTGACAGTATGGTAGGTTGGTACTGGGGAGATCTGGAAATTATTAGATTTTAGTGGTGATCCCGGGGGGGTCAAGATAACTAAGTTATGAACAGATTTTGATGAAACTTTCAGGATGTGTTGGGCGTGTCACAAGGAACAAATGATTAACGATTTTGGTGGTGATCCAGAAGAGATCCTGGATTCTGGATCACATTTCAAAGTGATCCAGAATCCAGGATCTCTTCCGGATCACCAGCAAAATGTAATCATTTTCAGATCTCCCCTTTACCAACCTACACTGTAAATTTCATCAAGATCTGTCCTTAACTACTTGAGTTATCTTGCTAATTAACAGACAGACAAACTGATTACAACATGTAGAGTACGGTGTAAAAAGTCTTGGGCCACTTTCAGTTTTGTTGTTTTTGCAGGGTTGGAATGATCATATATCAGTGGGTTTTTTTTAAACATTGGGGTTTCCTGGAAATCAAATGGACTGGCCTGAAATGACTAATAATTGATAAAAAATAAAAACAAAAACGTATGAATAAAAAATATACGATGAGTTGAAAGAGACAATCACAATAACAGACATGACATGACGTGAAACACTGTGGTACTGATTATCTGTCAAATGTTCACTGTGTTTCAGATGCTGCAGCTTTTTCATATTTCATAGTTTGAGTTATTTTTTGTTCAGTATTAATTGTCAACTTTGAATAGTAAATACAAGCTGGACTGGACTGACCAAGGAAAATAAAAGTCTTACTTTTGTGCAGGAATCTACACCCGGCTTTTCTGACTCTGTACATAATAATATACATTATATAGATTAAATGTAATCTAAACCATTAACATTTATTTGCAACATAGCATAGCAAATTACCAGGTAATCAAAAATAAATTTTAATAAAATAAATGTCTCAATTTTGATAGTCTGGGATCACCAGAAATGTATGTTAAAATAAAGCTATGAGCTTAAAAAGGTTGGAAAACACTGACATATATATTTATTCAAGGAGGTCATGTTTTTGAGTTTGTTGCTCTGTAAAAAAGTATGGACGGATCTTGATGAAAATTTCCTGACGTGTTGGGAATCTCATAAGGATCTCATAAATTGTGGAAAAAAAACCCTCGTTCTCCATTTTAACATTCATCTCAAATGACCCGTGTTCTTGGTGTATTTATGTTTGGTTGTTTTTTGTTTTGTTTTTTCAAATCCAATGTCCACTGCAAAAGACATTTGATAAAAATAAATAATGTGTTTCAAAAAATAAATGCTGCAACAGGATCCCTTCAACCGTAACACTTATATAATCTTTTTTTTTTTTTTTTTAATCAAAAAAGCAAAACTTTTCTTCTCTGGGTCTCAGGAGGTTAACCCTTTAATGACTATCATTGTACCAGGCCACCTAGATTTCTAATGTGCACTAACAGTTATCATATTACACAATTCCTTTCAGCCTTTTTTCAAGAAGAACCTAACTTTAAATGCATGCAAATTAATTATCATTATTATAAGCAATACATGTTTAAATTAGTGTGTTGTAATAAAAATATATATATATAACAGTCTTGAATTTTTAACAGATTTACTATGGAAAAAAAACAACCGCAACATTTCACAATGACATTTTATTAAATTATATAAATTTTACATGTGCTCAAACATTTTTGTCTAGATCATTCTGCGCGCATCTTTCAGCTTCTTATTTTTAGTTATTTCTAGTCATTTGTTACTGGAAAAATGCATATAAACAGTTTTTTAAAAATCTGCAAAACTTGACAAAAACATATTAGTAGAACACACTAAAACAACACTATTGTTATTATGATCAATTATTTAAAAGAATTCAGCACAGAAACACAGCTAAAACCTCACTAAAGCACAGTTAAAACCTCACTAAAGCACAGTTAAAACCTCACTAAAGCACAATTAAAACCTCACTAAAGCACAATTAAAACCTCACTAAAGCACAGTTAAAACCTCACTAAAGCACAGTTAAAACCTCACTAAAGCACAATTAAAACCTCACTAAAGCACAGTTAAAACCTCACTAAAACACAATTAAAACCTCACTAAAACACAATTAAAACCTCACTAAAACACAATTAAAACCTCACAATTAAAACCTCACTAAAAGACAATTAAAACCTCACTAAAGCACAGTTAAAACCTCACTAAAGCACAGTTAAAACCTCACTAAAACACAGTTAAAACCTCACTAAAACACAACTAAATCTCACAAAATGCAGCTAAGCCATAAAAATTTTCCCTCTCGCTCTCAGGGAGAAAAATGTCCTAAACCAAACTCACAGGACAATATCAACATTATAAACAATACCAACCATGATAGTACTTAATTATTAGTAATAATAATAACAATACAAAATAACAATATAAAAAATAAAATACAAATAAATAAATAAATTTCATGCCTCAACGATGAGATAAATATGCAATGAAGTCTTTCATAGTGTGACAATTCGGAAGCAAATAAAAACAATAATTTAAAATATATGGCCATTTAAAGTGCCAGACTGGAATATGCATTGATCTCGAGCACTGTTGACTCCCCCTCTGTGGGGTTAAAAGATATACAAAATAAATAAATAAATAAATACATGAATAAAATAAGTGAATGAATAGAAAAATAAAATAAAATAAATAAAATAAGAACAAAATGCAGACAACTTAGAAAAAGGAAAGAAAAAAAAGGAAGAAAAAAGAAAGGGAAAAGAAGAAGAAGGAAGGGAGGAAAAAAGAAAACAACAAAAAAACTCTATTTGTTACCTACTTTCCTACCTGCTCATTTGTTTTTAGTTTTTTTTTGTATATATGTATATGTTTAGTACTTCAGTCATTGATTATTGGTATTGTTATTATTTTTATTGTTATTATTTTTATTATTATCATCATTTTTTGTACTATGCACTATATTGCTATAAGATGAATTTAGGTTATTGGGGAAGTGAAGAAGGGGTAGGATTAAATAAGTTTATGCTTTTCGGACATGTCATTGTTATTATTATTATTATTGTTGCATTGATTATTGTTGCACTTTGCACATGTTCGAAATAAATCATTCAAAATAAAAAAAAATAAATAAAAAAGATTATATTTTGGTGGTGATGGGTGGGGGGTTAGTTATTTTGTTTACTTTTACCAATAAATACAAAACTTTTTTTGTCCTACTGTTGTAAATAAATGGTGCAGTAGAACAGCAGTCTGCATGTGACCTGATATTACTCTGGTGTGGATCTAAAACACAGGTTTAGAGTGACTGTGAGCCTCTCTGTGTTTATCCTGGCTGACATGTTCGTGGGACTCGTGTGTAAGTGGAAACCAGCCTCATTGGCAGCATCGTCACGTGATCTCCCATGGCAACCGTCGAGTGTGTGTCATCAGTTCCGCTGTGGTAGAAGTGCAGCCTCAGTCCTGCTCAGCTCTACATTTACTTCTGCACTTTACTTACAAACTCACGCCTGTTTCCTCTGCCCGTTAGCCCGCACAGCTTCCACACAGGACCCGGGACAGAACAGGCTAACATCCGGGATACCGACCATGAGTCATCTCAACCCAGGGTAAGAACAACTGTTGGAATATTTACCACTTTAACAACTGGGGGAAGAAAACTCTGGTTTGACCAGGATATATTTTTATTTCATTACTTTTGTCATGCTTATTATCATTAACAATGCTAAAAAAAAAAAAAAAAAAAAAAAGAGAAAGAAATTAGCTTAATTTTCTGACAAAAAGGCGTTTTTCAATTCAAATGGGGACTGTTGAATTTTATACTAATTGATAATGCTAATTAAAACAATAATAAAAACTGATGAATGAAAATATATAGTGAATTGAGAGAGACAATCCTAATAAAAGACATGACAAACTGTGTGAGAAACTGAAGCACTGTGGTACTGTTTATATGTCAAATGTTCACTGTGGTCAGTTTAAGATGCTGCAGCTCTTCCATAATTCATAGTTGTGTTTTTTATTGGAAATATGTTATTTAAAAGTTTTACAACAATTATAAAAGTACAATTTACTGTTTCCATTTTACATGCACTGTAAAAAAAATAAAAAAATCCAGTTTCCATGGAACAACCACAGCTGTGGTTGCCTGAATAATCCTGTAAAAACACATCAAACAATAAATAGATTTGCAAAAGTAAAATATGGAATTAACATTTTGAACATGTAGATTTAACATTTAAAATATTAAAGCATTAGCATCGAATGTAAAATAAATAAATAAAGTAAAGCTGGGATTTTTGTCCAATGACCTTGTTAAATGATTACTTCTTTATTACTTTTTAATTTTTTTTAAGCAAATAGGCTGTTATTTTAACATTGTGGTCTTACATTTTAAACAGCAGCACAGTGTTTTTATTTTCTTAAAACAATAGAAATACATAACTTCTACATACAAATGTGGTTTTGGTCACATACTCTTCCTGTAAAATCTATAGCTACATTTGATTTTAGTTACTAACACAAAAATATTGGCAAACAAGTTTTGTATTGTATTGTATTTATCTAGCAATTTTGCAACTCTTTGCTGTTAATTCAGTAATTTTTCATAGTACATATAGAAAGTCAGAAAAAATGCAACTAATACAAACCCTAAAACACCCTAACCCCCCAACACACACACACACACACACACACACACACACACACACACACACACACACACACACATCCATGCCCCACACATTTATGCAATAGTAGATCTACTACAGTCACACAATCAGTTAGGTAGTATCTGTAAAGTAGTAAAATAAGAAATATATTGCTCATAACTCATTTTGAACTATTATGTGTTCAGTATTAAATGTCTGCCTTGTAAATACAAGCTGGACTGACTGTAAATATCCTGACCAAGGAAAATAATATTATCACTTTTGTGCAGTAATAATCTATACCTGACTTTTCTGCCTTGATCCATAATAGTATACATTATATAGACTAAATATAATCTAAAATTGACCTTTATTTGCAACATAATATAGCAAACTATTACATGACCAAAAACAAATTAATTTTAGTTTCCATTTTGAATGTCTGGGGTCACCAGACATGTGTGATGATGAATGGGGTCAGGAACCAAAATGGATGGAAACCACAGACATAGTGTCAATGTTACTGTAAAAACAAAACTGTAAATAAAAATAACATAGACTTAAATGTAATGTCACCAACAGTCATTTTCCCATCAATCTAAATACTACCTTGTATTGGAAAAGTAAATGTGTCTTTAACTCTTTACAATTCACTCATATAAATAATCTGAAATGTCAAATTTAAACCATAGTGTGTTATTGGAGAACATAAGACTTTTCTTTTTTATTACTATGTAGAAAATCCAGGTTAATAAAGTTTTCATATTTGGATCCTTACCTATAATTGACCAAAAAAAAATTAAAAACACAAAAAGTATATGGGACGAAACACAGTAATATCCCATCAGAGAGTGAACTTTAATTGATTGCTATTCCAATATTTAATTCAATATAAAGTACCTTATTATTTTGGATAGTCCCCGATAGTTCAACAGCAATAAAAATTAATTTAAAAGTAATAATGCGGGTCATTTAGCAACATTTATCTGTCAAACTGTCTCTAAAATGTTGTATTATTTAGTGTGGTAGTATTTAGTGTTACCTCTGTTTGCACTTACTATGTCTTTAACACTTTAGTTCAGACAATATGAGATTTACGGCATTAATTTGCTGATGGTTTATACTACGTTTGATTCAACACATGTCAAATGTTTGTAATTGTTTGTGTTACGTCTTGTTATGGGGCCAGAGGTCACACTAGATAATGACTTTAACCTTTACAAGCCGTTTATTAGAGTTTTTTGTGTCTTTCAAGACTGTGTACTGGTTTTTTTTCTTGTTGTATTTAAAGAAAAGAGGATAAGAAATAAATATGTATGATCATTACAACCTTGCAAAAACAACAATACTGGAGGTGGCCTAAGACTTTTGCACTGTAGCCTACTTTAGCTCAACTGATGTAAATATAGTCACTACACTGCTACAACTGCCCCAGTTTGTAACATGTCTAATATATATATATATATATATATATATATATATATATATGTATATATGTATATATGTATATATATATATATATATATATATATATATATATATATATATATATATATATATATATATATATATATATATATATATATATATATTGAGTATGAAAAAAAGTGGGGGACCTTGTAGGGATGGGCTATATGAACCAAAAATCGTATCTCAATATTTTTTAGCAGAATGCTGATTTGTGAGATAAAATTATATATGTGTGTGTGTGTGTGTGTGTGTGTGTGTGTGTGTGTGTGTGAGTGAGTGATTTTTCTATAAAGTAATACCAACAACCAGACAATTCTATGTCAAATTTACAGGTGTCAGCTGCCGTTTAGGCAATTTTATTGATTGAAAGCAGCACACTATCAACATATGCATGCACATATCCATGAAATAAATAAATTAATAATTGCAAATTAAATGAAATTGTTCCACAACAAAATATCTGGAAATTAAAGTTTATTTACAACATAACAAAATGTACATGGCAATCTCGATATAAATGATAGTCTGTTAGTATATTGCATAGGAAAAAAATCTTGATATATTTCAAAATCTCTACATAGATAGATAGATAGCTAGATAGATAGATAGATAGATAGATAGATAGATAGATAGATAGATAGATAGATAGATAGATAGATAGATAGATAGATAGATAGATAGATAGATAGATAGATAGATAGATAGATAGATAGATAGATAGATAGATAGATAGATAGATAGATAGATAGATTGATTGATTGATTGATTGATTGATAGTGTAGCTAATGACTTAACATACTATAAAAACAGATAAATACTTAAATAATTATTGCACATCTAAATAAAATGTTGTTCATTTTATTCCCTTTGTAGAGTTTTATAACAGTTTCCAGTATCTGCACATACTATTGTTTAGTGAATATACTTACAGACCATCATAGATATCAGATCCATCACATCTAGTCATCAAACACTGTCAACATGAATTGTTCAAGGACAGAAAAATGGCTCATACTCATAAACCCATAAAGACCCAAACCATCACCAGTGGCCAAAAGCATCTACTGATCTAAAATGTTAAATACGTGTGTAACCACTAATCATATTAATACTTGTAAATAATTGGTTTAAAATACAGTTTGTCATCTTTTCATGGCCATCAGATATGACTCATTCAGATGTTTAGAAGCTCCATAGATCCCATAGAAACACCGCCGTCTTCTACAACATTGATTGTCCAGTAAAACCCATGGACGTGAATCAATGTCAGTGAATGGAGACACTGGGTTTATATTCAGTTATTGAAATATTTGGCAAAAAAGTACATATTTTTCAGTTTTCTGTTTGTGATGTAATAACTATCAATTTTAATCTGAGTTTTAATGAACGTTTACATATATAGTCAGTCAGTCTGACTACAGTATATGTAAATGTTCATTAAAACATATGATTATATGTGTAATTAACATATTCATTCTACACCTTTAATGGTTTCAACAAAACAAATTGAAAAAGCTGTTCCATTTAATTGGGTTAAGAATTTTAATCAGATTAATCATGATGATGGATTAATCCATGCTAATGTATGAATTTTGACTTTGCTACTTTTCTATTTAAATTCATTCATTCATTATCTGAACCTGCTTTATCCTCACTAGGGTCGTGGGGGTCACTGGCGGCCTAATCCAGCTACAATGGGCGAAGGCGGGGTACACCCTGTATGAGACACCAGTTCATCTCAGGGCTGAACATACATAGACAAACAATCACTCTCACATTCACACCTATGGGCAATTTAGATTAACCAATTAACCTATCAGTGCATGTGTTTGGATGGTGGGAGGAAACTGGAGTGCCCGGCGAAAACCCACATGGACACAGGGAGGACATGCAAACTCCACACAGAAAGGTCTGGTGTGGGATTCGAACCAGGATCCTTCTTGCTGTGAGGCACGAGTGCTAACCACTGCACCACCGTGCCGCCCTATTTAAATTCAGTGATTAAATATACATAGGAAAATGCCAGAGTTTCACTGAAAAAAAAAAAAAAATACTAAAAATATAGAGGATAATAGTGATTAGCCACATTAAAATGGTCAAATAGGGTGAAAAATTCATTTGGAAACTGCCATAAAAGTAACACTGGGTCTTTATAGTTATACTTGTCAGTGATGATATCAACATAAGAAACCATCTGTGCCTCCAAAAAACAAGGCTGGATCTGGGGATGTCATGCCAAAAAATAATTTTGTACAAAATGTGCATTTAACTACTGTAAATGATCCAAAGGGAAAAGCAGCAGAAGCAAACAGAGCTCAGACACCACTAACAGTGTCATCCCCTGTAATTCCTCTGCGTAATCAGACACCGGTAACAGACCCCATAGTTGTAAGATCCTGTTGTCTCGTACACAAATGCTGGAGGAAATCAAATCTGTGTTGGAAAAAAAAAAGCCTGCTTTCAGACAGGCTGAGCTGCCGAGGACCTGATGTCACGTTAATGAGGACAAGATGACTGTCAACAAACAAACGTGGTGTTGTTGCCCAGTAAACTACCTAATTAACATTCTGGGTTTCTGTGTCCTGTAATCATGAACTTCAGACAAAGTGTAAATTCTCTATGTGAAGTTTTGTCTCTGTCTGTTTTGGCGTCCTGTCCATAGTCTTCTGGCAGCGTACAACAGTCTGACAGACAAGCACCTGGCAGGATACTTCAGCAACACTCGAATCAGACGACACCTGCAGAGAGCTGGCCTGGTATGTCTGTAGGATGAGGATGATGATGATGATGATGAGGATGATGATGTTGTAAAAAAGAAAATTGGTATTTGTCCAATTGAGAAACAGCTTCAGAGATTCAACAGAAAAAAAACAATTTCTTTTTACATCAGACCAACAAATGATGCCTCAACATAGATTTATTAATAGACTGAATTTGGCAGAGGACAACCACCGCACATGTGCACTATGGCTGAGGAGTTCTCCTGACAGTCGCTCACACCCGCCCGTGGTTCAGGAGGTAGAGCAGGCCGTCCCGTAACTGAAGGGTCGGTGGTTCAAATTAGGGCCTAGCGATTTTCTTTAAGAAAAACTCAAAGTGAGATTTTTCTGCCAGATATTTTGCTTCTTCAGATTAAGTTTCAGTGGTCATTGACATTTGCAAACATCACAGAAACTTACATAACACCATTCAAATATTATATGCTATAACTCTACTGTAAGAATGAAAACTAAAGTCAAGAATTTATTTCAGATGTGGTCCTATTTATTAACGACAACATGCTATACATAAACTACATTGAGTCTATACATAACTACATTGAGTCTATACATAAAGTACTTTGAGTCTATACATAAACTACATTGAGTCTATACATAAATTACATTGAGTCTATACATAAACTACATTGAGTCTATACATAAAGTACTTTGAGTCTATACATAAACTACATTGAGTCTATACATAAATTACATTGAGTCTATACATAACTACATTGAGTCTATACATAAACTACATTGAGTCTATACATAACTACAGTGAGTCTATACATAAACTACATTGAGTCTATACATAAAGTACTTTGAGTCTATACATAAACTACATTGAGTCTATACATAAATTACATTGAGTCTATACATAAACTACATTGAGTCTATACATAAAGTACTTTGAGTCTATACATAAACTACATTGAGTCTATACATAAATTACATTGAGTCTATACATAAACTACATTGAGTCTATACATAACTACAGTGAGTCTATACATAAACTACTTTGAGTCTATACATAAACTACATTGAGTCTATACATAACTACAGTGATTCTATACATAAACTACTTTGAGTCTATACATAAACTACATTGAGTCTATACATAAACTACATTGAGTCGAGACATAAGCTACATTGAGTCGAGACATAAACTACATTGAGTCTATACATAACTACAGTGAGTCTATACATAAACTACATTGAGTCTATACATAACTACAGTGAGTCTATACATAAACTACATTGAGTCTATACATAACTACAGTGAGTCTATTCATAAACTACATTGAGTCTATACATAAGCTACATTGAGTCTATACATAAACTACATTGAGTCTATACATAACTACAGTGAGTCGAGACATAAACTACATTGAGTCTATACATAAACTACATTGAGTCTATACATAACTACATTGAGTCTATACATAAACTACATTGAGTCTATACATAAACTACAGTGAGTCTGTACATAGAGTACAGTGAGGCTACATTTATTGTTTGAGCAGTGTCAGGTCTCTCAGCTGAACCGTCTCTGTCTTCACTTGGGTTCAAACCCTCTTGACTCCACTTCTGGTTCCACTGTAACCTTTTCTGATGACCAGCTTTTACACTGATTGGACTCCAGAACATGTGACTCGTCCTCGTGTCGCACGCCACTTGCGATTGGTGAGCTGAACAGGACAGTAGGGAGGAGCATACATGTGTAAAATAAGTATAGATGAAACCAAACCTGGGTCAGTTTGGAGCACTGCAAAAAACTGCGGCTTCGCTGATCCCAAAATTGCGTTGTTTAAATTCTTGATTTTTGGTCCAAAGTGATATAAATGTCCAGCCCTAGTTCAACTCCAGCTCTGTCGTCATCATGTGCTGTCATGTCCTTGGTCAGACACTTCACCCTCTTCCCTCCAGTGCTGCTGCTCACACTGGATGAATGTGTGAGTGACTGAATGAATAATGGATCCACCGTACGTGCTTTGAGTATGAATTCACAGAAAAGCACAATATAAATCTAATCCATTATCATCTGGGGAACACAAGTCTTTGTTGGCTCAATGAAGAATTCAATGTAGTAAGTTTTAGTAGAACATACTATGTATCGTAGGAACAATAGAATAATTCTACTTGATACCATGAACTGTAACCTCACTGAGAAAACTTTATTGCAGAAGGTTGTTTTAAAAATGTTTAATTATCTCAACATTTTCTTTTTTTTGACAGTGTAAACCAAGGTTATTATAGTTTGGGATTTTTAATTAAAGTTTTATTTAGTTTTTACTTTTTTTCTCTCTTTAATTCAGTTAGTTTTCATTAGTTTTTAGAACATATTTGCTAGGTTTTATTTGTTTCCCTTTGTTTTTAAATGCTTAGTTTTAGTTTACTTTTATTTTTTCCTATCTTTTATCTTTCTCACCGTCATGTTCATGAAAACAATACAGAAGTCTCTGCTGCTTTCTCCAAACTTCAGCATCCGTGTTGAACCAGAAGAATACTCGACGAGAACTGACAGTCGTATGGCGTTACCAGAAAAAAACTGCTTGGCCAAAACACTGACAAAGATAAAAAAAAACAATGGGAATTTTCTCCATAATGTTTGTATGTTTTAGTTAATTTTATAAACACACAATACACTTTTAGTTAATTACATTATTTTTTTCTTTTAAGTACCAGTATACTATATATTTATTTAGTTTCCATTAATGATAATAACCTTGGTGTAGACGCCACTGATACTAATGTGTTCAGTTTTGTGTTTATCAATCTCATGAATCCTTCCATAAACTGATTGCTTTTAGATCACCAGGAGTGGACGCATTGTTCCGGACAAAGAATACAGACATAAGCTGATCCAGAGAACCCACCAGAGACATGTCCGAGAATGTCTGGCCCAGGCCATTTTCCACAAGGTGTTGGAGATGGAGGTGGGAGGATAATTGTGCACCAGTAACAAAGACAGCCGAAACACATCAGTGCTTCTTTTTGCATAATAAATTATGTTAATTTGTTGCGTGTCTCTCCTGAACAGCGTCTCCATCAAATAGAGATCAAACGCAAACTGGAGGAGTTTGCAAGGAGAGAGAGAGTGCATAAGATTAAGGTGCCATTTTTATGTTAATTCCTGTTTTGTTAAGTGGTGACTCTTGAATCATATGAAACAAAAGCTGTCAACCTGTATTAGAAACCGTTTCTGAAGTCCATTAAAAATCATCTTCCTTTTTATGAGGTGTCAAACATACGGCTCGTGGACCAGAACTGGTTCATCAAAAGCTTCTGTTTGGCCCGTTGTTTGAATTTGCAAAGTGCAAAAATTGGACTGAAGATAGTAACA
This sequence comes from Siphamia tubifer, assembly GCA_020466265.1. Classification (NCBI taxonomy): domain Eukaryota; kingdom Metazoa; phylum Chordata; class Actinopteri; order Kurtiformes; family Apogonidae; genus Siphamia; species Siphamia tubifer. The sequence continues at coordinate 37,984,602 of CM035786.1, forward strand.
TTTGAACTAATTTTACTTTAGGCACCACATACAGTAGAACTCAAATGGATCTCAAGTAAAATAACAACATATGAGCAGAAATAATAACCTCCCCATAAAAGTGTTTTACTGTATATATAACATATATGAAGAACCTGACATTGCTGAAGAAAAATAAATTCAACTTCAACAATATTCTGCCTGTTAGAATAGAATAGAATAGAATAGAATAGAATAGAATAGAATAGAATAGAATAGAATAGAATAGTTACTTTATTGGTACGTGCAGGATTTGGTCACAACAGCAGTAAACAAGCAACAATGGTGGTACAAGATAAGCAATAAAATGAACAGAAGTAGTATAAAATCTAAAATATATCTATAAATATATAAATAATATATACAATCCAGCTAAGGTAAAATATAGTAGGATCAAGTATCTGTAATTATGCCCAGTAGGCAATAAATTATTACTGAGAATTATTACAAAATGTATTGGCAGCTGCTTTTGTCGATTCACAGTAGGCTGGTATGCACATGTGTAAATGCTAAGTGAGCCAGACTATTGTTAAAGTGAATTAATAAAACAAATTTTCTTAAGAAGTTTCAGTTCATTCATAATTGTTGAGGTTACTGTGCTAATATGAACATTTTCAGAATAATTATTTTCTTTCTTGCATTAAAACAAAGAGGGAACTAAATCTGAGTTGTCATTATTTCTAGTTTAAATTGTGCTATTTTACTAGTCCGGCCCATTTGTGGTCAAACTGAGACGAATATGGCCCCTGAATTAAAATTAGTTTGACACCATTGATTTTTTTCTTTTTGTATGAGGGATCAAGTATGAGGGTAGTGACACACCATGATACATTGCACTAAAGTAAATGGTCTTTTTAAGGTGGAGCGCTCTCGGAGGTATGAAGAAGACCTCATCCGCATCCTGTCTCCTCGGCCACCCACGGGTGCAAGAGGCCTCCGAAAACAGCACTCTGGCCCAGAAGGAGAACACACCGAGTCCTCAGAGTCTGTAAGTTACACCCAGAGATGGAACAAATATTCGCTTCATTAACTTCAGTGTGCAGTGAATATATGTTCTAACAAGTGGCGCCAGGCACAAGAAACCCCGCCCCCTCACAAACATTTTAGCTCTTAATGGACATCTACCTCTCAAAACCTGTGGGCGTGACCTTTCAAGGTCACCCAAGGTCAAAGGTCATTATATCTATTTTGGAGCCAACATGTAATTTCCTATCTGTCAATAATAGTGACTAAGTCTCCATCTCCACTGGGTTTTCTGTTATAGTCCATTTTATGTTTTTAGATATTGACCCCTGACCTCTTGGGTCAACAATAGGTCAAAATCTATACACACAAGATACAGTATTGAAAGACCAGCATGTTGGTGTTCAATGGGAGTCTGGAAGGTGAATAGTACAAATGTTATATCCAACATTACATTTTGGCCTTTATTGTGACCTTTGACCTAGAGTGTTCAAACTTGTCCTTCAAGTGTATGATGTCAATGCACATCAATAGTGAGAGGAAAAACAAACTAAATGAAAAACTGAGTATACAGGGATGACAAGGAAATTCCTATTTTGCTATCATTGTGAAAACACATTTTGGTGACAGTGACATTGACCTTTGACCTACATTTACCAAAATGTAATGGGATCTATTCTGCACCACCTTTCCTGAAAACATTCATGGAAATTGGTCAAGTAGTTTCTGGGTAAACTTGCTGACAAACAGACAGACAGACGGACAAATAGACAAACAAAAGCACTGAAGGAAAAACAATACCTCTCGTCTTTTGGGGAGCAGGGTAATAATACTCTGCCTTAGTTTTATCATTTACACATGTGCATTGAAACTTACATTACAATTACACAAAATTACACATACTTCTCTTAAAGGTGTCATTCCATCATTATTCTATTAATATTGCTGTGCTCTCCATTGTTATTGAATGCATTGTCTGATGGTTCTATTTGAAAAAAAACCCCATCTAGGTTGCTTTGTTTCAAACTGTTTTTGAATGGTAGAAAATTTACTCGAGGTGGAACAACAGTTTCCCGGTCCTTCCTCATACATATCCATGATGCGGTGATGAGGCGTCTTTGATTGGCTCAGAGAATGAATGCGTGAAGGAACACTCCCCCCTCCCCTCTCGCTCTGTGTGTGTGTTTACCATCCCAGAGTAGCATCCAGCTAGAGTTTTGAAAACTTGCAGGAAAAAAGTGATGCCTTATTTCCACAGAGAGCATATAAACTAGTTTGCTCCACCATTTTTTTCAAGTTTGTTCTCTTGTAGATGCTAATGCTACTTCAGACTCGCTGCTATAGGGGACGGGCTGGGGGGGTTGTGTCACCTGCAGTCCATGGGCAGGCTTAATCCCACGTGGGTGACGCCAATGTTCACATTACGTAATGTAGACAGGGTTTTTCTGAGTTGCTCGTTTCTCTGTTGTTTTTTTATGAATGGTAAACACAGCCAGTGGAGGGGACACACCACTATCATCCGACTCCAAAAGGAGCATGTAAAAGTGATTTTCAGCAGAATGACACTTTTAAAACATTTCAGGTTGTTCATATTTGTTCAGGTTATTCACATTTTTTGTAAAAAAGATAGTTTGTGACTATAAAGATTTTCATGCATTTTTTTTTTCTTTTTTACACTAAAATGAAGCTAAAATCTTCAGTTTTTTAAATTATTTATAGGTTATTATGATCATATTTTACTGGATTAAGGCAATTAAGAGCTAATTGTTTAGTATGTGGAACCTAAATTAAAATTATTTTTACACCATTGATTGTTTTTACCTTCAGTATAATTCATCCTACAAACCAGACAAGACTCACTGGTGGTCTGGATTTGGCTCCCGGGCCTTATTTTTAACACCTGCGATCTAAAACATGTACGATAGTAGCTGTTGAGGACCAGGATTAGACACCCCTGTTGTAATTCAAGAAGTCTGAAAGGAACCTAAGCTTCTGCATGTTGTTTACAGGATGTAGAAAATTTCACCATGTGACAAAAGGTTTTGACTTTTCACAGGTTTATATGAAGTAAATACATGACTGAGAAGAACGAGGGAGCTCCCTGAACACTTAAAGACACTGGTTTTCTTTTCCACCTCCAGCAACATAAAGCAAAACTAGAAAAATCACACTATGTAAAAATACTACAGTCTGCAGTGAAATCCTAAAAGAACAAAAATATTTGCATCAAAATGAACGAAAGAACCAAAAGTATTAGAGTAAAATATAACTAAGATTTATTTATTTATTTATTTATTTTTTATTCTATTTTATGTATTTTTTTTAGGGCTGTCAAAATTAATGCATGAATCCAGAATATTCCAACTTCATGATTCATCTGATTCCAATTTTAACGCAATTAAATGGAACACATGTTTTGTTTCAAGTTATTTTGTTGAAAAAAAAGATTTAATGAACATTTGCATGATCAGCGAATTAAACCCTTAGTGCCTTCTATCGCTAATATACAACATATCAAAAAATCTATCTATTGTATGTGCTATAGTCAAATTAATTATCTCCACTTAATTTAACATTTACCTTTTCTAGGGCTGTCAAATGATTAACATTTTAATCAGATTAATTACAGGGTTGCTTTGGATTCATTTGAATTGATCATAATTAAAAGACTTTATGTCAGTCAACTGTTCTGTCTCGGGTTTTCTTTTATTGTACTAAAATTTCCCACAAAATACACAAAAATAAATGAACAAAGCAAAAAAAAATGTGGAGAACAAAAAGATACAAATGTACTAAAAACCCACTAAAATGCACACAAATAAACAAACGCAAAAAAGCAATAAAATATCCTAAACATATTCAAAAAATCTTGTAAAATACCGAAAAATAATAAAAACATCCAAAATACATGTAAAATTCTGAACATAATATGCAATCAACATGTTTATTCAATACCTTTGAGGGTTTCAACAAAACAACTGGAAAAGAAACAAGTGGAAACAACTTCCACTTAATTGCATCAAAATATTTAATCAGGAGGATGGATTAATCCACCTCAGTGTGTTCATTTTAACCAGTGGTAAATATCAGTGCAGGCTAAAACACTACAATTATCTGTTGGTTCTACTAACATAAAAAAATTTATATTAAATATTAAATGAGTGATGTTAGAGTTTAAAAGTGTTACAACTAAAGGAATAAAAGGTGCATGGTAGCAACCAGCCAAACTTATTAATACTTAAAAATATGTTGTTTTGCTTCTATTTAAAATGTAGTGGAATGATTTCCCCCCTGAATTCTTAGTTTACATATAACCTTCATAAACTGGAAATACTTAAGTATAAGTGTCTCAAACACGTGGTATTGTTCAGTGTAAATAGGTCCAAAGATTATTTACTGATGCTTTTTCTATAAAAGAAAAACCTTGATTAAAGCGTGACCTTTACTTCTAGTGTCTCCATCAGTAAAAGATGAGTGCAGTTTTAAATGTCACAGTGTAGTTAGAACATTCACATATTTAAGGTATAAAATGTGACCTTTAGTTTAGAGCTTTACTCTTTCACACTAATCTGTATAATTTGTAAGATGTCTGTTTTATGTAATGGAAACCAGTGGAATTAGAATCTAATATTTTTATCTACTCTCATCATCACACCACTTAAGTGTTACTGTGACTAGAAACGAATGCACTCACATGGTGTTTCTGCTTTTTCCTCTCATTCACTCAAGTTTTAATATTTTAGTTGATTATTTTTTTTTAAGTCTGAACCGAAATAACATTAATGTTTACACATACAATGTATCTAACATAGAAGTGTGTGATGTTTGTGTAACTTAGCAACAAAACACGTCATTTAGGGGTAAGCGTTTTTAGCTCTGTGCTAAAAACACATCGTGTGGACACAGGCCTGTATGTGTGACATGAAAATGTAGCTTAGCATAAACACATGCTAGTTCCAGATTGGAACACAGTCCTACCAATAAATCTCAACTCCTGAAAGACTTTATGACTGATTTATTGATTAAATTGCACTTGTTTTCATATTGTCTTTCTACTGTAGACCTCCATTTTTCTTTTGAATCAGGCCTATTTGGGTTATTGTGATTTATTATTTAGAATATTTTATACCATATGAACAGTATATATGTTTTCACACTACTTTACTGCTGTAGACTTCCATCTGGTAACGGGTATTTATTTTGAATCAGTCTACTAGGTTTTGTAATGTATTATTATTCAGAACATTTTATCTAGACGGTACTGTATTTGGTATAATGTGATCTTCCATTTTTAGTTCATTTCAATGTGTTTACTCAGCTATAAAGGTAGCTGTAGTGTTATAATGTTTTTTACGTGTTGCTATTTCTAATAAATTGAAGTAACACTGAGGATTTATTCATTCAAGTCAATTCAATCAAGACATGTAATCAATATGTTGTAGAACATAACTCAACTGGAATTAATACACAAGAATGTTCCTGAAATAAATAGAAAAAGATGGACATGTTTTGACTAAAACTGGACAAAAATATCTTGCGTTAATGTCTGACTAAAAGTAGACTGAAATAGTGAGATTTTTAGTTGACTAAAATCTGACTAAAAAATTATTTATGAAAGACTAAAAGTGACTAAGACTAAGAATCAATTTTGATAAAACACTAAGACTAAAATGAAAACAAAATGAACAATGTTCCAGACAAACTAAGAAGGAGAAATTTGTGTTTCTGAAGGTGGACATCTGATCAATTATCAATCAGTGTTCCAACACATTAGGTCACATTTATAATCAGTGGTGACAGGTGGATAGACAATGAGCAGCTGAACACTGGAATATATGACTTTGAGATTTTAGGATCTGAATACTAGTGTGGACTTTATTTTACCTTTGACAATGGTAATTTTGTATGATAAATGTGTATTTTTATCATTCCTAATATATAAGTATTTTAGGCATTTAATACTTGTTTCCAAAAATTTCCAAATGTATCCACAAATTACAATTCCCTAAATTTCTCCTGTGTAACATCCATAAACATAACCATAGATAAAATGGTCTAAAACTGACATTTTTACAAATAAAGTTCTCGAATTTCAACTGCAAAGTCCACAGACATTGTTGATCTGTTGATAAATGGTGCGTTTCAGTTCAGAACTACCAAATGAAACTTTATACACCTTTTTTTCACACAGAAGACGAAGGTGGTGGGGGGATCTAAATATCTAAGTCTACAGTTTTTTTTTACCTGTTAAATAAAGAACAAAAGTCAGATTTTTTTTTTTCCAAACTACAGGGTGTTACCTTTACAAAGAGCCCATTCTTTATCTGTACTCCAAATAGTTGCAAAACATCTGAAATTTTAATTTGGAGAGGTATTTTTCATGTGTTTTAAGCGAATTCACTCTGGAATGGGAAGGTTAAACAGTTGCATTGAGTTGCAGCCACACCCACACACACACACACACGCACACACACACACACACACACACACACACACACACACACACACATTTAGCCTAAGAGAGAGAGTTTTATAGTCTGATCTTTCATCAAACTACAGTGATTTCATGACAGATGACAGACACAGAGAAGAGAAAACTTTAATGAGTCATAAGCAGCAGACTTTCAGGTGATGGATGTCTGTCTGTAATGGAAATCATTACCTGTGCATGCTGATCTGTACAATGTTTACTCTGACACTTGAGTTTGAAGAGCTTTTTGTTTGTTCTGAGTGTTAGAAGTGTGTAAATCCTCAAACATAATAAATCACAAAGCTCAGTGCCAGAATAAATAAAGCTGGCATTGATCTCTGTGTTTACTCAGTGAAATCTCTCTTCTTAAACGAGAAAGATTTACAGTCATACAGGTCTGGATTGGTTTCAAACACGTCACTGATGTATCGAGAAAAATGTCAAAGCACCTCTGGGAAAATAACTAATGTGCCTTTTAACACACTTACTGATGAATATGTATGTCACATTATAAAACTACAGCAAAGACAAAAAACACTGGATAAAGAAATGAAAAATAATAGTTCAAGTAAGTCTTACATTACATTTGTGAAATGAAAATGCAGTATATTTAGGTTGAAGTAAGTCCACGTTTATTAAGTACTTCATGCAATATACTTCATAACAGTAAATGCAATAGTTGTCATATTTCAGAATTAAAAACCACAGGGGTGTGTCACAACATGAAATATCATTTTAGATTTAGATTTTGAACTGCAGTGACCATTAGAGTTACTTTAGTAAACTCCCATAGAGGTAGAAGGAGTTTTAGTAAAATAAACCAAGTTAACAAAAACAGAAAACAAGTATTTAGAGAATGCTTAATCTCGCCCCTATTTTGTGCCAATCTCAAGTTTCTATGGCAACCCCTTCTTGAATTAGAGCCAATAATGTGATTTTGACCTTTCTGCTAAATACGATTTTGACCTTTGACCTTTACTCAAATGGATCATTGCATCTGATGCGCATGAGATATATGTAAAGTATATGCCTGTGGAATTTCATGGTGATATCTCAAATATTCATTGAGTTATAGCATGATATGTCTCTGCAGACACACACACACACACACACACACACACACACATACACACACACACACACATACACATACACATACACACACTGATTACAATAATCTCTCTCAACCAATGTTGGGCGAGATTAACAAGTGGCGTCAGGCACAAACAAATCTGCCCCCTGTAAATGTTTTATGTGATTTGTCCTATCATTGTGAAAACGCATTTCTAGTGACTGTGACCTTTGACTTACATTCACCAGGGCACAACGTCTTATGACGTTTGAACCCAAAGTTACTGTATAAAATATTAACCCCCCCTCCCACACACACACACACACTTTACCTGATTTGCTATATCTCTTATCATTGCAAAAACACATTTTTGGTAACTGTGACCTTTGACCTACATTCACCAAAATTTATTGGAATCTATTCTGGATCACCTCACACCTTTCCTGAAAATTTCATAGAAATTGGCCCATTAGTTTTTGCGTAAAGCTGCTTAAAAACAAACAGACCAACAAACAAACAAACAAACAGACTCATAAATAATACCCCTCTTCTCTTTTGGGGAGTTGGGGTAATAATGCAACTATAAAAGAAATGCAAGGAAAATAAGCTCTGTTTGTGTTTACTTCTAGTGTTAGTAGTGTAGGTCAGTAACACTACTACTACTTTACTAAGGTAAATCTTCTTAGCCACTAGTAGAGATAAGAAGAACTGAGATGAAAACAAAAAGTCAAACTGAAAGAAATAATGAATTAAACACTAGAGTAGCACTATTAGTACTAGCACTAATATGTGTCGTATATTGTGTTTGTTAGGAGCAGGCTGGTGAATGTTTGTTTGTGGTTGTGTGTTGTGCAGCCATGCTCATCTCGACCCAACACGGCTCCAGGGAAGATGCAGAGGCCGGTGCGTTTGAAGCCCATTCATAGTAACAGCACCACGGCTTCACTTAGACGCAGCTCCCCTTACCGGCTCCATGAGTCGTCCAATGAGAATGTGCCGTCATTCAACTCCACGGTGAGACCATATGTCACATGAGACACACGCTCTCACTCACTCATTCACTGTTGGGCCTGAACTTACACATACTGTGCATCAGATGGAGGACAGGTGTTGGCTTTTCTTTAGTAATTTTGCAGCAATTGTAGTTGTTTTTTTTTTTAAGTTATATATAAGATAAGATATAATACAATACGATATGATACAATAAGATTTTGTCATTGCACCAACATACTATCTACAGAATATCAAAGTTATGATAGTTTTGGATTTTTCATTACAGTTTAGTTTTGACTTTTGACTCTTTTCTCTATTTCACTTAGTTTTTTCAATTAGTTTTTAGAGCACATTTACTAGTTTATCTTAGTTTCTCCATTATTTCTAAATATTTAATTTAGTGCATTTTGGAACACACTCAATCTAGTACATAAATGATGAGAAAGGGGAATTTTCTGGCGGTAACTCAAAATTTTTAGGTTTGACATTTATCGTGTTTTGGCTCTTCACATATAAGATAAGATAAGATAAGATAAGATAAGATAAGATAAGATAAGATAAGATAAGATAAGATAAGATAAGATAAGATAAGATAAGATAAGATAAGATAAGATAAGATAAGATAAGATATACTTTATTAATCCCCATGGGAAAATTCAAAGTAGTCACTGCTCCACACACAACAAAAATACAATCGTATTACATCAGTACTTATATAAATAAATAAATACTGCTCTAAGATAAAAACAATTCAAATAAATTAATATTAAAAACGTTATTATTAAAATTAGAATTTAAGGAAGCGGAGTTAAATATGGTAAACATTTGATAAACTAAAAGATTTCATATCCTAAAAACACATATGCACAAAATAAAATCCACTGTATGTGCAAAAATATGCGCATGTACAAAACAAAGAAATACACTATCCAAAAATAAAGTAGGTAAACAAGTCTGGACTAGTTCTGCTGTAAAAACTGTTCCTGAGTCAATTTTTTTTTTTTTTTGTAATATAAAACTGAATTTGTCCACATCATCATCATCCACATAAATACATTTTCACAGACTCTCACACCTACTCAGTTTTTGAATCTCACACCCAGATGGACAAAGAGCCCCGCAGGCGTACAGGCACCATGGAGGTGTGTGGTGTCTCCCCTTACTGCCTCCCAGTCATCAACAACTTTGTCACCCCAGTGCCTCCCACCACCAAGAGGAGAGAGAGAGGGGCAAAGGTCACTCAGAGCGGCACCCTCAGAGGACGCAGACTGCGCCCCACCACGGCCTCCAGCGGAGCCGACTTCACAGAGGTTTATGATCTCCCTTTATGGTTTCCATGGCAACAGCGCTTTCCACAACAAACTTAGCAGCTGCATCTATTTGGAGTCATGAGAGACAACAATTAAAAGTCTCAGTAGATGTGTTGGTTTTTGTAATACCAGTCCGGAAAAATGCACGTATTTGTGTCATACTATAATCTACAATGTGTCCCCATAAGTCTCCATACATAGGAAATATTAACGTTTCTTGACATAAACCGTTTTTATTTATATAACATACATATACATACATACATACATATGACATTAGAAACATATATGTATGGAATGTATTATGTCTCCTGTGTATGGAGGCTTATGGGACACCCTGTATTAGCTCAAAAGTGTTGATGAATTTATGTACAAAGCTGCATGTTTTTAGAGTTTATCAAATGATTCCAGATTACATGGACACACATGTAGAACTACACGTGTTGTATTGAAAGAATCCATCAACTTTAGATCTGAGAACGTTAAACTTCATCACATTTAATAGAACTTTTAAATCCTGGTTAATTCAACAAACTTGCACTTATACATAGTTTTAAAACTACAATGTATCCTTTTACATTCCCTTTGACTAAACTAAACTGTCCAGTATTTCAACAGATCAGAGTTTTGAATGTGTGCATTTATAGTTACCCCAAAGGAAAGTCAAGGGGTATTGTTTTTGGTTTATTCTTTTCTCCATCCATTTGTTTGTATTTTCAGCTACTTTACACAAAAACTATTTGACCAATTTCCATTAAATTTTGGTAAATGTAGGTCAAAGGTCACAGTCATAAAAAATGTGACATAGGACAAATCAGGAACATCATTTTCATTCCTGTATACTCAGGTTAGCATATAGTTTCTTTTTGCTGTCACTATTGATGTGCATTTAAATGTCAAATGTCACAATAAATGTCTATTTTTTTATGTATTTATTTATTTATTTATTTATTATTTATTTTATATTTATTTAAATTTTTATTTTTATTTTTTTTATAGACTTTAATATATTGTAGACCCAAGAGGTCAGGGGTCACTTGGTCAATACCTAAAAAAACTATAATGGAAATATGAGTGGCTATAGAGTTACTATTTTTGATAGCTAGGAAACCTGGCATGGGCTTCAAAAATGGCATTGTGACCTTTGACCTTGGTGACCTTTAAAGGTCAAAATGAAGTTCAGGTGATTTTAAATAGTTGTAATACCAAAAACAGTGGTGATAAGCACTCAGTTAATGTTTTTGACAGATAGGAAATTGGCATCATAACTTTTGACCTTGAGCAATCTTGAAAGGTCAAACCCATCACCTCATGTTTGAGAGGGAGATGCCCATTAAGAGCTAAAATGATTGTGAGAGGTGGGATGTGTTGTGCCTCACAACACTTATTTTTTGTTTTGTTTTTTTTTGTGTCTGCAACTACTGGAGCAGTTACATTTTCAGGAAAGGGGCAAGGTAGTCCAGAGTAGACACCCTTTAATTCTGGATAATATGGGTTAAAGGCCAAGGTCACCAAAAATTTGTTTTCAGAATGATAAGTGATAGGGTAAATCCAATAAAATATTTGTGGGGGCCGGGTTTGTTGTGTGTGGCGCCACTTGTTTATTAATTATGTCCACTTCCTGTTGAGCTGAGTTCAAACTCACCATCCTTTTTCTCCATCAGGACCCACCCATGTTGAGGAGTTCTGTGCACCAGAGTAAAGTGTGTGTGAACATGGTCTATCTGGGTAAATCAGTGCACCTCTCTCATGACTTGGTTGATATGAGGGACGAGGTCAAAGTGTTTCAACAACACTGTGGAGGAGAAAACCTGTGTGTGTTCAAGGGGAAACTGTGTGAAGGAGGTTAGTCTGAGGGCGATACGTGTGTTCATAAATACACTGTGAACACTTTATTTAGTGCAATAAATTAATCCGAAAATACCAGATTCCAAAATGTGTTCAAGTCTTCAGTTTGATGAATTGGTTTGTCTTTTTCCACAGAGTTTTTCCAGTTCATTTCGAGGCGGCACCGTGGGTTCCCCTTCAGCTTGACGTTCTTTCTGAACGGGCTCCAAGTCGAGCGCCTCAGCTCCTGCTGTGAGTTTAAGCACCGGAAAAGTTCACGTCTGGGAGGACGACATGGACATTTCGCCTTCTCTGGAATCGAAGGGGCATCACCCTGTTACAAGTAAGGTCTACTTTTAGACGGGATGTTAAGCACATACGATAGAGGACATGCACTGTTAAAAAATGACTATAGCGAAAATACAAGGTTGTTTATTTGAGAAGATTTTTGTGGTAGTGATAAAATGTAATGCAGCTGTAGTTTTTACAGGAAGAATATGTGAACAAAGGCAGATTTATATGTAGAAATGATGCATTTCTATTGTTTTGAGACAATAAACCTGTAAATTGAAAAACAATATGGTGCTGTTTAAATTGCAAAAACACAAAGTGAAAATAACAGCCTATTTGCTTCAAAATAAATTAATAAATAAAGAAGCAATAAAGAAGTAAACATTTAGTAATTTAAAATTTCATGGCTGCCACGCTTCTGTCAGTCTGCCCCAGGGCAGCTGTGACTACAATTTACCACGACCAGAGGGAGCATGTGAGAGTGAATGAATAATAGGTCACCAATGTGAGTGACCAAAGAGCGCTATTATTATTATTATTATTGTTGTTGTTGTTGTTGTTGTTGTTGTTATTATTATTATTATTATTATTAATAATAATAATAATAATAATAATAATAATAATAATAATAATAATAATAATAATAATAATAATAATAATAATAATAATAATAATAATAATAATAATAATAATAATAATAATAATAATAAATATGTTCCCAGTTTGTTGTATTTTTACAGAATTGTTCTGGCAACCACAGCTTACATTTTTTTCTATAAAAACAACTAGACATATATTTTTTACAGTGTGAGTATTCAGAAGTATTTGTATTTGTACCTGCCCTGTTAACTTGTCATGAAATGTTTCTGTTATGTGGTACGACAAATATAACTTTCAATTGCTGACATAAAGACATACACTAATAATATGTTTGCAGTTGTTGTTTTTCTGTAGCCATGATGTGCCCCAGTATTTTTGTCCCTATAGTTTATAAACATCAGTATTTCCTTATTAATGTGTTAGTTGTATATATGGGTGTTATTTAAATAATGTCATCTATGTCCCTGGACCAGGATGTAAGGCTGGTAAGAGGTCACATTTAATGGGAAGGGGTCGCCAGAAATGTATGATGTTAAAATGGGGTCACAAGCCCAAAAAGGTTGTGAACCACTGTTCTATTATGTCTCACAAAAAATCAAATGAGTGAGTGGAATTAATATCTGTCATTATTTTGTGCTCATTTTAGGTGTATAATCGCAATGGGAATGGACAAAAAGCCCATCCCTCCACCAAAGAGGGTGAGAGAGGATGGAGTTAGAGCGGAGACAGCGTCCAGTCTGAAGGATGTGGCTGAAATGGAGCCAGAGAAGACTGCAGAGGACACCGCATCAGGTCAAAGTGAAACAAGTCAACCACAGGACGCAGAGACTCAAATAAAAGAAGACACAGCACCTGAGAAGAATACGATCCGTGATGGTGAAATGACTTAAACATCTCAATAAGACAGAATTATAAACCTGAAAAACACAGTAAACGGATGTGGCTTGTGTTTTCCTCCCGACAGACTATGAAGAAGACTTTGAGGCAGATGATGAAGGTCCTGTGGACGAGGAGAAAGAAAAGAAATCCCCATCTCCCATTCATGAAACAGGAAGGCAGGCGAAGGAGCGGGGAACCTCTGATAGTGAAGAGAGTGAGAAGGAAGGTGAGTGAATCTCATGTTCAAACACTTCTTTAAAGTATGCATGATTACTGAGAGGTAAGGGATAACGTACAGGGACAGTGTTTGTTGTACCTTATCTCACTCTGTTTACAAAAGGAATCAATAGTTAATAATTATAGAAAATGATCTGATTGATTTGAAAATTATTTGATATGATAGTGTTTCATATTTTACACTTGGAACCGTGAACGTCATAGTTTTATTACGTAGTTTTAGACATTTGAATGAATATGACTTTGGTGTCTATTTTTGATAAAGAAAAACAAACCTCAGTAAACTCTTCATCTGCTTTTCTATTCAACTGAAGTTATTATATGTTCAGTGTGATTCATCCTTTCTCTGAAATTGAAAATGTTAAACCGTATATAATACCAGTTTTCTGTACCTTAATTATCTGATTTCACCTATAAGGGCCCACTGCTACTTTTGTGTGTACTTTCCTGTATTTAATTTTCTGTTCATGTCGATGAAGCTCAGATTAAAGTTGAGGGTTATTATACCAAAAACAGTGAAAACTGAAGGCAAATATAGAATTATCTGAACATAAACTAAATGTCTCCATCCACTGTCATTGATCCAACTCCATGAGTTTTACTGGTGACTCAATGTTGTAAGAAGGTGAGTGTTTCCATGGTAACTACATAGCCTCTGAACGTCCAAATTGGTCATATCTGATGACCATGGAAAGTTGTAAAAAATTGTATTGTGGTGTAAAATTGTATTTTACACAAATTATTTACATATATTGTTAGAATGAATGGATCAACAGATATTAAAGATTTTGCATTATATTATCCTCATAGCATAATTACCTATGCCATACACCAGGGGTTCTCAAACTTTTTTGGCCCAGGTCCCCCTTGGAGGGGTGAAATTTTTCCATGTCCCCCCTCATCCTCGCGATACTGAAAATGATAAAAAAAAACACTTCAATAATGATTATTATGAAACAATGATAACCTTTTTTAATAGTGCTTTTGTGCAAACCAGCGAAATTTTCAGGTATTATAATATAAATGAGCACTTCAGAAACAACAATTTTAAATAATTTTAAAATAATAAACGGAACAAAAGACACACAAAACCGTGTGTGTGTGTGTGTGTGTGTGTGACAGACAGACAGACAGAGACTTAATGAGAGGGATGAGCTTGTCAAACTCAATATAACTATCAATGTACTTTCTCTTTTTAGGGTTAGGGCGTTTGTTTTTGTCATTGTCATTTTCATTTCCTTTACCACTTCTTGAGGAACTTGGCGGACACAAAAATCGATCCATGTTCACTGCAGGGTGGCTAAAAGTAGCCTGTGACTCGCTCCGTCTCAATTTAGTCAAGCTATCGTCAAACAGCGCTGTTACTTCCGCCTGCTCGCTACAAAATAAAACTTCCGCATTTCAAAATAAAACAGCAAAAAATAAAATAAAATAAAACAAAACCGTGAATAATTTCGCGTACCCCCTGGACATGCGCCACGTCCCCCTAGGGGTCCGCGGACCCCAGTTTGAGAACCGTGGCCATACACTATATCGACAAAAGGATTAGGAGTTAGAATTGAGGTGTTTTGTTTTCTAACAGGGTTCTGGGATACAAAACATTAGTGACAAATATCATATAGATTTTCATTGGGATGAATATTATTACATTGTACTGGTCAGTTTTATTTAAATGACATGAAACTGAAGTACTGTGGTACTGTTTATCTGTCAAATGTTTATTGTGGTCAGTTTCAGATGCTGCAGTTCTGTCATAATTCATGGTTTGAGTTGTTGTTTGTTCAGTATTAATTGTAAATATAAGCTGGACTGACTGTACATATCCTGACCAAGGAAAATAAAATTCTCACTTTCTGCAGTAATCTACACTTTACTTTAATGCCTCCATCTTTAATAATATACATTATATAGACTAAATGTCATCTAAAATTAACATTTCTTTGTTACATAGTGTAACAAACTATTACATGATCAAAAACAAATTAATTTCAGCAAAAAAAGCCTCTATTTTGAATGTGCGGGGTCAGCAGAAATGTATGATGTTAAAATGGGGACATGAGCTTAAAAAAGGTTGGGAAGCACTGGGTTAATGTGTACTTTCTCAACTATGAAGGAGAGTATTTCAGCTATAAATCATAAATTGCAGGTGTGGAAGGTGATTTTTACTGCGTCAATGAACAGTGGAGTTATGTTTTTGCTGGTATTTATCTGTCTATCTGTTAGCAAGATAACTGGAAAGGTTATGGACAGATTTGGCTGAACATTTCAGGAAATGATACTAGAACAAAGAACATTTTGGTGATGTTCGATGGAGGTATGGGGGGTAGATCTGCTGTGCTTTTCTAGTTGTAAATGCTCTATATGTCTTTGACAGATGACAGAAAGTCTCATTCAGGCTCCAGTTTCTCAGGCAGCGACAGAGAGGAGAGCGACGTAGAAGAAACTGCAGACCCAGGCAGAGCTGAAGGGAAGGCAGATGTCCAGCAGCAGCAGGAGGAGAACATCACTCCAGTAGAGGAGAAAAAGGAAGTCAGTCCTGAAGAAACCCCAGATTCTGCACTGACCAAAGCCCCTGAGCCACTGGACAGCACAGGAGAAAGCACAGAGGTACCCATCTGTGAGTCCAGTGACCCCTCAGGGACCCAAAATAAAGAGAGTGAGGCCCCAGAGGGAGGGGCCCAGGCCAGGGTGGAGGAGAGCAAACAGGAGGAGCAGCAGGAGAGGGGTGAGTGAGAGCCCACAGATACCACAGTGGAGTGACAACGTCTGTGGGGTTTTTCCACTATTATCACCACCAAACTGCTTCCTGTGACTGAAGGAGTTTATTGTCACAATAAAAAAACTTGTGAAAGATGGATAATATTTAATAGTGGAAAAATGTTTTTTGTGTTATTGCATTGTTTTGTGTGCTTTTTTTTCATTGTGTATGTGCATGCTTTGTTTCTTATGCAGGGCTTTCCCTAGTGTCCTCTGGATGGGTGGGTGTGTGTGTGTGTGGGGGGGGGGGTCATATGGGTCTGTGACCTGTGAACTGATCCATTGGGCAGAGCCCTCAGTACATTACTTAATTTTTTAAGTTTATAGAAATGTGTCTGAAAACAATTGTTAGTTTTTATGGGGACCAGTGTATATCTGGACATAGATTTGATAAAAGTAGAACAGCCAATAAAAGTACAAGAAAACCTGTTAATGAAGAGCTGGGTCAATTTAGTTAGTTTTCATTCTCTTCACATGATTAGACATTAACGTTGCTTAAAATGGCTGGAGTGCTACACCTAAATATAGGGAAAACCCTAAGACAAAAAAGAAAAAATTCCAAGGCACTCTCTTATAAGTGAAAATTTAAAAAGCCTTTATTAAATTGGCTTGGTTATAAAATAATATAAAAACCCCAACGTGTTTCGGCATCAAAGCCTTCATCAGGGAGTCAGATGATAGGGAAAACCTTGTCATATGTGTGTGTCTGATTTTGTGTTTGGTGTCTGTGATCATTACAGATGACCACAGAGAGGGAAAACAATGACAGAAAAAGCACAAAATATGAGGCTGTAATGAGCTACAGTATGACCTCCACCACTAATTTAAAAAGTACCAAAAGTACAGCAACAAAGCAGAATGTGTTTCACTCAATTAGAAAAACAACTACATCAGAATTTTTCCTTTATTTCATAAAATGTAAATTAAATAGCTGATATTATCTTCATTCCATGACCCAAAAAAGTTGTCAGTCCTCACAAGATGCCCGAGCCACCTCAACTGGCTCCTCTGACATGGAGGAGCAGCGGCTCTACTCCGAGTCCCTTCCGGATGTCCGAGGTTCTCACCCTATCTCTAAAGCTGAGCCCGGCCACCCTGCGAAGGAAAGTCATTTCGGCCACTTGTACCTGTGACCTCATTCTTTTGGTCATGACCCAAAGCTCATGACCATACGTTGGAACGTAGATCGACCGGTGAATTGAGAGCTTCGCCTTCTGGCTTAGCTCCTTCTTCACCACAACGGATCGGTTTAACACCCACATTACTACGGATGCCACCACCTATCCACCTGTCGACCTTAAACTCCTCCACCTGAGGCAGGACCTTCCCCCCGACCCGGAGAGGGCACTCTACCATTTTCCAACTGAGGACCATAGCCTCAGACTTGGAGGCCTATATTATATTTATTATATAATTACTATATAATCATAAAATATAAATCATCAGAGATGTCAATATATTTATTAGTGAACACTGATCAGAAATCATATATGGACTTGGATTGAATTAATTGAGTTCTCGAACATAGGAGCAAAACCAAAAACCACTAATATTCAAGTTAAGATGGAGGGACATTGGTCCTATTTTTTTCCCCATGGGTTAGTGTACCATTATACCTTTATCATTCCACTGTTGTGCCAAAGCTAATATCCCGACCTAAGAATGGTTTCCGCTGGCTATGGGAGCAGAATTTCAAACATGGGGATTTTTCTTCTTCCAAACATAGGAATAAAGAGAAAGAAAAGAAGGATGGAGAAAGTAAGATAAAAGTAGAGCAAGCCTGTTTCTGTCACTGAAAAAAAAAACATAAAAAGTCATAATATGAGATAAGAAAGCCATAATTATGACAGAAAAGTAATAATAAATTATAAAAGTCATGATAAAAGGTAGAAATTATGCTCCTGTGGCCAGGGGAAACAATTCTGAACATGGATATGTACCTTGGCTTAACACCTCCATCTGAATTCAACATCAGGGACGCATTTAAATTCCTACATTTTCAGCTATTGGTTTCCCTCCGAGTCTCTTTTTCCAGTTTTGAAGCAGCCATCACCTGCAAACATGAGCACACATTTTTGCTACTGCTAAATAAATGTCAGGACATCTGTAGTTTGCACAAGAACTACATTATTTTCCTTGTTTCATTTAATTGTTGCACTTATCCTTTGGTTGTGTATTGAATAAAACTTGTTTCTCTCTTTTTCTTTCTGTGCATGTTTTTATATTTTGCATGTTGTGTCCTTTGTTTTTGCCTGATGATTAAAGAGATGTGCTTTGTGTTGACTACGTGACTGTCTTTTCTTTTGCGTTGTTCAGAAACTGCCTGTGACACTGTGATGTTTGTATATCATGTACTATCATGGGTGAATCCTATCCAGTTTTTTTTTTTTTTTTTTTTTGGTCTGAAAGACAAACTGATAAAATTGCATCCACCGTGTCTGTTTCTGTTTCTCAAGCCAAGTCTGTGCAGGAGAAGCTGGCAGAAGCTTTGCTAAAGGAGTCGCATTGCAGCTCTACGCCTGAGCTTAGTGACAACAGTACTGAGGAAGAGGAGGAGTCAACAACTAAAGGTCCTACAGAGGAGAAGAAGGGTACCATAGTTTTATTTTCATTACAAAAAAAAAAAAAAAACAATTCATAAATATTTTTTTCTCAAATAAAAAAATGTTGATTGTTTTTGCAGATGCAGTTCTAGAGAAAACAGACGCAGAACAGCAACTGACTGTAGAAGAGGTGAAGGGTGAAGCCGAAGTGGCAGAAAGTACTGAGGCAAAAGAAAAGGATGAAACTAAACAAGAACACAGTGAAGACAGTGAGATTGTTGAGGATGAGACAGCTAAGAAAGATGAGGTCAATGAAAAGGCTTCAACAGAAGGAAAAGATGAAGAAACAACAGAGAAGGTTATATCAGAGGATGTAGAGGATGCAGCTGCAGCTTCACATCCAGTATCTGAAGAGAAAGTGTCAGAAGATGACAAGAATTCAGATACTCAGGCAGACGCAATGGCTAAGTCAGCTGATGCAGACGACATGGCGAAAGATGAAGAAAAAGGAGAGGAAACTGCAGCGAAGGGGGCAAAAAGTGGTGAAGAGGATGAGTCATCGGTATCGGAGCCCAATAAGGAGACTAAGGAGACAGCAGCGGCAGACAATTCAGAGGCGATGACAGCGAATGAAACAATGGAGATGAAAGTGGAGCCCTCAGAGGTGCGAGAGGCTCTCAGCTGTGAAGAGGAATCTGTAACCGACACAGGGAGGCAGGGAGATGAAGAAGGCGTGGGATCACAAAGACAAGTCACAGCAGATGAATCGACGGCCCACGATGAAACAGCAGCAGGTCAAAGTCAAGAAAACACTAAAGATGATGACATTAAAGATTATGCTAAAGAAGAGGAAGCATCTGCAGCAGGGGACGAGATGACAGAAAAAACTGTCGAAACTGAGGAAAAAGTAGAAGATGTTCAGGAGGAGGGAAAGATAACAAATCCAGGAGAAAAGAAGGAGAATGATTCAACAGATGTAGAGAATAATAATGACATAGAAAAGGATGAGTCAGAAGAAAAGGAGAATACACAAAAAGAAAAGGATGACAACGATGCAATAGAAGATGTAGGGGATAAAGAGGATGGAAAGGAGGATGAGGAAAGTAAAATTGAAATAGAGAGGAAAGAAGGAGAAAAGGATGAGGAAAGTAAAATAGAGGAAACAGAGAACAAAGAGGAAGGAGAAAAAGACAAAATAGAGGTAGAGAATAATGAGGGAATAGAAAAGGATGAAATAGATACAAAAGATGAAGTGAAGAATAAAGAGGAAGGAAAGAGTGATGAGGAAGGTACAGTAGAAGAAGAGAACAAAGAGGAAGGAAAGAGGGATGAGGAAAGTAAGATAGAAGTAGAGAGTAAAGACAGAATAGAAAAGGATGAAAAAGATATAAAAGATGAAGTGAAGAATAAAGAGGAAGGAAAGAAAGATGAGGAAGGTACAGTAGAAGTAGAGAATAAAGAGGAAGGAAAAAAGGATGTCGAAAGTAAGATAGAAGTAGATAATAAAGAGGAAGAAAAGAAAGATGAGGAAGGTATGATAGAACTAGAGAATAAAGGGGAAGGAGGTGAAGATGATAAAGAGAAGTCAGAAGAAGAGGATACTGAACAAAAAGCTAAGAATGAGAAAGATACAGTCGAGGAAGTAGAGAATAAAGATGAAGAAACGAAGGATAGAGAGATTAAAACCAAAGAGACGGAGCATAAAGAGGAAGGAGAAAAAGATGAAACAGAAGTAGAGAATAATAAGGAAATAGAAAACAATGAAAAAGATAAAACAGAAGAAAAGGAGAATGAACAAAAAGAAAGCGATGAAAAAGACAAGATGGGAGATGCCGAAAATAATGAGAGCAAAGAAGAAAAAAACATCGAAAATGCAGAAAAAACAGACAACGTGACGCTGGATTCAAATAGTGAAGAACAAGAAAAGAAAGAAGAAGCTGAGGAGAAAACTATGAGTGAGGAAGACGAGGGTACAAATAAAAAGACAGAAGAAGAAGAATCGGAGAAGACAGAGAAAGGCAATAGTGAAAAGGACGAATGTGTCACAAGTAAAATCGAAGAGAAGGAATCTGAGCAACAGATAGTTACAACTGACAGACATGAGAACGAAGAAACAACTGACAGACATAAGAATGAAGAAACAACTGACAGACATAAGAACGAAGAAACAACTGACAGACATGAGAATGAAGAAACAACTGACAGACATAAGAACGAAGAAACAACTGACAGACATGAGAATGAAGAAACAACTGACAGACATGAGAACGAAGAAACAACTGACAGACATAAGAATGAAGAAACAACTGACAGACATAAGAACGAAGAAACAACTGACAGACATGAGAATGAAGAAACAACTGACAGACATGAGAACGAAGAAACTACTGACAGAAGGGGAGATGAAGAGGTTGATGAAACCAGAAAGATGGAAGAACAGGGTAAGACCAAAGCTATCGGCAAAGACGGTGAAGAGTCAGAAGAGAAGAAAATAACCGATGAAACTGTGGCGGAAGAAAAAGTATTACAGGTTACAGAGGAACCTGACAAGACCACGGGCAAAGATGTAGTGAAAACAGCCGATGAAAATATGACATCAGACGACAGAGGTGAGGAAAACATGACTCAAATATCAGAAGAGACACCAAACAAAGTCACAGAGTCCAAAGAAGTTGGAGGAGTTGAAAAGGGAGAGGTGGACGCTGAAAATGGGGAGGTATCTGTCGTTACGGAGATGGAAATAAACAACAAGACAACAGTGGTAGAGAGCGATGAAAACGAGAATCTAACAGAAGAAGGGGAAACTAAAGAGGTCAAAGGTGGATGTGAAAATGACAAGAGTGATAGAACTGAGGATGGATCTAAGGAAGTGAGTGAAAATGTGGAAGAAGGAGGAGTGACTAAAAAGGATGCAGAAATAAAAGAGGCGACTTATTTAGATCAGGAACAAATGTCAAAAACCGGAGCCAGTGATGAGGATGATTCTGTGAAAAAACCCAATGAGGAAAACAAGGAGTCACCAACAAACAACCAATCACACACCGGAGAACATGTAGAGGCTTTCGATGTCTTTGCTGTGGACGGAGACAATGGAGACACGGAGGAGGCGAGTAAGGTATCGGAGGAAGGAGCTAGCATTCTCCTCAAACCTCAGCCCAAGTCAGCGCAAACACAGGATGACTCAGATACCGTTGACCCGTTACACAGTCCAGACGGCTTAGCAAGGGAGGACAGCACAGACCTGGTTTCAAACTGGGTCACCACACATCGGAAATCTAAGTTTTTCGAGACGTTTGTCGAACCTTTAGAAGATCTGACTTCAGACATCGAAGTGTCAAGCCCCGACGGAGCAAAACCCTCAGACAGTGAAAGATCGGAGAGTTCGGTGAAAAACGTGAAGGTTTCCAAAGGAGGAAAAGAGGAAATGTCAAAAGATGTGAGTGAGTATAGGGATCAATCCAAAGATAGGGAGTCTAGGAGTAACCCTTCCGAAGAGGAGAGTGGTCCTACCAAAGATAAGGAGAGTGACAAAGCAGAACTGGAAAGTGAACGAAAGACTGAAGAGGTTGTAGAACAGGAGGAGAGGTCAGACGAACAGAGGGGAGACAAGTCCACTGAGGACGAAAAGGCTCAAGAAGGTCTGATGCAGACGGAGTCGAATGATTCCCCCAAAACCAAAGTGGAAAGCATTGCAGGAAGTCGTCATTCAGTCCGGAGTGGAAGACATGAGACAGAAAATGAACTGAGAACCGATGGAGACAACAAGGACGAAGAGGAGAAAACTACTGATATTGGTCCAGATATTAACGTCACACAAACACAGGCTGAAAATGTGCCTCCGTCCAAAACAGAAGAGCATCATGGGTATGTAGAACTGACTTCTTCTGATGGGAAACCAGGTGAGATGAAAACAGATGAAGAACAGGAGAAAGATGAAACGAGGGGGGACGAAAGCAGAGAAGATACAGAAATAACCGATTTGACGATGTCCAAGTCCGGAGACAGAAGTCCAGAGGAGACTCCCAACAGAGACAGGAAACCACCGGACCAGAGCGTTGACTCGGACCAAAGGGACGTCCGGTTGATCCAAGACATCAAACACACGCTGAGTAAAGACCGTCTGAGCACGTTTTCGGTGGATCACGAGACGCTGTTTAGTCGTAGCTCATACCCTTTACTGACCACAGCGAGGACAGAGAGTGGACATTAGATCCACACCAAAAGACTTTTTTTTTGTTTTTTTTTACTTCATTGGATAAACAGCAATCCAGTTTGACCTGATTAAGACCTTAAAGTGTCATGTGGTTTCTGTGTTTACAATGACTTCTTAAGTAATCGTCATCCTTTAGAGACAAAAAGAAGCTGCATGATGAGTTGTGACAGCGGCATTAAAAGTTTATAACAGGTCATCTCTTCCTATTGTTGGTAACAAAGAGGCGTAGTTTATGCCTGGGATCGAGTAGAGCTACTGTCGTCTAGTATCTGTAAACAGATACGCCACCACTCACGCACACAAATGATTGAATAATTCATAGTTGTCAGACTTCCACAGCTTAGTTTGCTTCTATTGAGGATATATCAACATGATACCATAGATATTTAACATAGTTTTAACCAGAAAAATGCACATGGACACACGGCATATAACTATTACTGTTTGATTCAGAAGATCTGAAATCTGCACTAATAAAGTCTTTGATAATGAACTGAACTACATCTTATAGAACACGTTTTGTCAAATGTCAAAGCTAATCACTGTATTTATTTGCTGCTAATGCTACCTCCTTTAAGAAACATGTGAGTGAAACCTAGTTAGATTTTAATGACTAGAGTTGAATTGTGATGTTTCATCTTTTTATTTGATTAAAAAGAAATCCAATGTAAAATTCTGTGATAGAATTTTTCTGTGTGATTAAGCAATTAAATGACAACAGTGAGGAAAAAAATGACAACAGTGAGGAAAAAAATGACAACAGTGAAACGTTTATTGGCCTTTTTTCTTTGACAAAATAAGTAAATGTTAGGAGATTTGAAGAAATACAAGTTACTTCTATATCAAATGTAAACTGACCCAGAAAACAAATACACTGTTGGCCATTGAAATGTATGGGTGTGTGATCTGTGAACGGACTCTCCCATGACAATAATGTACATTTTTCAGTAAAATCCTCCACATAATTTCATGTTTTTGACCAATATTCTAAATACACTATTGCATATAAAAGTTGGAATTCAATATTTTGACCTCTTATCATGAAATAACTGTGACAATGTGATTTATTATTAATAGATAAATTATAATGAAGTGCTTCTATGATAGTGGTATTCAATGGGAAATAAAATGCTAAAATGGCATCTGGTTTGTCATGTGCCTTGAATCACACACATGTTGTACCTCATAATAAATGATAATTATTGATGTGTGTTTCAACTGCTTCTGTTAACCAACAGCTGATTCATTTCTGAGTAAAACCTGTTAATAATTTGGACTACACACCTGGCGCATCATATGACGTCACCACAGACTCCACACCACAGCTGAGCGGAGTGTGACGTCACATATGCGATGCATTGTAGTCTCTTACTAAGCCCACATAAAACCTAACGTCACATTTGCCTCTCATCAAAAACAGGTGGTCTGCCTATGACACATCAAATATTTCTTATTAACTGCCATCATATGTGAATTTCAAAGCACTTGTCAAACAGAACCAGAATTTAACTTGCCTTGCTCCATTCACTCCCATTCAATATTTTTGCGAGCTAAGCAACCATGGACCTGAAGTAGGACATGACTTAGCCTCCCCATTGTGCTAAGCCCACCCTACAATCTCGCTACACAAATGGAGCATTGTGATTGGACTTCGAGACAGACAATTCAGGCAAAAACATTTTTTGCCACTAGAGGCGGGCTTGTTTCCTTGGCTATAGGCAAATATAACTGGTATTGTAAAATCACTATAGGAGTTACAAGTTCTGCATGTAATGCCAGTGGATGCAATGGGTTACACATGAAACCTGGAATAAAACTGAGATTAATGGAAAACTTGCATGCTAGGATTTATTAAAATAAAAAAAACCACTTGGATCATCATCATGGTGTCTTTAATTATAGTGCTATAAATACCATTTCATGTCAGATTTTCCAAATGCACCAACAGCTAAATATTTTTTTTCTGTCCGAATTTTGATCCTTTTTTTTTCCTGACACTTAAAGAGTTAATAATCAGCTCCTCATCAGATTGAAAATAATGCAATGGCCTCCAGGTGTAATGGAAGAGGGAAACATCTAAAACATGCAGGACCCCGGCCCTCGACACCCCTGGCTTAGAGCAAGAGGAAGTTTTAGGTTTTTTTGGCCAGCATTTTTCTGAGGTGGTCATTAGATGCATTCTGGGGAAAATGTGTACTGTATGTATTTTTCTAAAAAGGTGGTCAAGTGCCAGGTACAAAAATAAACCCAGTATTACTGGAACTGAGGACAGTATGTAATCAGTACACCTGGTCAAAGGTGATTACTGATGTGTATCAATAGGAATAAAAATAGGAATGTGTTAATGGAAAACAGAGTATGCAAATATTCCTAAATCTGCAAGAAAAATTCACACATTTTTGACACATTACAAAACATAAACCTATTGGTACGAGTGGGAAGGAAGGATGTTTGTAAATCATGTTTATTTAATGTTTATACAAGGTACAAAAAGAGATAAACAAAAATGTACAAGCACTAGATTTATATATTAGCTTCTTAAAAATCAGACTGACTGCTAAAGAAATAATAAACATAAAAATCTTCCTCCTCCAAATTACAACAAAACAAATTAACTGTGAATGTTCATATGGACCTTTGAGAATCACTGGGATTCCATCATCTAACACAAAGTTCAAAATTACCTTAACTTTTGTTGAAACTATACATTTACATTTCTAACATGTAGGTTGTTTTTTTATCGACAGAGGGACCGTTCACCTCCATAGTTCACCAGGTTCAACTTTTGTGGACATCCTTTCCTTTTTTTTTTTTTTTTTATTTTCTATCATCAGCAACTTTACCTGAGTGTGGATGTGAAATTAAAACTTCAGAAAAGACACAAAAATGGCCTCTAGAGCCAACTGTTAGCACTATTCACTTGGTTAAAATGGGCAACTTGGCCTCTAAATTCAACTAAAAGGACACACGCACGAACACACACACACATTTAAAGCTGTAGGCAGTATTAAAAAAAGGTGTAGGATATACGATTCAGTGAGGCTGTTGTATCATTAGTTGCTGTCCTCGAAGCTGCCGCTGCTGCTGAAGGTGGAGCAGAACCTCATGGTACTCATTGGATCCGATACATAACCTGAAAAGCCAAACAAGTAACAGTGATACACTATATATACTATATGCTTTAATGGTATATCCTACATACGACACAGTAAATTTTGCAGTGTTAAATCAACACTTACAGAGTTTATTTAACTTCTTCTAGAGTGTATTTGGTCCCATTGTCTCCAAATTAACACTGCAAAATCTACAGTGTACAGTATATATACTATGTGGCACGAAACATTTAGACTACATTCAGACAGCAGGTCTTAATGCACAATTCAGATTTTTGGGTGAAATCTGAAGTTTTTGTGTGCTTGTTCATGTTACACATTAAATGTAACTTCTACCAATTCTATGTATGAACTGAATATGACCCTGAAGTTACCTGTATATGTGAAAGAGCTCCTGACATAATACATGACAGAGTTATTTGGAGAGGGAATAAGGAATGAGGAGGAAGAGAAAAAGACAAATGAAGAAGAAGAAAGAATGGTAAGAATGGTAAATGGATGAAGATGAGGCCAGTGTGAGGGATGAAGATGAGGAAGATGTGGTTTCTGACAGAAGAACAGAAGCATAGGGATGGAGCCAGAGCAGCCACCTTATTTCAGCTGGACCAGATTGTATGCTTTTATTTTCCATATAGATTCTACTGCCGTGACCTCACATTTTACTCAATAAAATAACATGTTTTCACCAGAATCCTTTGTTATAAGGCGAGATCTGTCAAACTTTACATGTAACTTATTTCATCTGTAATTGTGATAGAACTAAATATGAAGCCAATTTCTACTCTCGTGTAAAAATTAAAAAAAAAAAAAGTTAAAAAAGTGTTAATGTAAAGGATAAAAAGTGTTATTCTTGACTCCATTTATACATATGTGGAGATTTTACATAGTGTAATGAGAACATGAGACCTCCTGCCATCTCATTTACCCATATAAAGTTTCCTAGATCCACCACTGAGAATACTGTTCATTAAATGGAGTTTGGAGTTTGCATGTTCTCCCTGTGTCTGCGTGGGTTTTCTCTGGGGTTCTCCCACCATCTAAAGACATGCACTGATAGGGCAGGTCTCCCTTGTAAAAGAGATCATTGATCTCATTGGGACACACCTGGGTAAATAAAGGTTAAATAAACAAAAAATAAATAAATTGAGTTTGACAATTTGACTGTTAGTGTCATTTTATCTTCAGTATAATTTTTACACTTCCTTGTTGGCTGGACTGGAACCATTGGGGGGCTGTTTTTTTCCCCTTTGGGCCTTGTATTTGACACCCCTGCATTAGACACTTTGCAAACCTACTCCTTTACTTTTCGATCATGGCAGTAACCAGAGTCACAACAGTAGGCTGTCATCTGCACACAAACCGTTTCGATCGATAGGTGAGAACTGCATGCTCCTTCTCAGCTCCTCCAGCGACAGACCTCCAGATGCACGACGCCCACTGTAAAGTTAAAATACACTGAATCAGTTGAAATAAATGACCCTATACAGCAGTGTTTCCCAACCAATGTGTCATGGTATATTAGTGTGCTGTGAGAAATCATCAGGTGTGCCGTAAAAAATGATGTAATTTCACCTTATTGATACTGTAAGTGAAGAGTGTGATTATAGATACATACAACAACACACACCACTGATCCACGCTGAGTTGCGGTTGTCTTTCGTACAGGTGTCATTTTGCTGAAAACCACTTTTCCACGCTCCTTTTGCAATCTGATGGATTACCCCGACTTACCAACACATGCTGCCTTTGAAAGTGGTTTGTCACCTCCACTGGCTGCATACCGCATTCACAGAAAACAACAAGAGGAACAAGGGACCCAGAAAAAGCTGGTCTGTCTGATGTCAGATGGACTTTAGTGTCACCCATGTGGGGTTAAGCCCATCCCCCATTGCAGCGAATCTGAAGTAGCATTAGCATTAGCATCTAGACGGCACCACAATAGCTGCTGCACAAGCTTGGAAAAAAATGGTGGATCAAACTGGTTCATGTGCCCTCTGTGGAAATAAAGTAAAAAAATTTCCCTGCAAGTTTTCAGAACAAGCAATGGCACGAAACTAAGCTAGCTGTTACTCTGGTAAAGATAAATACATACAGAAAGTGAGAGGGGAGTGGGGGAGTGTTCCTTTACGCATTCTGAGCCAATCAGAGACGCTTCATGACCGCGTCATGGACATGTATGAGGAAGTACCGGTAAACTCTGTTGTTTGAAAACAAGTCATTTTTCTACCATGAAAAAAACAGCTGGAAACAAAGTAATCCAGACATTTTTTTTAAATAGAACCAACACACAATGTATTCAATAACAATGGAAAAACACAGTAATATTAATGAGATAGTGATGGAATGACAGCTTTAAATGCCTGCTAGAGCATCAGCTTTGTGTTTAACTGAACAGGCTTGGGTTTTAAATCAAGACTAGATTTGCATTATATTTCAATAAATATCCTTTTTCTGTTTTCTATGTTAGTGTGCCTCGTGATGTTTCTAATGTAAAATATGTGCCGTGGCTCAAAAATGTTGTGAAACACTGCTATACAGTATTCCACTAAAAAACGATAGCAGTCCAGAAGCACAGGGAATGTTCTGTACATGGAGGTACATGAGATCAAGCGTAATTCAATATCTTATAGCGGACCGTATATCAGATAGCTCTCACTTTCTCTGCTACGGTATACAGTCTGCAATATTGATGACAGGTTTGATGGAGAGACTACAGAAACAATGCATACAATGGTTCATAGAAAGTCTTATGAGTATACTGAAAACAATAATGACTATAGATAGTCTGTTCACTACAGTGTAGTTCAACTAATGAGACAAGTTGGACATTTTAGTGGCGTTCCAGGGTAGTACTGCTGCTGCCACATCATGATAACCCACCTACTGTCACTGAGCTCATAGTGACTGTTACCACACACACACACACACACACACACACACACACACACACACACACACACACACACACACACACACACACACACACTACAGAGGCTCACAGCCAGGCTTCTAATAGTGGCCTTCCTCCTTGGTCAGAATACCATGCATGTTTTATCGCCTTTGCTTTCCTTTGTTTCCTTTTTGGTTTCTGAGCAACTCCAGTGCTTACTGTTGCACTGAGACTCAACTGTAACTGTTAGTGACAAAACAAGAGACAGGCATTTCATTAGAACAAGCTCAGGCATGCTGTTAAACTTTTGTCAGAGGCAAAACTCTCGGTCATTGTAAAAAGAAATGATGGAATCTGTGACTAAAGCTGCTTCAGTGAACATGACTAAAACTGATGTTGTGGAACCGGGCCAACGTAAGAACCAACCTGACCCTGTTAGTGTGTGATCACAGTTGGACCAGTTCTCTCATCTATATATTGTGATATTGTAATCATACTTGTTATTATTGTGGATATCTGAATCAGCAGTAGGTGAGCAGACTATGTGAGCATTGATGGAGCACTTATTGAATGCCCCCGTCATTTAGCAGTCTCACGACAGCCGCCCCTCAGAGGCTTTTCAGTGGTTTGAAATAGTCTCTCCACCGTATCACTTACACATGCTAAGGAGATTGTGAATGGGTACGTGTGAACGAGGCCTTTGTGCAGTAAATTACTGCGGTGCCCCCTGACCTTCACCTGTATGAGGAGGTGCTTCAATAGTCTGAGTACCTCTGAGTCCAGAAGGCGTAGGCGCGGGTATTAAGAGCGTACTCCAGCTCAAAGCGGGAGCGCAGGGCGGCCACGTGGCTCCGGCCCGGTCCTCCTCGAGCCACAAGACAGTCAGAGGATGATGAAGGGGACAAGGAACCACTGCTGTTACTGGAGGCTGGAGACATGAGCTGAACAACAGAATGGAAAAGTACTTTTACTCTGGCCTTAACCCATACAGACCTAAACAACCACCAATAACCAAAACCATCTACGCTTCTAAGCTGTTTATTACATGTTAATACACCAATCCTATCAATACATGGAAATAATTGGTGTAAAATGCAGTTTTCCATCTTTTCATGGTTATCAGATAGGACACATTTAGACATTCAGTGAATTTGAAAACACTGTCATCTTCTACAACATCTATTCACGAGTAAAACCCATGGAGTTTCATCATTAAACTCAAATTAATTAATGATACACTTCACTGAAAATGTATTTTTTTCCTTCTGTTTTCTCTGTTTTTGATATAACCTTTAACTTTAATCTGAGCTTTTATGAAAATCTATATGATCAATGCATTAAATATTGGAAAATACCTGATTTTCACTGGGAAAATGCTACACACAAAGGATTATTTTACTATAAATAGTGAGAAATCCCTTTTCATTTGGGAACCGCCACAAAATTAGTGTTCGGTTTTTATGGGTTAATACATTTATTTGAATTCATATTTACCTCAATGTTGCACAGGCATTCCTCCAGGTTGGAAACAACTTCAGAAAACTCAGGTCTGTCCTGAAGGACAAAACAACTTTTTTGTTGTAACACACAGGTGTATTGTGTTATGACTTTTCTGTATGGTCGCCTCTGTCGTCCACCCACACATAAAGCAGAGGTGAACACTTTCAGAGGAAGCCCTTAGATCTTTGGTCTCACTGGAAGAGAACAAACAGCACCGCTGACCCTGGAGCTGTTCAATTATACATCACATCCACAGACAGCGGTCAAGAACTGACCTCAGTCTGCTTTAAAGTGAAAGCAAAACACCAAACAAAACCATAAGTGAAGAATGACAGCATGACAACAATGAAAGAAACGTCAGGAAAAACAAATAAAAAGGGGATCCTTCATTCACAAATCTGCATTTATATTTATATCATTAAAAGATAAATGCACAGATACATATGGAAACTAATTCTTTTTTTTTTTTTACATTACATTATTGACACTGTAAGGCTTAAAAAGTGAAGCTCAAACAATCCCATCTCCCCCTGGTGGCTGGCTGTAGTTTAAACCCCCCCCTTCACACCTGTTATTATTCCCACTGGTGATTTATATGTTATTCTGATTTCATGAGTTTAGGAAAGAGATTTCACCGTGTGTGTCCGCAGAGAGACATATCATGCTATAACTCAATGAATACTTGAGATATCACCATTAAATAGCATATAGTTAATGCGCATCAAATGCAATGATCCATTTGAATTAAGGTCAAAGGTCAAGGTCACAATTAACTAAAAGATAATCACATTATCAGTTATAACTCAAGAACGGAGGGTCACAGAACTTTCAGATTGGTACCAAACAATGCAGAATGAAGATTTCTACAATTCTCATAATTGGTGTTATCACCTACGACCAATAGTTTTTGAAATCTCTGGAGGTGAAAGGTGACATGTCATAAAATTAACTTCTGTAACACTGTTTGTGTGTGTCAAGCATAGACATATCACACTATGACTTAA
Source organism: Siphamia tubifer (assembly GCA_020466265.1). NCBI lineage: Eukaryota > Metazoa > Chordata > Actinopteri > Kurtiformes > Apogonidae > Siphamia > Siphamia tubifer. The sequence continues at coordinate 38,016,282 of CM035786.1, forward strand.
TCAATACTGGATATATTATCATAATATTACACACAAATATATACATATAACAAAATGATCAATATTGCAAAAGCTCAAGGGTCTAGGTCCCATTTAGCAGAAAGGTAAAAATCCCATTACTGGCTCTAATTCAAGAATGGTTGTCATAGAAACTTGAGATTGGCACAAAATAGGGGCGAGATTAGGCATTCTCTGAATACTTGTTATGATTGGTTTGTAATTGGTTCTAAATATGGGTGACTAAACACTGCAACAACTAGTCATGGGCCTAATGAACAAATATGACACCTGGTAGGCCTACAGTAGGGGGAGACATGGCCCCATGTCTCTACTACAGAGTTCAGCTCCATGTAGGGTCAGACTAAGAATATGGAAGCTCCTGTCACAAATGGATTTGAACTTTATTGAGAGAAAACTGCATTAGTGTCCATATTTATACAGTTATCGAGGGGGCTTCAAAAAGTTCATGGAAAAAGGATAGTTGGGAAAAATGGTGTAAGTTATATTTATTTTTCAACATATGCTCCATCTGGGTCAGTACACGTGACAGAGTCCATCTGTGTAAAACTATGGGCCATGTGATTTAAACCACGTCAAGGATATGTTCTCTTTCAAAAACTTTATGAAACCATATATATATAAATGAATCTGTTTAGCTGCAGGCTTCACCATGTTATTGATCTTTTTATGCAAATGTGCATTTCAATATTTTTAATGCTAAATGAAGGATAACCTAACATCATGTAATGGGACCTTTACTTTGGCAAACAGGTAAAGACAGGAGTCACATAGTGAATTTAGAGTCTCATTAAATGCCAATTCTGATCTGTGATAATGGAGCACATTATACCAGTTTTTAAGGCTGTGTTCAGGTTATGTGCATCATTTAGGGTTGATTTTAATTCTCTATTATTTGTTAATAAATCTTTAAAAGACCCCAGTTCTCTATACGGGTCATCCTCTGCTTTTCTTCTTAATATTTTTTATGTATTCTAGGAAATTTAAAGGAAAATAAAGACCTACGTGGCTTAATCTGGCTTTAAATTTGGTGTGATGAAATGCCTTTTATATTTTAATCATTCATTTATTCATTTGTTTGTTTATTGATTATTTACATTATCTTTGGTAATGTTAAATCTTGTTGAATCATTAGAAGTCAACAAATATAGTGTGATCTGTTGTTGCGTATTTGTATTAAAATGTAATTTAAATCAAGTTCATTTGACTCGAGCTCTGAGTGTTTTTTCTTTTCACAGGCTGTAAACACAGAGCAGTATGTCCTACTTTTCACTCCCATGTGAACTAATGTACAGTGCAGCACAGGGAACAGACATGAAATACCTATTATGAGCTTGTTTTTAGAAAGTATACTGATAAGGTGGCAGAGGGATGAGTTTATTACCAGGGGAGGCACTTTGATGATATCCAAACTAGCAGCTGAAAACAGGAAATAAAGGTAGTACATAGGGAGTGGTGTGCCAACACGCTTGGCCGTGTCTTAATTAGGACAAGAAAAAAAAAAAAGTCAGGCCAATGATGAACGTCACACCGCTCTAAGGGAGGACCATTTAGATCATACTAGATGAGTGTCTGCAGTTAAGCATTGTCTGGGGAAATGTTGGTCCTCTTCATTATTGCTGCGTGTGTTGGCAGCAGGAGTTGACTCAGCACTCTACAGTAACTAACCTGTCGTTTACAGCGTCAGTGGGTCAACAGGGTTCAAGACAATAAAGGGTTTTAGATTATTTCAGTGGCAGTCACTGGCTGAGCATACACCAAACTGCAGCACACAGTGAATGGAATGTCTCTCTCTCTCTCTCTTTCTCGCCATCTCATCCTCACTAGGGTCATGGGGGTCACTGGTGGCCTAATCGAGCTACAATGTGTGAAGGGGGGGGGGGGGGGTACACCCTGTATGAGTCTCCAGTTCAGCTCAGGGCTGAACATATATAGACAAACAATCACTCTCACATTCACAACCTATGGACAATTTAGATTAACCAATGAACCTATCAGTGCATGTGTTTGGATGGTGGGAGGAAACTGGAGTACCTGGAGAAAACCCACAAAGACACGAGGAGAACATGCAAACTCCACACAGAAAGGTCTGGTGTAGGTGAATGGAATTTATATGATTCAAAATACTGTTTAGTTGTCTCTTCCAGGGAGGTTATATAATCAATCATGTCCATCTGTCTACCAGCCTAAATAATGTAAAAGTTGCTGCAGTGATAGATTAACTATAACGGTAATAAACACTGACCACAGTAAAGCATGGGGCGTTTTGCAATTCCAAATAAATATGTATAGTAGTCTGTATAGTTTTGTTGTACATTCAAACTAAACTAAATAAAAGTGTGCATGCATAAAGTGTAAATAATATATAAAAATATAATAAAAACTATACAACACCATAATACTACTTAGTCCTTGCAAATGAAACAGATAAGAAGACATAAAAACACTTACATGAAAACAAATATATGACTTAATTTGCATTTTTGAAAAAGGAGTAAGTGGAAGTAAAACCCCTTGTCCACAAAACAGTGTCATTTAGCTTCCTATAAAGATAATATATGAAAAATCACATCCCTTGGACCAGTTCAATTTGCTTATCAATCACCTACACATACATACAACCTTATATTTACACACCAAGAAAGTAAAAAATGAATACATAAATACATACAAACATACACCCTTGTACTTTATTCTGTTGCTGCCTTGACCAGTGAATTCCCCCTTGTGGAATAAATAAAGGTTCTGTTTGTGGTTTAATAATAATCTCTAAGTGCCCTACTCATTTGTAATATAAAATATATAAATAGAAATCAGGCCTTGTATTATAATGGTAAAGGCTAATTCCAGGTCCTGTACCTCAGCACAGGCGTTCCAGCCTCTCATCAGAAGGGCAGAGATGGGTTTTGGGATGGAGTAGCCGATGGGTGGGCGGATGTGATGGTAGGCCATGTCTGCAGCAGCAGCAGCTGAACACAACAACAGGAACATTTAAACCATTTAAGATCTTAGTGAGTCAGGACTTAGTGGAAACAAGTAAACGTCCTGGTAGCACCCTATAATATCATAGTTTCCTGAAAATGTAAGAAATTTTGCACTTAACTATCGAATGTAATAAAACCCGATAATATAATAACTTCACCAATAATGTAATAAAATATCCTAACTGATAATGTAATATTTTTTAATGAAATTGTAGTACCCTATTACATCTTTTTTTTTTTTTCAAAAGTGATAATGTAAAGCTCGACAGACAATGTAATATTATAAAGCTCCACTATATTTTGTGTTTTGACAATCTGAGAATGTTATAAACACTGGATTTGAAACAACAGAAGTACAACTGGGTTAAAGAGAGCATGGCTTAGGAAGTAGAATGATTATGTAGAGCTCTGGACTGAAAGCAAACATATATTGTATACTACATTATCTGTCAAATTTTGCATTATCAGTTTTGGAAAAGAAAAAAAAAAGACCCACCTAAGAATGTAATAAATCCCCCCAATAACATTTTCAATAAAAATTGTTTTAAAATATCAGTCAGGATATTTTATTACATTATTGGTGAAATTATTATGTTATTTGTGTTTTATTATATTTTCAATTGAGTTAAGTACAATCTTTATTGCATTTTGAGGTGTTACTACATTTTCTGGAAATTAGTACATTATAGGGTGCCACACTCCTTAATTTGATACCAGGAGTAGAAGGCAAAAAAGTACTTTTACTTAAGTGAATAGTAAAAGTGCAACCACTTATTTACAAATATAAGGTACCTTTACCAATGTATGCAACTTTATAACTTTGTACTTCTTCCCTATCTTATAAAAGCAGCCTCTGCATGTGTGTATTTGTCTCAGGATTCACTCAAAATCCATACAGAACTGACAGCTGACATAAATACTTATGTATTTTTGGTCAAGGAAAATACTAGCAAAAATGGATTAATATTTTGGGAGATATTAGTACTTTTGAAAGACAACAGCCTTATGATCATGTTGCTATGGCCAGAACACCACAAGCCAACATTCTGATTACATAATATTGCCTGATGTTATGTTCATTAATTATCAGGTATTTACTCCCTGTCCGGTGAAAAATCATGTTGATTTTGAATGTTGGTGATAAACTACATGAATAATAAAATCTTTATTTAATCACAGCCTCTTTAAACACTCTTTTAAAAACCATTTGAGGATTCACTATAATATTGACACAATGCTGAAAACAATAATGTTTGTCTAAGCTGATGTTTTAAAGATAATTGGTTCTAATAGGACAACTGTAGTACTAAACATATCTTCTGGGTTATGATGCACTTCTGCTGATTAAATGAGAGTTCAACTTTGAAAACATATCGCAGCAAAATGTATCACACAGACGGATGTTTTAATAAAGTGAATCTGTAACATCATATATAATAATAGTAAAACACTGACACAGACCAGTTTATTTACTGCACGGCTACTTTGACTTGTCAAATTATGCCCAGTTTCATTTGCATTTACTTGGGCAAGTACTGAAATACTACTTTAAAGTAATGGAGTACTTCCACATGGTAGTATTAGTAAATGAATGTGAATATTTCTTCCAACATTTACTGATGCCATTTTCTGTGTGCTTGGCTTCAGAGTGAGGGTTCAGACATACTCTTAATAAAATCTTCAACACAGACCAACAATAACAATTATATCTAATGGAAGAATTACCAGGTTTTAGATGAGCAAAGGGAATTTCTCCTGTAAGCAGCTCCCACAGACAGAGGGCATAGCTGAACATGTCCGCCTTCACCGAATAGCGAGTACACTGGGTAAATACTTCAGGAGCCATCCAGCGCAAGTTCTGCACAAACACACACACACACACACACATATATTTTATATATGCAAATAAACACATGTAAAGAAAAGCAAGCATTGAGCTGTGCTTTCTGTAAATATTTCATTTTGCAAACTGGATTTAAAAATATATAATTTCACTGTATTTCAAGATATTAAGTCAGTCCTGGTTTCTCTCTCTCACACACACACACACACACAAAATGAAGCCCAATTACTGCCGTAAACACTGCGTCCCAGCAAGGGCAAGTGGTTCCTCACAACAGGCAGCTCCCAGGAGATGTAGCACACTTAACACTAAACTGCAGGCCAAGCACTCTGGGTAGTGATGAGTCAGCACATTGACACAAAATCTGCATGATGGTAGTTTTTTTTTTTTTTTTTTTAAGCTGGTGGATAATTGATGGCAGGTGCCAGCAGATGCACAAACGGGCTCAAACCCCACACAAAATAACACAGCATACACTATCAGTGTTGGAGAAAGGCTTGTCATAGATATACAGGTTAATGTTTTAAATGTGCTGTCCAATCAAAAAGCAAACAGAGAAGAAACAGTTCTGACCCCCGGCTGCTTGGTCATGTTATCTTCTTCCACAGATCGGAGGAATCGAGATTCTGTATAAGAACAGGAGGAAAGGAAACTGTCATCAACAGTAAAGGAATCTTAGGGAAATGAATACTATTGTTAATATTAATATTATTCTATGTTATTTTGTGTTTGAGTTTGTGTGACTGAGACTGTGGATCAATATGTTTGTTATGTAACCTGTATTGTGAGACATTGTGGGTGTTTTGGGGTTTGTCTTACTGTAAAATGTGTTGCGTTACTGTCAAATGCATTGTTATTTTTTCTGTCTAGGCCCCTCTCATAGACTCTTCAGCTTCACAGAGTGGCCCATTTCATATTAATATAAATGCAAAATGTAATGTTCTTACTTGGATCTTCTAAATATATTTGTAAATAAATGAATGAAATGTTAACAGTGCAGAGTCACATATCGTATAATGAGCTGAATCAGTGAACTCAGACAGAACAATGAAAGAGTAACAAAACCAACTTCAGTGTTAGATATCATACCACAGTAGTAGTTAGATATGTGTAAATCAGTTATTAAACCTTCCAAATCTGGCAAAAATTGTAGATTAAGTTTAAGCATATTGTAGAAGACCTCCTGTGTTTCTCCTCTCAGCTTCAATAGAAACTCTTGACTAGTCACAGACGGGGGTATGAAACAGGTGGCCAGCAGGTGGTATGACTAATGTTTCTATTTTTAAACTCCAGTTTCCCAAAGCAGCATGAAAAGGCCTTGCATCTCTCGTATTTAGTACCCCACCCCCCAAAGGGAAGGTGAGAGTATTGGATTTTTATTTATTTTTTGTCTATCTATTCATTGTCAGCAACTTTACACGAAACCTACTAGACCAGGTTCCCAATTTTCATGAAAGATGCAAGGTGGTCCACAATAGAACAGATTACATTTTGGTGAATGTAGATCAATGGTCAAGCTCACCAAAAAAAATGTCCTACGAGAAAACTGCATATACTTTACTGCTATTAGATTGTCTGATGTCAACATTCCCGCACCACATACAAGTTAGCCTCTTCTAAATTTAGCATTTTGACAAGTCCTATTGTGAGAGCAAAAACAAAACAGCAGCACACCACACTTAATTCAATTAATCAGCTGATCTCAGACTTCAGAGTTGATTGGTCAAACTGTGAACTCTTAGTTGGTTGGAACAAAAACCTGCAGTGGAATAGTTTACCCATGCCTACTATTAAAAAAAAATGAAATGGAAATTGGTGATTTGCCCTATCACTTATCTTTGCATAATCACATTTTTGGTGAGTGTGACCTTTGACCTACGTTCCCCCAAATTTAATGAGCTCTCTTCTGGAAGGCCTCACACCTTTCCTGAAGATTTCATAGAAATTGGGCCAGACAAAAAAGTAAACTAACCAAAAACAATACCCCTTGTCTTCCCTTCGAGGCCAAGATAATTAGCCATCATCAAACAAAAGGTAAAACTTAAAATAAAATAAGTTCCTAAAAATCATATTTTGTTTGTTTAGTTTTGTTATTTCTCTTTTCGAAGGTTTCTATTGTAAACATTTCCATGAATCCTCTTAATCATGTAGCTTTCATTTTCTCTGTACTTTACCTCCGAAATCAGCCACCACTGCATGTCCGTCCTCATAGAGCAGAATATTGTGACTGGAAGAAGCAAAGGGAAAAAAACAAAACAACAACTGATCATTGGGAGCAGTTATTTCCGTCTACCGATAACTTCCCACCACATATACAATCAGTGTGTCGCACCTGTTGAGGTCCCGGTGAATAATAGGTTGTGTGAGGTTGTGCAGGTACTCCATGCCCTTGGCCACATCGATGGCAATGATGAGCTTGGACTGCAGGTCGATAAGCCTGTCCAGTGACACATCATTAAAACAGAAGCCACTTAGTGCCAGATCAATGGTCCCTGCCAATCACACGCAGCACTTAACACAGATCGATGGGGCAGTCTATAAAGACCGCACCTGAGAACACAGTTAGCAGAACACTTCATCGGGATCAATGATGGCTCTGTGCCGCAGCAGGAGTGATTGGTGAGACGACGATCACCTGAATCCACTAAGACACTGAATGCCTCATTAAAGTTGTTTGGGGTCTTTTTACATCCTAGTGTTAACATACGGTCTCTGCAAAGCGAATCAAATGACATTTACGCCATATAACACATCAGTTTGCTTTATTGGGTTCAGTTTAACAAGAGAGGAAACAACTGTGATCAAATGTTTATGTGGGAAAATAAAACCATGTATTATTTGCTTAGATTAGAGCCCGACCAATATTGAGAAAAAATATTTTATATTATGTTGTACTAGTTCTGTTACATTAGGTTATGTATTCTATGCTATGTATGGGATGTGATGCTATGCTAGGTGTTACTGTTATTCTAATGTTATGTTATATTATGCATGCCATGTTGTACAGTGTTATTCTAATATTATGTTACGTTATACTATCTATGTTATGTTATCTTATGTTAGGTTATGTTATGCTAAGCTATGCTATGTTACAATATGCTACTCCATGTTATGTTATTATGTTATGTTACCCTTGTGTGTCTAATACTCTAGGGTGAAGGACTCCATAGCTCACCTCTTCTGCTCATGTAGCAGGGAAAACAGTGAGCCTCCAGCGATATATTGGGTGACAATAGCAAACTGGCTGGGGTCGTCCAGACATGCTCCCACAAAGTGGATGATACAAGGATGGTTGAGACGACAGAGTATAGAAACTTCTCTGCAGAACATGTCCACATCTGATTTGGAGCAGTACGTGTTGGCTCGATAGCTAGAGTGAAGAATGATTGAATCATGAGGTTCGTTTAATAGATAGTGGATACAAAATGACTTCTGTAGTGGTTGTAGTTGTACCGTTTTATGGCCACTATTTGGTTTCGACATTTGCCTTTGTAGACCCTCCCGAAGGAGCCTGAGTGTGAAAAACATCTGAGGTCATAATACCATCAGTTTAGGGAGCACAATAGTTAAGACAAAGAAAAATAATTACCTGAGCCAATAATTTCGTTAAACTCCAACTCAGACAGCTGTAGGTGGAAATGAGAAGGGAGACTTGCTCTGAGGAGGAGAACTTCTGCCTTCTCTGAGACAGACACAGAGTCTTTATCACAAAAAGCTGATTTACAGCACACTGTAAAAGCAGCTGCACAAACACAAACAGCCATATAGTCTAATTAAATACAATTACCATAGCTTGACTTGAGAAAAAACTATGGGACACCTGGTTTAAGTTAGTGTCAGCACCGGAAGACCCTCATGGACGATACAACAGTAAAACAAGAAGAATAAATGCTAATTCAAATACACTGCATGTAGGAATTTTCAGGGACATTACGAAAGCTATTTTGGTTTGATACTGGTCAAATGTATTTCAGTTTTACTGGGGAAGATATCAAAACAAAATTGTGTTTAAGAAACTGTTATCACAGTTTGAATGAATGTAACTGACAAGACAATTTTTATATTGTCCAAAAATTATTTCCTAGAATCAAAGCATTTTACTACATTCATATAAATTTTTTTTGCAGTGCAGTGCAGTGTGGAGTTACAATTATTAATCAGTTCATTGGTGACTATGGATTGATTTAATGTGGAATTTTTAATTGTCAATCACTGGTAATAGTATAACTGGTAATATATATATATATATATATATATATATATATATATATATATACACAATAATATAATATCATATAAATAAAAAGGTTTCTGTCCTGTTTTTTGGAAATTACAGATCAAACAACATTTTTGAAAACATGTTGGACTTTGAAAATACATATAATTTTATAGAGAATAATGAACATATTAGTCAATAATGAAAGTAACAGTATTAGTTACAACTTCAGTCAGACAAAGTAGTAATGCATCGGCTTGCTTTTCAATAATTCAGTGCCCCCTCTAATTGAATCTGCACTGGACAGGTTTGATAATACTCAGAAAGCTCAAATGAAAATATGAATAAAATACTCATATCTTTGCATATGACATGTGAACATCACACAGGTGGGGACACCAGCAGAGACGTCAGAGAGAAGGAACGCAGCCAAGTGGTTTTATGAGCAACAGAGAGCCCCGTCACTCAGCCACACACACGCACACACACACACGGTGTCATCATGTTATCTCCCAAGTATGTGAAGTGTGGGAAGGATGCCACGCTTGAGTCCACCTCACTACCTTTAGTCATGCTTTTGATCTTTCCCAGAGGAGACGGGACAGAAACGTAGGAGCCATCTAGAAAAAGAGTAGGAATATTCAGACAGATTAACGCAGTCACTATGTGCTTTATTCACAGATAATTTATCTCTATCCACTATCAAACCACTATCACTCACCCCCTCCTGGTTGAGAGTACTCATTGCAAGGGGAGTCATCTGGACGTTTGTAGTGTTTCAGTAAAGTGACAATAGCATCATGTCCTGAGAGCAGAAAACACAACAAAGATTACAAGCAACAGCCCTGCACTGATGAACTGGCAACATGTCCAGAGTGTTCCCCATTTTTAGACATAAGTAGCTGGTATAGGCTCCAGCAACCCATGTGACCCTAGTGAGGACAAAGTGAGTTCAGAAAATAAATAAATAAATGAATGAATGATTACAAGCAAAGGATTTTTGACTTAGTTGTGTCATAATGGGAAGACCTAATTATTTCTCAGACTGTTAATTCACATAAACCAACACAGAGGAAATGTTTTATTGCGAGATTACACTACAAGTTTTGTAGAGTTTGGTCTGAAAGGTGTTTTTAACCAATTTTTGGGTGCGGAATCCAAAGTTGATCTTAGTTTTTCTCTATCACATCAAGTTTTGAACAATAGGATCCCTGTTTTCTTTTTTTTTTAAAAATACTGTACTTGACAGGTATGTGCTTGTATTTTTAGTATTTTTAAATATTGACATACAATCAAATATGGAAGAAACAGGCATGACTGCAATGTTTATTTAACAATATTATGTTTTTATAAAGGATATCTCTACTGTAACTGTACTGATCTATTGGGAGATGCACACACCTGTCACTGCACTGTCTCAATACTGACTGATCTAACAAGTTTCCACGTAGCTGTAGATGCAGTTTTAGAATCAGCATGTCAATTTTAGTTTTAATCAGCATAAAAATCTAACTCAATAGAAATTCTTTGACAAATTGTTCCCCTGTGTTATTAAAGTTAAAGTAGCTCTAATATTAGTAAAACACAGATCAAGACAAGTGCAAAAGTTTTTCACACTTAATATCGTGACTTTTATTTGATTTGTCATGTGTCTGTCAGTTTACACCAGGGCAGTTATAGCTACACATGTAGTTTACTGGAGATTTTTGCCACAGAATCTGAGTCCTTTGATTTTCAATGATCGGTTGATACCAAACTTCTATAATACATTAAAAGAATGGAAAGCAACTAAATAGATCCAGGATGTCCCTTTGTTGTAAAACAATTGTGAATGTAGTATTTCAGTAAAATAGTAAAACTTGAACAATAAAGTAATCAACCATTACTGTACACACACTGGAAGAAACAATCCCATGTGTTTTATGGGGGGAAAAAAACTGGTAATCCTGTAAAAACACATCAAACTGTAAACATATTTACAAAGGTGGGATTTGAACTGCCAACCCTTTGGTGACTGGTCAGTCTACTGTACAAACTAAACCACAGCTACCTGTTATTGTATGAACCTAAATGATTCTTTTTTATTATTTAGTTTTTAAAAAAAAGGTAAATAGGCTGTTATTTCAACATTGTGTTCTTTCACTTTAAATGGTACCACATTGTTTTTCAATTTACACTTTATTTTGTCAAAACAAAAGTAATGCATCATTTCTACATACAAATCTGGTTTTGTTAACATACTCTTCCTGTAAAAACTATAGCTATATTTGATTTAATCGTTGACACAAAAATCGTAGTAAATAAACAACTTTGCATGTTTTTTAACTTACAGTATTTTTGCCAAATTTTGCTGTCACTTTTGTTTTGTGCGATAACAAATAAACCTTATAAATTCAATAAATCCACTCCTCTCTTTACTACTTCATGTAATTCCAAGTTTGCAATAGCATTGTTGTTGTCGTCTACTTTTCACAATTTTACTTTTACTTTTTTTTTACTTTTCACATCGTATTTCGCTGCTTTTCTGGCATCAAACCAATAGTATCAATGCATTAACCTCCTTTATGGAGTTCAGACTAATGACAGTTTGGTTGACGGTCTGATTTTACATGATTACAACACAGTAATAAATACCAAGCTGCTCCTGTTACCAGTTGTTTTAAAATATTATAGATCAGATAAATACTTCTATTTAAACATATATTATTTCCACTTGCTGATCAGGATGTAATAACTGATTCTGATCATATAATGGGATTGGGACATTCATATAGTTTACCACCACCAGACTGTGAATGTGTGAGTGAATGAATAATGGATCCTATGTACATGCTAAATAGAAAAGTGCTACATAAATATAATACTATTTTCCTGTACATTCCAGTTATATCTTTATACAGAAGCTGAGAAACACATATTGTTGGCTGAAGACGTTGGCACAATATGTACTCAAATAATGATTTTTTTTTTTTCCGTTTGATCTCTCTTCAAATTTCAGGATCAAACTCACCATCCTGCAAACACACCTTTTTCATAAGCCCACATCAGACACGTCTGCTCATCCTTTTCCCCACTAGACCTGCTGGGGTCACAGGCCACCAGGTTCATGTCTGCCCCGCTGTCCAGTAGGAACTGCACCAGACGGATGTGACCATGGAAACAGGCACTGTGCAGAGCTAGACAGCAGCCAAGGGTTTAGTATTTACACATGAGTGGAATGAAAATGTGCAGTTAACTTCATTGAACCACACTGGTGAAGAATTGTGTTCCAGTAGTTTGAGGGGAACCTGTGTGTCCATCTCTGCCCTGGTGGTTGATACTCATAGCATTTTGGTCGAGCAGGAACTTGACCATCTCCAGATCTTTACCGTAAGTACATGCACTGAAAAACCAAAAGAAATATATCGCATGAGAAATACAGGTAATAGAAACATTGTGTGATAAACATCATGTTCAGTGTGTGATATTTAATGACATGTAGAGGATACAGTTGACTGGAAACAGAGCAAGGATGACAGGTTCAAAATGAATCCAACGTAGATCTTAAAGTTGTTGATTTTGTCACTTTGTCTCATTGATTATTTTATTTTATCATTGGATATTTATTCAGTGTTTCCTTCAAGGATGTCTTCGTATGGTTTTATTTTTTTCCCCCCATGTGTTAAAATAAGTTTGTATGAATGTATTTTATTCTTCGCATTCCTTTTCAAATGTGCAAATGAAGACATGTTTTGTTTGGTTTTTCATGTACATGTCCTTTAGGTGTCTTTTTTCTTTGTTTGTTTGTTTTTATTTCATTACTAGGGATGTCATTACATTTTAGGAAAAGTAGGTCAAGCTCCAAAAATTTTTTCCTTTTTAATTATAATGGGCAGAAATTTACATGCCTATAAAAACATCAATTATGTTTGAATTTGCTTCAAACCTGACATATATATATATAGAAAGAGAGAGAGACAGAGAGAGTTGATATGCTGACATCAGCACATACATAGACATAATAACATCAGCTGGATCAATGCACAAATAAGCTACAATATGTGCGAGGGGTGGGGTTTATGTGATGGGCATCATTTGTTTACTGATAGACAGCTAGACCAAATTTCTATTTGATATATTCTCCTAACAAAAATATAAAATGACTTTGATATTGTTAGACTCATAGCATAATTGCCTAAGTCATATTTTAACCAGATTGTGATATTTCCATAAGTTTATTTTCTTGACACTGCTGATTCATTTTATATAGATAACACAATTTGGACAAAATATGACCTGGGTGATTATACTATGAGGCTAAAGATATGCAATACTTGATGAAGTTTGAAAGGTAAAAAGCAGAAGAACTTCTGCTTTTTAACTTTTTAAGTTGATTCTTCTGAAGAAGAGTCTGTCCACAGTAGCATGTCAATACAACAATGAATGGTAAACCTATTCCCTGTGTAGATATAAAATATTCATTTTAGGGCCACAAAAAAACTGTCCATCTCATGTTTTTTCCAATGATGAAAACACAAGTAGGTTCTTTAGTTAGATCCTCCTAAATCGCACACACTGAACCTTTAAATAACTCCATGAGACAAGAGCTTAGACATACCTATGAAGTGCCGTCTCACTGAATATGTTCTCCTTTGACAAACTGTCCGTACCAGAAAGTTGGATAATCTCTTTTGCCGTTGCAGACTTTCCATTATAACAAGCCCTGATGGAACACAGCATTTGATACATCAGCTCCTGTTCATCATTTACCACAAAACATGATGTAAGTGTACTGACGGCATAAACATTTACAATATTTACAAGTGTAATGGAGTGTCCCCGTAGATGTTGACAGAGTGAGGTTGTATGTCAAAGTTGCCCTGGAGAAGGAAACGCACAATCTCGTGATGACCAAATCTAGCACAGAAGTGGAGTGGAACGTGATCCTCGTTGTCCTGGGCATTAACTGTAAAGGAGCACGAGAGTCAGAGGCACGTGAAGAAGAGATCCAGATAATCATCCTAACCCACAGAGAGAGCGTTGACCTGAGTGGAGCTGAGCCACAGTGGAGGGAAGCTGACTGACTCGTGTTAATGTAGACCCTGAATGTAGGAAGGGTCTGTGAAATATGACTTTTTTTTTTTTTTTACACAGTGGAGTTCTTTAGTTTAATCTTTTTAGTAACTAGTAGTTTAATCCTTTAAACTTCCAAGGGTCCACATATAGGCTGGAAATGTTGAGCAAACCACCCAAAAATGTTCCAAATATCACATGACCTAATGTAGTTTGACAATGGAGGTTCTCACACATCGGAAGATATAAATCAGTACAATCACTCATTTCAAAATACAACTGGCAAACAGCTGATGTGAACCTTTATGTCTCATAATTATTCACAAAGGAACAATATTGTAGCATACGCAGTCATAGTCCAACAAAAACATACAAACAAACAAATAATTGTCCAAATGTAGACCAAAACACATCAAAACATCAATAAATATGGACAAATGGCTATTGCATCATTTAACAGGACCTGCCTCCAATATCCCAGTTTTCATCTTAATATTTTCATTTCATTATAATATAAGCAAACATCAACTGCATGTTATTAAAATGGTTCAAGAACAGCATTCAATTTACTTTATTAAAAAATGTAGGCCAAATTGAGTGGAAGTTTAAAGGGTTAATGTTGTTAGGGTTCCTTTGTTTTGCTAGACTTCTTTGTTTCACTGGCTTCCTTTGTTTCACTGATGGGGCTCTTGAGGTAAAATGCTTCACACCTTGGTCAACACAGCAGATTTACATATGCACAAAAGGATTGTAAATGACAGGAGATAAGATGTAAAAACACAGTGATTACATTTTCATTATGATTTTTTATATACATGATTATTTATTCTGAATAAAATAATTCAGAATTAAAATAATTTGTATTTTCATGACAATGTTAATGTCAACTCAAGGTTTCCATGGGAAACACATTTATTCAGCTATTCCACTTTTAGAGCTGGGGGTAGAGAGAGTTGTGATTGGGCAGAACGCCAAAGTGATGTTTCGATGTCTACCGGAAGAAGACAATCACATCCAGTTTCTGTTTCTTTTCATTTCAATTAGCAACATGGAAGACCAAATACTACATGTGATTTTTACTTTTATTTTTGTAATAGTTATGAAGCAGCAACTGGCCTGAATCAACAAACTAATTCATTTTGATTGTCTGAAGAAGAGAAGGATGTTAGAGAAGTAAAGACAACAAGCAGAACAACAACCACAACAATCCCAGCAACGTGAAATATGTGCATCATCGTGAGAAGACAAGGAGCATGTGCAGAATGACAGGAATAACATTAAAGAGGAATAAACTGTTTTTGTGTCCAAAGAATTATTCAGTTCAGAATGAAAAGTGGAATAAACCAGTGACTTTATTCTAAATTAAGTTTAATTCAGCATAGCCATTTTTAACTGGAATTAGGTGTTTGCACGGTCATCTTAAAGTAAAATTAACCTTTATTATGAATTAAACAGGAATAAAAGCTCATGTACACCAGCTCATTTCCATTTAGTATATTTGATGTTGGTGGCCCCAATTCACCCAAAGGGGATGGGGGTAAACTAAGTTAATCGGGAATAATCTCATATGTGCCTTATGTAGATTTCTTCTCTCTTGTTTATTATCTTTTAAGATTGTATAAATGTTTAGTTTTTAGCTTATATATTTTTCATATATGTGTATATATACTTTTTAATTTTTTCTATTTATTTCTTTGGAAAAAGGGTCAGAGAGAAATGCCATTTCAGGTCTCTGTATGGGCACACATGGAGCAGAACTGACAAATAAAGCAAACTTTGAAACTGTTTACAAGGACTGTAAAACTGAGGTGTTAGAAAAACAGGGCCATTCCATTCTCTTTTGTGTGTGTGTGTGTGTGTGTGTGTAGGTTCCAACAATAAAACACACTCACTGTATCCAGTACTGTATAGTAACTATGTACTTTACCACTGTATTCAAGTATGTTTTGAGAGAATTTGCGCTGTACTGAGTATTTTTTCTTTCCCTTTTGCATCACTACATTTCTTAACTCAATTGGATATTTCTAATCCCATATATTTTTAATGGACAGTATCATTTCACCACTGAGGTTACCAGTGATGGCAACAAAGTCAGGAAGTTGATTTGACATTAGGTCTAATCACATAACATGCAGGTGTAAACGATGGTCCATACTTAACCTGTCAGCAGTCTGTTGATTGAGATAACATTGAATATTCTGACTGCCTTTGGTTGGTATTAACATTTACTTTTGCTTTCATTACTTGAGTACATTTAATGATAGATTTTTTTTGACATACAGTATTTAAAGGGGTCATATTTTGATAAATCCACTTTTATTAACTTTTGGTTTGTTTATTGGTGTATCTGGACCCTAATAGTTAAAAAAAAGAACCAAATTTGAACGCTTCAGGTCCCGCAAAGCTATCTTTATATTAATTTTAGCAACAATCTAGTAGATTTGTACAACATTTTCTTAAATCCTGCTTAATATGTTATGTCTATAACTCGTTATGTCACAACATTTTCACATATGAGTTCCAAAAGTCCAACGAACATTTCTCCAAGTAAAACATAATTCTTTGTCAGCAGCAGTTGTAGTAAAAAAAAAATTAAAAAATTTGCCCCAACTTCAAGCCGATTACTGAAAATATTCAGTTGTTAGTTGAACAGGACAGAGCAGTAAAGTCAAGAACCTGGAAGGGGTGGGGTGTGAAGTGGTTCATATGCATTTAAAGGGCCAGTATTCAAATACACCTATCTGGTGTCATTGGTCAGCAATAGAGTTAAAGATAGACCTGTGAAGTTGAATTAATGAAGAATTTAGATGCAAATAAAGTATTTGCAGTTTATGCAGACCACAGGGAAATGTTTAACTACAGTAAATGCTAAATACTTAAAGGTGTAATTCCACTGAAAACCACTTTCCCACGCTCCTTTTCAAATCTGATGGGTCACCCCGACTTACCAACACATGCTGCCTTTGAAAGTGGTTTGTCACCTCCACTGGCTACATACCGCATTCACAGAAAACAACAACAGGAAAAAAGCTGGCGGACATTAGTGTGAGGTAGCATTAGCATTAGCATCTACAAGAGAAGACGGCACCACAGTAGCTGCTGCACAAACTGGAAAAAAAATCGCCGATCAAACGGGTTCGTGTGCTCTCTGTGGAAATACATAAAGCCTTGTTTTTTTCCCCCTGCACGTTTTCAGATCAAGCAACGGCACGAAACGTAGCTGGATGCTCCTTGGGTGAAGCTAAATACATACACAGCAAGAGGGGAGGGGGAGTGTTCCTTCACGCATTCTGAGCCAATCAGAGACGCCTCGTGAGAAGGAATGAGGAAGTACTGGTAAACTTTTTTTTTTTTTTTTTTTTTCCTTTTTTCTTTCTTTTTTCATTTTTTTCCTATCTTTATTTGAAGTACTGGTAAACTGTTGTCAACAAGTCATTTTTTCTACCATGAAAGAAAGTAATCCAGACGTTTTTTAAAAAAATAGAACCAGCACACAATGTATTCAATAACAATGGAGAACACAGTAATATTAATTAAATAACCATGGAATGACAGATTTAAAGATTTTAACTTGAGTAACATTTCAATTAGTCACTTCAACTTATACCAAAGTAAGTTTATGGTTTGGTACCCGTACTTCTACTTGTGTGACTTTGGAGTACTTTATACAACACTGACTGTATGTTTTAATCTCAGGTCTAACCATTAGCTTTGCTTCCATCAACCATCAGGAGTTTGACGATGCCAAGAAAACCCTTTGCTCCAGCAAGATGCAGTGGTCGGTCACCTACCTCACCACTGGCATTCACATCAGCCCCAAACTTCAACAGCAGTTTTGCCACCTGGAAAAAGCAGGAACAAAAACACATCTGACCAATAGGGAAGAAGAACTAAAATGATTGTCTGAGCTCAAGTACAAATTTGTTTGACTTATGTTTCTATGTGCATTTATTGGTTTATTTGATAAGGACATCACTCATTAATCAACAGAAACATGAGAAACAGAAATAGCCAACAGGGTTTCATTTTTGTTTTTCATCGCTGGTCAGATCTGAATTTAAACTTGTATTCTAATTATACGTCTTGGTATCTCTGCTCAATGACATCAGAAGAGACAAAGTAATTGAATTTAAATTCATATTTTGAAACTGTGTTGCAAAGGTAAGGACTGAATTAGGACAAAACACTTCAGTCCTGATACACACATTGATTTGGCAAGTGAGCTTTAAGACTCTGTAATTAAGGCTGTTGTTCTGTAAATGTTTCGACTAATTATACATGTTGTTTGTATGTGAATGTGAGGAATTGTAAAGCTCTTTGGGCGCCCACTGGTGTATAAAATGTGCTACATAAGTACAGTCCATTTACCATCTACCATTAAGAACCATTCCATAGTCATTGAACTCTGCCCATTATTGTTCCATTCTCCAAACCCACATGCTTCCCTCTGAGCATGCTCTGTTTCATAAAAGTCAAAGAATGACAGGGTGGTGCAGTGGTTAGCACTCCTGCCTCACAGCAAGAAGGACCCTGGTTCGATTCAAACATCGGACCTTTCTCCTTGTGTCTGTGTGGATTTCCTCCGTGTACTCCAGTTTCCCTCCACCATCCAAACACATGCACTAATAGGTTAATTAGTTAATCTAAATTGTCCATAGCCATGAATCAGATAGTGATTGTTGGTCCATATATGTTCAGCCCTGAGATGAAATGGTGATTCATACAGGGTGTACCCCACCTTCACCCATTGTTGCTGGATTAGGCCCCCAGTGACCCCCATGACCCTAGTGAGGATAAGGCGGGTTCAGGTGACAAGACAGAATGACAAAATGTTAGTGTCATCAGCCAGAGGTTAGTTAGATTAGTTTTAGGGGTTTTTTTTTTGTTTACTTTTACTCAATAAACACAGAAAAATCTTTAGAATTTGTTTGTGTGTGTCTGATGCAGCCACATATTTTGAAGTGCAAAAAAATAAATCTGTAAATATTTCATTTCATGATAATATTTGAGATTGTGTACAATTTTAAAGGTGTCTGAAAACGTTTTTCCACTACTGTAAAACATATATTGAATGAGCACTACCTCTAATAACAGGAAAATGGAGCATATTAAAGCAGCAGTATATTGTTTTTGCTAAAAGGTTTACCTGCTCATGGCCATTGTATGAAGCAATATGTAGAGGAGTAAAAAATAAAGCATCTTGGACATTCACAAAAGCTCCATGCTGTAGGAGTATATCAGCTGCCTTGGAGCAAAAGAAAAATACAATATCATTGGATAAATGTCATGACATTACACTTGTTAATTTTCTTTTCTTTCATCTGCCCTCACCTCATGGTGTCCGGCTAATGTGGCTACATGCAGGGCAGTGAGTGCACCATAGCCCACCTGCTGCACATCTGAGCCTCCATGGAGCAGAGCAGTCACCAACTCAGCATTATCCTGCAGGCAAGAAACAAACAAACAAAACAAACATATACACATGCACACAAGCACACACACACACACACACACACACACACACACACACATATATATATATATATATAGTAGAAAACAATTGCTCCACCTTGAGCTTCATCTTAGCCATTCAATTATGCAACTAACTCGTCATGTTGGCTTTGTGTGTACTTGTACTCCACCATGTGGTAAAACCTAGAAAGCTTTTCATTACATGACATTTAACACAATGTAGACAAAGACAAACACTGCAGCAAAAGAGAGACAAGTACACAAAACATCCCTCTATAGACTTTTATTACTGCTGTCACCTTATAAGCAGCCAAGTGTAGCGCAGTGAAGCCGTTCCTGGTCAGTCTGGATGGACGCAGACCTTTGACTATCAAGGAGCGAATGTGGGTCTTGTTCCCTGTTGAGTGTTGGAACATCAGTCACTTGGATCAAATTTACTACAAAAGTGTGACTCATTTATGTGAAAAATTGAGCCAAAGTTTCAGTTCAGTTCAGTTTCAGTTTATTTCCAGCACACAAAATCATCAATAGATCAATCACAATGGTCAGCAAAACATCCTTCGTGGACTCAAAAAGAAGTGGGAAGAACTCCCACCCCCTTTTTACAAAGTAATTCTATGTCTTAACAAACTGTTTTATATCTGTTTATCCTTAACACAAAAACATCTACAATCATTTATAATCACATTATTTTAAGTCACCTCAGACAATGCTATTTGTATAATCACCTAAAAGTATATTTATATTCACTTTATATTTACTACAAATACAGTATTTAACATGATAATTTCTCCTAGTCATGATTGTTTATATTAATTTTATACATCCTTCTACATTATAACAGAATTCTCACTTTGTCAAATAATGTTCTGTATTTGTATATGTTCTGTGTTTTACATCCTTTTAAATACACAAATTGAAAATTCACAGAACATCAAACAAACTAAAGACATCACAGTGAAGCATTATTAGAAAAAGTGAAAAAAAACTTTAACAGACACAAACAGATCTTTTTTTCTATTATTTTTTGTGTGGACTGTACCAAAGGTCATCTCTCAACAATAATGCCTGTTGGTTTGCACTGTACCATTTTGTTTAGAGGTTATTAATAGAGTGTGGTCATGCATACCTCCACAAACACAGCAGAGATGCAGCAGGGACAGCCCCTTTTCTGTTCGGTAGCTCAAGTTCACCTTCTGAAAAGCCTCATCAGAGCTGAAACAGAAAAGTCAACATCAGCTGCTGGTAATAATTGAAAACTGACGGGAAATAAAAGGACACTGCATAGAAAACAGGCAAGGAGCAATAATAGTTATTATTAATTTAACTGTTAATATAGCGGTGTGTACTGACAAATGCTTTCAGAACTGATTCTACAGAATGTTTCTGATACCTGAAGGCCAGTTTCAGCTCCGGTACGCTGTTGTCTGGAAGCTGGAAGTCATCTTCTAACTTCTCAGTGATAACAGAGTAGGATTCACCGACCTTCTTCTTCCACTCATCTTCACAGTCACATCACAGATGAACATAAAACATGAATAATCAGGGAGTTAGCATCATTCTTATTACTTCTTCCACTGAAGCAGAATTACTGATTCAACAGTTTTGTACAGATTTTAACCCAAATACTTAGTATATTTCATTCCAAACACCAAAGTATTATAACTCATCAGTGTGCATGAAGGAGCTAAACAGACAAAAAAAAAAATACCTAAAGCCTCGTTCACAGTTTAAGACACACACGGAGGTGTTACCTGTGCACGTCTGAGAAGGTCTTGATTTGTAATTTCCCATTGGTTCCAACCCTTTTTGCGTGTGCTGTAGGTTTATGAAGTAGAGTAAAGCAGTAATACAATCTCTCACTCTTCCACAATCACACAGGTCCAGATAAAGGGGGGGATCATGACTGTGAGCTAAAAATAAACACCTTTGAGTGGAATGCCTAACAACTATGACAACTGATCTCCATGAACTGAATGTGTGCATTAGTGTGTGTGTGTGTGTGTGTGTGTGTATACTCATACTGTATAAGGAAAAGCAGGTCACCAGTCCCCCCCCCCCCATACACACACACACACACACACACAAAAACAGTCTGCTGGGGGACCATCATAGACATCCTGGACCTTCTAGATGCTATACACTATGGAGGACTAAATTTTCCAAAATTAAATAAACAGAAAAGTAAATAAATACATTATTAAATAATCAATTAAATATGTCATGAATTAATTCATTAAAATTTGAATTAAATAGATAAATGTGTTATTAAATATGTCATTAATACATTAAAATACCAATTCTCATACTCATCATCTAACCCCGCTTTATCCTCACTAGGGTCATGGGGGTCATCGGGGTCACTGGGGGCCTAATCCAGCTACAATGGGTGAAGGCGGGGTACACCCTGTATGAGTCTCCAGTTCATCTCAGGGCTGAACATATATAGACAAACAATCACTCACACAATCACTCAGATTAACCAATTAACCTATCAGTGCATGTGTTTGGATGTTGGGAGGAAACTGGAGTACCTGGAGAAAACCCACGCAGACACGAGGAGAACATGTAAACTCCACACAGAAAGGTCTGGTGTGGGAGGTAGTGTCCTTCTTTCTGTGAGGCACGAGTGCTAACCACTGCACCACCATGTTGCCCAAAAACATACCAACGTTCCAAGGCCCCAAATACTACCCCTCAAACCCTTCAAACATTCTAAAAATGTACCAATTTTGTATGAAATATGTGTTAAAAGATAAAGAAAATGTAGATTTACATGTAATTTATTGGTCTCAGTGGGGAAATGTGTCTTCACTGACTGAACATTAAACATTAAACCATTAAAATGAACCAGACATGCAGGTCATTTTCATACTATTGTGGTTGTTTTAATTGTCACTTTCGCCTCCAGTGGTGTTTGTTGACAGACGTTTGGTGGGGTGTCGATCCACAAGATATTGTTGCTTGAATGAAGCAAAAAAAAAAAAACTGCTAATGTAACAAGTGAAAATTATCTTAGCAAATTTCTTGAAATCAGATATTCCAGATGTATTGTCTAAAAATAAGTTAATATATGTCACTGAAAAGTTGCGAGATATTTTGACTACAAATGAGGAAAAATACATGAGGTAAGATTCAGATTTTTTTCCCTCAGTGTTTGGTGGAAACTGAGACACACTGAGGAAAATTTAAATCTTACCCGAAACATAACCATGTTTTCTCATCTTCCCCCAAACATACATACATATATATATGTATATATATATATATATATATATATATATATATATATATATATGTATATATAAAATAAAAACTGGGACCAACTAACACCATGGACTAAAAATACCCTCTTTCTTCTTCACTTTTAAAACGTTAATAATTTCTTTGTTTCTTTATTATTATAATTTGATTTTCTTTTTATCCAGATCTTGTTGCTACCATGGATGATATTGTTTGTAATGTTGATATTGTCTTGTTAGGTTTTTTTTGTTTTTTTCCCCGGCATCAAAATGTGGTTTAATTAAAAGCCCATAATAAAGTCAGCATTAAAAAATTAATAAATCATGCCCCAATGATGAGATGCAACAAAAGTATTTTACAGTGAGAGAATTCTGAAGCAAAAAAACCCCTCTACAGCACAACATCATTCCAAAGAACTGTATAGATAATAAAAGTGTGTGGTAAAATGTCAAATAGAAAAGACAACGCTCCAAGTACAAAAGTCACATTTTAATGAATCACATGTATTTAAAAAACTAAATGGATATTTTGCATAGAATAGTAGCCTCGAAGTGATGATGAATCCATTTTTGTATTTGTTACAAAAACTCATGATCCTAACATTTTTAATAATTACTTCTAAATATTAATCTGGTTGATTTAATAAGAAATTGCACTGATTACTGATCATTTTGAAATGTGTATGTTTTCACAAATCAAACATACAGAATATATTTTTAAAATTTTAATTATGTCATTAAATTAATCATTAAAAAAAGTCTTAAGACACAACAAGCCATATTTTGCATACTTTACACAGTACCTTGCTCTGCTTAGTGACAGTGAATCAAAAATATCACAAAGCAGAGGAACCTTTTACAAACTTTCACAGCCCGATGTTGAAATATGATTATGTGTTTGATGTATGTATACAGAGGTGCACATATATAATGTTATTCTTAAGTATCCTTGTGAATACATTCCATTAGGTATGGTTAGAAATGGTGTCTTTTTTTAACGTCTTTTGTCAGATTTTTAAATGGTGCTCAAACGTGTCCCGTCAGAGATAATGACTTTTAACACTCAACATCACATGTTGTCAAATAAAGTACAAAAACCTGGTCTATTTATGACTTAATTATTTCTTAAGACTTATATCTTGCAAAATGAATAACACAGATATAGATTAAATAAAGTTCCAAAGATAAATTTTAGTTTTAGTCTAAAATACCGGGAGGCAAAAATGTCCCATTAGAGACTTAACTTTAATTGATTCCAACATTTATTACCTCCACCTAAGAGGTATTAAATTCGGGTCTGTTTGTTGTTTGTTTGTGTGTTTGTCTGTCAGTAGGATTACGCAAAAAGTTCTTAATGGATTTTGATGAAACTTTCAGGAATTATAGATAATGGGAAGAACCCATTCGATTAATGAGCAATGAAGGTCAAAGGTCAAATGTCACACTAAAGGTCAACAGCTAAAACACATCAGTGGTAATATCTCAGGATTCAGACAAGATAGAATCTGTCGTTTTTTTTATTCACATCATCTCACCTTCAGACATCAGATGGATTAACACCTACAGTCACGTTCTGATGTCATATGATGCCATATCAAGCCTTGGCGGAGGTCTGCTGTCTCTGATTTCAATATAAAGTAGCTCCTTGTTTTGGATAATGGTTTATGGTCCAACTGAAGCAAAAATGACTTGAAAACTAAAAATGGGGCCCATTTACCAGCACTAATCTGTCAAATTATCTCTAAAATGTCCTCTAAGTGGCATTTCAAATAGTGTTTTTTGACCCATACATTTTTAAAAATTTATTTCTTCTAAAATTTTACTTAAGTATATTTATTCTATTTTTTTATTTTTATTTTATTTGACTTTATTATACTTTACATGTTGTCTGCCCTTAAACTAAATCAATCTGATCGGAAAACTGATCTATACAGTTAAAGTTTATAGACTCTATTGTTTCCCCCTCTGCAGTCTTAAGTCAGTGACAGTACAGTTTAATCAAGTACTAAAGAGCAAAATAAAACTTTGCCCATGACCTCAAATGCCTCTATTTGCTGACTCTTCTCTGTTTAATGTCGTCATACAGCCCCTTTCTTAACTTTAGCATCTCCTTCAAGTTCTTACATTGTAAAGACTCCTGCAGAGACATGAGCTTTACATCTTTTGCTAATGTGACGGAGGTTCCATTCAGGACAGCGTGGAGCATCTCCAGAGACAGCGCGAAAGAGCTTCTTTGGTCATTGCAAAGAGGAAACAGACAAGCATTCCACAAACTACAACAAGATGCATCCCTGGAAAACTTGAGCGCTTCATGGTCCAGCCCCCAGCAGCCCAGACATTCCACCAGGCTGACCCCGAAGAGCTTTAATGTCTGAGCGGGGGTTTCCACGCTCTGCTTCAGGTTGTCATTAATCCCAAAGATGACAGTTATGAACCCAGGTCTGTCCTGTTGGTTCACACACAGCGAGTGCACAAAGACCTGGTCAGGAACCACGAGGCCAGGACTGACCCAACAGCCGCTGATGATGGAGCCCCTTCCTACTGATGCGCCCACTTCCACTCTGGAGTATTCCACCACTGATCCACATCCCACAGAGCAGCTGGGGTCGACGATGCTGGACATAATGCAGCACCTTGTGGCGTCTTCAGGGTTCTGGTCATGATAAAGACTAAAGGCACACGACAAGAGGCCCAGCTCAGTTCTTAGGTTCACGTCTTTGGTGAGGTGAAAGAGGTACTCTGATGTGGTGCCGACATGATAAAACTTGGAGTTGTTGAGGAGGATGACATGTAAAGGTGTTCCTCTGAGAAGGTGGAAGATCTTCTGGCGGATTTGCACCAGACTGCTCTCCTCTTTGGTGACATTAGCGGTGTTGTAGGTGTACTCTATCGTAGCTTTAGGACCCAGGGCTTGGAGAAAATCTCCATATGCGTCTATCTCACAGTCCAAAGGCCCCACTTCCTTCAGCAGGTTAAGGAGACACTTGGCCGTGCTGAAGTCGACATAATACGTACTGTCCGTGTAGACGAACTCAGCATCAGATATAGAAACACAGCTGCTCTGTCTCTGGCAAACAGCTCCACTGTCTCGCATTTTATCGATGGTTGGCTTATGCAGAAAACCCAGGCAGGAAACAGTGTCTATTTCCGACTTGTACGACTTTTCATTTGTATCCAACACAAATACCCCATGAGTAGTTCCAATAGACAGTGGGGAGGGGTGTGCTAAAGCTGTGAAACCAGATTTATCAAACCTAACGCTCTCATCATCTGTAACACTGTACAGCTCTATGTCATCTGCACAGCTCACCAGAACGCCAGGCTTCATGTGCAATGGGAAATCCACATACATGGCTAGTTTGAGCTCCAGCATTTGATAAAGAGGGTCTCCCAAAGGCACAGCAGTGAAGATTTTTCCCAGGGCACTTGCACTGGGCAAACGCTGGCTCAACCCACCTAGAAAAATAATAGATTCAGTCAATTATTGCACAATTTGGATGTCAACTATCTGTTTTTTTCCTATTTTTCTACTGGCTTGTCTTATTGTTTGAGTGATAATAGACAACTTGACATCAACAACAGTGATTGTAACCTGTCCAGCTTTGTTTGTGTAGGTATACATCATGTATATTATATTCTATATCCTTTGTTGTACTTATCATTGACTACTGTGTGTAAGCCACAGTCATCCTCAGGGACATTCAAGTTTTACTTTAAGCTTTTTATAATAATAATAATTCATAAGTAACTCACACTCAAAAGATGATGGAAGGGTATTGGCTACATAATGTATTAAAGACAGACCAATATTTATGTCTTTTTCTTGTATTGGTGTGTTGCACTGGTTGATATGCTCTTTTTTTTCCTGCTATGATTTACTGACAGGCAATGTTTATGGCACCTCCATGTATCTGGAGATACTGCTGTCCACAATGAATACAATTATTTTTGGTGTGGTAATATTGATTAGGTTATCTGTCATAATTTTTATTTTCTAATTGGAAGTAAACAACATTTTCTGACATTTGTTGTTGTTTGACAGTGAGGAAAAAAATCAATAGCAGTTCCAACTATTAACTTGGAAAAAGTGGATTAAAAATTTTGGTGGCCCAAAAAATTAATATCAGTCGATCGCTATAATTTATACAATATTATAAAATCTTGATGATTGTCCTTTTATTTGACATGGCGTAAGTAAAAACAATTGTACTGAGTCAAATCAGTAGTTTTTCTCATTTATGTTTTAGATAGATATATATTTAGAATAAGAATAGAATATGGTTTTATCACCTTTATTTTTTTTACACTCATTGTCACCATTTACATTCCACATTTTAAAGATCCAAAAATAAATAAATTGTGTAAAGTATTTCTGATGAGCAATGTCCTTCAGGAAAGAAATGATCATCAAAAATATAGATTTTTATTGGCAGTACCTTTATGTTTGCATCCATTGTTTTCTATCAAGGTAAATTATTATGGTTTATTAGTCAAATATTAGACATCAGCCACTATTACAGCAGAGGTGGTCAAAGTACTCCCATTCTGTACTTAAGTAGAAGTACAGCTACTTGTGTGAAAAATACACTGGTAAAAGTAGGCGTACTGATTCAACTGCTTTACTTAAGTAAAAGTGAAAAGGTACAACGTCTTAATTGTAATATAGTAAAAAGTAAAACTGCATTTTTATTTTTTGCTATGGGTGATATGCATTTAATCAAGAAAAAATACAAAAAATGTCAAAAATATTCAAAAATAAAGCTTTTAAATTGTTAAATTGAGTTATTGTGTAGATCATGTGTGTAGATCATGTGTTTTGTGGGTATGGACAGGAAATTTAGGAAAAATTAAACTCATAAATAGAAGATTTTTTTTAAAGCATAATTATTAGATTTTAAAAAATCTAAATTGTGAGATTAAAAAAATCTAAATTATGAGGAAATGTTTTTAAATTATGAGATAAAACATCAAAATTATACGATAAAAAGTCAAAATAATGATATAGTAAGTCACAATTTCTGATTATTTTTCATACTGTCACATTTGGGTAGTTTGAAAAAGTAATGAGTCTATTTTGAGAATGTAAAGCGTATAAAGTACAAATATTTATATAAAAATGTAGGGAGTAAAAGTAAAAAGTTGCCAGAAAAATAAATACTCAACTAAAGTACAGATACCCAAGAAAATTACTTAAGTACAGTAAAGGAAGTACTACTACTTAGTTACTTCCATCTCTGTATTAGAGTAAGACTGTCAGTAATAATAGTTCGTATAATGTACAATCACTGCAGATAAATTAATCAGGCTCTTGTATCACACAACATTGCAACTCTTAATAGGTTGGTATGGTAAAAAGGAAGAAAGAGATGGAATAATTTGCAGTGGAAAAAACTCTTCAGTGTCAAACCTGCGTGGATGAGGATGACTCTCAGTGTGTTCAGAGTCTTCTCATAGATGTCATAGAGCTGCTGCAGTGTGCACAGAGTGGAGCCCCCGTTCCCTTCAAAACACACGGTCATCACGATAATGAAGTGAACTGTGACAGTATTCAGAGAACAACGAGTGGGCTGTGATTTTCTCACCTATTTTAGATCCAGGTGGATCTGAAAAGACCAGGTATTTCACTCCCAGAGGCAGCTCTTTCCTGTCCACTTTGTCACGGATCTGCAGCTCGTACGCGTCCCTCTGGTTGTGGTCCACAGCAGTCACAACCACCACATCCCAGAACTCACCAGGCTGCACCTCCCGACCTAAACGCGGAGAATAAACACTCATAACTCAGCCTACTCACTTTGCTGACAGTTAAATGAAGGTGGTAATATTTAGCTCGTATAAAACTCACCGCGGAGAAAGTTAAACTTTAGGAGCTTTTCTTTGGTTGCATTTTGTAACTTTCTGGCATATTCTTCATCCATACTGTCCTGTCCAAAGTACAGCAACTGTCAGAGAAGTTTATCCACTGGAACACATGATAGTATATTTTAGGTGTCTGTCATCTGTATCTTCTACTTCCTGGTGCAGTCACGTGGGCCTCGCGTAGAAGTGACGTCATGGACCCGCCTCCATTTACACATTCATTTTGGGTATAAAAGTACTAATTCCAAAACAATTCTAGCAAATATTTAAAAAGCAAGTATTACGTGAGAAAAAAAGACAGAAACAAAACAAAGTAGTAACATAAATCTGTTTTTTAAAAAGAGTACGAAAAATATTTCTAAAGAAGTATATGGAAGAGGAAGAATGTAACTGTGGTTGAGTTAGTGTGATTGTTGTGTGTATGTGAGTATAGGTGTGTGTGCATATATATATATATATATATATATATATATATATATATATATATATAGAGAGAGAGAGAGAGAGAGAGAGAGAGGAGAGAGAGAGAGAGAGAGAGAGAGAGAGAGAGAGAGAGAGAGAGATGTGTGTGTTTGTGTGTGTGTGTGTGTGTGTGTGTGTGTGTGTGTGTGTGTGTGTGTGTGTGTGTGTGTGTGTGTGTGTGTGTGTGTGTGCATGTCTTTGGATGATGGGGGCAACCCTGAGTACCCAGAGAGAATCCACACAGACTGGAGGAGAACATGCAATCTACACACAGAAAGGTCCCATCTTGTTTATTTATTTATTTATATTTTCCTCAAATATCACAAGAAAATGCAGAAAATATGTGAACAGCATTCAATGACACATAAACAACTGACTCAAATGGGTTTGTAAAGGCAAAAGTCAGTATGTAGTGTGACCCTCAATCCCCATGACAGGAAACAGCGCAAATGTAGTTCAAAACATCTGGCATGTGTTAAATGAAACCTGATATAAAACAGAAAGTTAATGGAATACATCTCAGAACGTCTGATCAAAAGACATGTTAAGTACAAAGGGAGGTCATACCTAATAATGCCACTGTGATTTATAGGAGGTTTTTTTCCCATGAAACTTTTATTTTTACTACGGTACACTTTTCATATATACAGTATATCTTAATACAGATACATGTATAAGCGTGGCCATTATAACTTTACTAAACCAGTTAACCCCATTGTGCACAGTACTAGTTTATGTTAATCTATAAAGCTCTGCTGGGTGAATTCCCAAAATACCTCAGTAATCTTCTTTTTATCATCTCTAGTAGTTTCCATTTTCTTCCCTCCAAGTGGTTGCTTTTGTCTGTTCCCTGAGTTCTGACAGACTTTGTGAAAACAGCACTTTCCCATCATGCACCATAGTTGTGAAATAATCTTCAAAAACTGTTAACCTACAAATGTTCAGTGTCAGTGATTTTAAAACTATCATGGAGAATGCAGTGAAGGAGGAATAGCATTGTTCTTCTTGATGCCATTGTGCCTGAACTACCCTGTGGCTCAACTTTATACATCAATAAAATGTAAGAATACAGAACTATCAAATAATGGGCTACTCAGTTTCACTAATTTACATATAATATATTGAAACCCATTCATTTTTCTTTATTTGAGAGGTAAATGGTGATAATTCAACTTTTCTCACAGTGTAAGTAATTATTACAGTATGAGCTTTTATTATATTATCAGTTGCTATATAGCTGAGCTCATAATGTAATAAGTTATTACATTATTACATTATGCGTTTAGTATTTTATTACATTATGACTCAATTATTACATGATGAACTATTACATTTAAGCTATTACATTATGAGCCGTTATTACATTATGTGTTATTGTGTTATGAGTTGCTACATGTGTTTTATGGTCTCATTGTGTATCATATATGTGGTTAACATTATTTAGACTTTGTTTGGCTGTTACCTTGGTCAGATCAAAAAAGATTTCTGATCTCAGTGGGACTTCCTGGTTAAATAAGGTTTAAAAAATGAGCATAGGAAATAATATTGTAAATAAACAAGCAGAAGTTATAATTTAGAAGCAATAAAAGAGTAGTTCAAATCAAGACTCAAAGTACATACAAAATGAAAAAAATAAATACTTGAAAATGAGACAATAGGATAATATAACAGCATGATGTAATATATTTCTTTATAAGAAAATAAGAAAAGTGTGTACTATGTGAAGTATGATTTTAATAATACTACATCCAGTACCTTAGTTCGTCTTTTCTGAGGTGAAGTAATCAGTTGTCCAAGTGGTCATCAACCTTCAAAGTTGTATTGCACTTTAACATCATTTCCAGTCCACTGATCTAACCTCACAAACAACCTCTTACCCTCATGTCAATAAATCAGTTCTGGTCAGCAAATACGTAAAATCAATCAAGTATTTTTTTTTTCTGAGTGTGACTAATTGTGTGCTGCATACATCAGCTAATCCACTGATGACAGGCTACAAACCTGTAAGTGTTTTGCTTCTTGGATATTGCCTGCTTAATATTTAATTGAAAATATGACCTATATTGATCAGAAATTATATCTTACTACAGTGCTGTTATTGTTCTTCATGACAAAGGTTGACTTATAGAATGAACTGCTTCATATTTGTAGGACTTTATACTGTATTGTTTGTTGGTCTCGTTCACATAACCACTGTGATTTATGAAAGGCGGATGCTGGATCCTGAACCTAAATGTGCCGAGGCTGAATAGCAAATACAAACTTTTTGACATTTTAATGTACTTGTATCATTAATATATCTGAGGATACATTGTATTGGTATTACACAATCCTATATGCTACAACAAGTTGTGCCAGGCACCACAAACCCAAACCATCGTAAACATTTTAGCTGATATACACTATCTCTTATCATAACTAAAACACATTTTTGTTTACCTTGACCTACATTTATAAAAATTTAACGGGATCTATTCTGGACCACTTTGCACCTTTCCCGAAAATTTAATGGAAATTGGTCTTGTCACGGATCGGGGTGAGGTGAAATGAGGACTCCAATGCACAGTACTGAAGGGAAAAATAATTTAATAACAAAACTAAGAAACAAAGACAAGACAGACAAAACCTGGGAACAACGACCAGAGTCCGTGGTGATGATGAATGTCCGGGTTATGGTGATTGAGGAGATGGCAGAAGTTGTCCGGGTTATGGAGGTGACATTACTGAATGGTCCCGCACTGGCAACTGCAAGCCTTACTGCTTTTATAGCCACAGATGAGGAACGGCTTGCAGCTGCGCAGTGCGGGACCAGGTGAGTGTGGATGAGCACTGGGGAAAGGTCACCAGAGCGGAGGTCATGACAGGTCTAGTCGGGTTTTTTTTGTGTAATGTTGCATACAAACAAACAAACAAACAAACACACAAACAAAAAAATGAAGCAAAAACAATACCACCACCTCCCATTTAGAGATGGTGCAATGAAACTGGACATTTGCTCCACATGGTGCAAATGAGAAGACATGCAATGTTAAAAATAAAATAAATTGCTGATTCTGTCTGGGCTGTTTTAGTCATATTGGACCATGACACATTTTATTCATATCTAATCTATGCAAGTAAATGAACAGCTATTGCAGGTCTGGGGTGGGCCTGTTTTGTCTTGTTTGTCCCTTTTTGTATTGTATTATTTCAATCATAATATTATGTATCTATACACACACAAACACATAGATCTATGTATGTAAAAATATGTATATGTACAAAATAAATAGTTACAGTATGTAAAATGTATGTCTGATGGTCCACTGTGAAAAGAAAAGCAGTGATTTATTTTTCCCTCAATACTGTGACAGCCCTTTGATATGTCTAAGTCAGAAAGATCTAGACTCTGCTACAAGACTTTTAACTGACACCAGTAAAAGAGCTCACATCACACCAGTTTTAGAACTACATTGACTCCCAGTTCTTTTATGGATATGTTTTATTTAAAAAAAAAAAAAAAAAAAAAAAAAAAAAAATTAGGTCTCACTTTTAGAGTTTTAAACAGTCAAGCATCTGTCTATGTTTCCAAGTTGCTGAAATGACAAAACCCTCTATGTGCCAATCCTATGGGAGTCAGTGCCTGCTGGTCATCCTCCACACTCACTTCATAAATAGAGGTGATCAAGCCTTTCCAGCTGTGGCCCCGAGACTTAGGAATGTATTGTCACTGTTACTTTGCACTGTAAAGCTCTTTTAAAAAGCAGCTGAAGACCTTGTTGTTTTGACAAAATTTTTGTTAAGTGTGGGTCTTATGGCAATTTACTTGCATGTCTTTATGCCTGTGTATGTATGCCTGTATCTTTGTCACACACATAATGTATGTGGTTTTGTCTGTGTATCTTAGGACAGATTTTTACTGTAAAGCACTTCATCAAATCTTTCTGTGAAAAGTAAATGTAGTCATGTCTAAATCTGTATGTTCAATCATTAGGGCCATTAGTAAAATCTGTTCTTGAGTTTGTTTGTCTTGATTAAAGGCAAATTATTGAAGAATAACTTGACAAAAACAACAAAACTAACAGCAGCCTCAAACTTTTTCAGAACACAGTGTTTGTAATGTCAATCCTTTACTATAAAAGGGAAGTAGACTCTTGTCAGTGTGTCTCCGGCATCACACAAACACCAGAAAGAGCTGGCAGCTGCAGTTTGGCATTCTAATGTATTTTTGGTTAAGGAAGTGACTAGCAAAAATGACATGTTGATAGAAGTGATGTTTTGGGAGAAATTTGGAATACAATAGCTTTACAATGGCCCCTCCTGCTGCTACACTCAATCATATAATCATCATTGAAGTGGGTTACTTAGCAACAGATAAACAAAAGTGCCACATTGCCAGGGTGTCAAATTTCATGTGCAAAAACAGACATGTTAGCTGAGAGGTTATTCAACCGAAAATGACAGTGGAATTCACCAAGAAATTAAAGAAAGTCAAGGAATGAACTGGATGAAAGGATCTAGAACCCATGGTGTGCTGTGGAAGCACTCATTTTAACATATCACTGTCTTCATGGTTGGATATTTGACAAATATATCCTTGTAATTATTATAACTTCATTATTGTATTACAGCTGTGTTTTTGCTAACTTGTTATGTATCATTCATTCATCTTCTGAACCCGCTTTTATCCTCACTAGTATCATGGGGGTCACTGTGGGCCTATTCCTGGTATAAAGGGTACAACACCCTGTATGAGTCACCAGTTCATCTCAGGGCTGAACATATATAGACAAACCATTACTCTCACATTCACACCTATGGGCAATTTAGATTAACTAATTAACTTAGATAGATAGATAGCTTTATTGTCTGTTCCACATAAAAAAACTGAAATTCTTCTTTGTCACAACAAACACCCTCCCCACTAAAAACATTGCCACAATTAATAGACATTAATAAAAATGAAATAAAATCACATAAAATAATTAAAAACCCTAAAAATCAGTGCATCTTTGAATGTTGGGAGGAATGGTCTGGTGTGGAAATCGAACCAGGGTCCTTCTCGCTGTGAGGGTTGAGTGCTAACTACTGCACCACCGTGAATATATATATCTATATACACACACACATATATATATATATATATATATATATATATATATATATATATATATATATATATATATACACACACACATGTACCTATATATCTATATATCTATATATATATATATACATATATTCAGAGCTGTTATACGTTTGTGTACTTAAAGTGTTGCATAAGGATTTTTTTTTTTTCATTTTTTTGAACTGATCATTTCTTACTTGCTACTTTAATTATACTTGAATGGAGTGAGTGTAACACCCAATGATTTATTAATATCAAATTCTGATTCTGAAACTTCAGATTATTAATGACAAATGTGAATATTAACAAAATGCTAAATTAATTAGTATGACACCAGTTCTTTGTTGCCAAAGGGTAAAGAAAAGTTGGTAAACCATGTATAAAGCCAGAACAGTCATGGAATATAGCAGACATTGGCAGTGTGGCAGCGTGACAGCAGGCAAAAGCGCACATGCAGATGGAGGCGGCTGCTCTGAAAGCGCTACGAGCCAGTGGGGATGGGCAGGTGCAGCATGGCTACTGCACTGGCATGTTGTATTTTGTACTAGAGATTGAAGGAGGTGGACGGCTTGAGAGAGTGGGCACTGATGAAGGCCCTAAGGGGGAAGCAGCTTGTCTCACACTGACTGAAGCCTTAACAAGAATAGCACACATCAGACGCTGTTCAGTGACCAGCAGAGCAGTGGGAACTGGCAGTGAGTGTGAAACTGTGGGCCAAAAAACACACAAGACACCCAATCCAAGGAAGCTTTGGACAGATTTTCTACATGATTTTAAGAGATGACACATAGCTACTATGCCATTATTATTATTATTATTTTTATTT
The DNA here is from genome assembly GCA_020466265.1 of Siphamia tubifer. Taxonomy (NCBI): domain Eukaryota; kingdom Metazoa; phylum Chordata; class Actinopteri; order Kurtiformes; family Apogonidae; genus Siphamia; species Siphamia tubifer. Next base: position 38,051,360 of record CM035786.1, read on the forward strand.
TTTTTTTTTTTTACCTGACGTTTCACTGTATACTGTGCATCACTTATGTTCTTCGCTGCAGACACTTCAGCTTATGTCCTTGTTTTCCATTTTGGCCTCCCAGGAAGTAGTGTAAGCTCAACAGGATGACCATGGAACAAACACAATACCTGGAAAGCGAGCAGAGCTACCGACTCCAAGAGACTCAGAGGGAGCCAGAAAGGACTTAGAAGGGACTGATTCACTCCAGACTTCATTATACCACCCCTCTATGGGCCTGCACCTGTTACAACACTAAAAAAAAAAAAATCACAATATATAGTAGAGTGCAACTGCAAGCTGTGTTTGTCTTTTCGCATGAAAAAAAAAGCTTTAGGAATGCTGAGAATGTGAGGCGGAGGGGGTCTATTGTGTTGTTTATTGTTTCAGTTAAATCACAGACAGCTTAGCAGTTAGTGTTACATCTTCATATATTATTAAGTAAAACTTCTGCAACTATACATCACCATATCAACATAAAACAGCGTCAACATCCACTTAAATATACATCTAATCTTGTCGAAATTGTAATTAGATTTAAAAGAAGGTAGAAAATATATATTATCTCTATCCTTTACATACAGTAACAGACTGATTTAAACAATATCAGCTACTTTGCAGCTCATTTTTATTTCCTTTTAAAGACTGGCCTTAGTTTTAGCAAAAACAGAAGTGTCAAGATCATCACATCCTGTTACACTACGTACCAATACATGATTCAGTAATGCTTAAAGAAGTATTGCACAGACGTTTATGCATAGCATATAGGTTGCAATAAAACCTAAAAAAAAGTTTAGAATGGTTCATTCCTCAGACTTACTGACAATAAAATAGTCCATCACTAATAAATCTATGCAGTATAGCGTATAATTTACAAGAGAACATTATTTAATTTACTGTATAAACAAGGTACAAAAGGAAATAAAAAAAAAAGTTTATAATTTCAGAGGCACTCTTCCCTAGAAAAGATATGAAAGAAAAAGTTCATTCCTACTGATTCTTCCAACTATTCTTGTTGACCAGAGGCTGTGGTAGTACTGTCTAGTTGCAGAGTGGAGCACAGCAGAGCAGCCAGGCTGTCCTTGTTGGCTTCCAGGAAGTGGCTACAGGCAGAGAAGGCGCTATAAAAACTGGACGACAGGCCAGCAATGTCTGTGGAGATATAGGGCAAGACTCCTGGTGTGGCCTGGTTGTAGTAGGTGATCTGAAAAGACAAATCACACAATAACAAAACAAAAAAAAAAGACACAGGAGTTGGTGCTCGGGCTACTTTAGTTGATTTGCAGTAGAGGCTATCAGTGTGTGAGAGAAAGACAGTAGAAAAGATTAGACATACTTTAAGTTCTGTTCTCTCTAAGTTCTACAGTGAATGGCATCCCTGTTTAACTTTCTTTAATTCACTTCCTTCATTTTCTTCTGATTGACGCCCCCCTCCTCCAAGTATTATATTTCATTTAATTTATACATATATCCTCCTGACAGTGAGCAATTCATTTTTGTCCTCTGTAGGGGACAATAGTTTGACAGTTTTACTTAAAAATGGTGTCCATTGTAAAGTCAATCTTTTTAAAAACGTATCTGAAAAACTGCAGTTTCTAATAAAGACCATTTGTTTTATGTTAAAAAGCTACAACTTTTGCTGTTCTGGGTCTCAGTAAGATATAGATGTTGAATTTTTTGTAGTTGTTTGTGTTCTATGTTTTTATTTTTTTTATCTTAGCTGTCCTCTTGTATATTTTGTTTTTTTTTAAAAAAAAAGAAAAGAAAGAAATGACAAACGTATGTGCCATGTCACTTTCATGTGTCCAACCTTAGTAACAGAACTGGACTCTTCCCAGATCGTGAAGCCGGCACAGAGCACCTCTCCCCTGGTGTAATCCTCAGCGGGAGGGTGAGTGGGTAAAGTGACAGAGCGCAGTGCGATCAGATATGGGTCCCTGAGTGGGACAAAACAGGACATTTTCATGAGGCTATGAAAGAGCAAGTAGGATGTAGAATAGTGATAAGTGGTTAAAAAAAAAAAAGATTATATTAAAAGGTGGAACATCAAGTAGTCAAGGAACACTAAAGGGATTATCCAGAGAAAAAATTCAGTTTAGCTCAACTTTTAGATGATTGGGACTACATACATAGAGGTGACATCAAAATCACACCATTTGGATATACACTGAAAAATTTAGATTTTGCCATTTTGTGTAACTGTGTTAGCATGGAAGTGATTAGGACATGTCTTTTCACCAACATGAAACGTCATTTTTAGACCTCTTCTAAAGTTCTAAACAACATCACACTTATGTGGTAGTAAGTAGAGGGTCCCTAAAGGCAAACTGAAGTGTCCTGAGGTCTTTATGTCATGGGATAGTTTATCCAGAGTTACTTATCTTAACCCATTACCTTTGTGGATGCAGAAAACATCTTTAGGAAGAAGTCTGAAATAGTCGATTGCCCAGTGCAGAGTTAGATGCTCTAGAAATTCACAATTTCGTTGCATACTTTTGAAAAAAAACATAGTCCAGTATTTTAATAGAAATTGAAATGAACCTGTATGCAACAGCAAAGCCTAACCTTCTAACAGGTTGTTTTTAAAAAAAGAATACAATGAAATCGTAAATTTCCAGAGCATCTATCTCTGCACTCAGCAACGACTATTTCAGGCTTCCTCCTAAGACGTCTTATGAATACAGAGATGTACATGGCTGGAGATAAGTAACTCTGGACATACTATCTGATGACATGAAGACCTCAGGACACTTTGCTTTGCCTTTAGGGACCCTCTACTTACTACCACCTAAGTGTGATGTTGTTTCGAACTTTAGAAGAAGTCTAAAAATAGACATGCCCTAATCATTTCCATGCTAATACAGTTTGACTCAAAACGGCAAAATCATAATTTCTCAATGTACATCCAAATGGTGTGATTATGATATCAACTATATGTATGTACTCCCAATCATCTAAAAAATTGAGATAAACTGAATTTTACTCCAGATAATCCCTTTAAGTATCATTGTTAAGATCAAGAAAATACAAGCACTGAAATTCAAAGCAGTAACAGACACAAAGTGTAATGTGTATTTTGTGTTCAGTGTGCAGTGTAACACACCTGGCATCACATGGCTTCCTGCTAGATGCCAGTAGTATAAACTCCATGCCTTTGCCTCGTTTACTGGCAGACGGCGTAGTCACACGATAAATAATATCCTCCTCATCTGCCTGGTTGATCAAGTCACACTCCCTGTAGTGGCAACAAATCAATGAGCAAGTTTATAATTCAACACTAATGAAGTTTCTTGACACTATGCAGTCTGAGCTCAGTGGTGATGACAAAAAGCAGAGGCAGTCGTTCCATGTAGTGCACAAAGAAAGACAATTACAGACTCATAGTCCAACTACATTTTACATTCATGTACGTCCATAGTGACCTTTATACTTCCAGCCTTAGCACCGAGTTCACATTTATGGGTCAGATCCACATTTTATGGCCAACATAAGATTCCAATGTGAAGTCATCTCAAACCTAAACTGACTCACATGGACAGCAGTGGAGCTGGAAATATTTTGAGTCCATATCATATGTTTTTATATTTGACTAGAATATTCACCTAGTCAATGGTGTCAGTTACATTTTGTCAGAATTTAATCCCATGTGTGCATGAACTCTTTTTTTTTTCTTTTCCCAAAATTCACCATTTGTGATTGTATATCTTGCTCTTTCCATGAACATTTTCCATTTTAACATTCCCATTTATGGCAACACATAATGGAACTAATATGGAAGACTGAGGTTCATGGTCCAGATAAGTACAGAGTGGTGTCATTTGTACTTTCACCACTAGATATACTGCCAAAAGTATCCACTCACCTGCCTTGAAATATACTTAACATCCCATTCTTAACCCATAGAAATTACTATGACATAATAGTGTTCTGCAACTGTGTGTGTGTGTGTGTGTGTGTGTGGGGGGGGGGGGGGGTATTTAAGTCTAATGTGATGAAATGTATGGTGTGGCAGCAAGGATTTAGACATGGCACAGCATTTCCACAGCTAAACCTTACCAGTGGATAGGCTGCATTGTTCAAAATCTCTTGCTTAATCGACAACAGATTTTGGACTTTTCCATGCTCTTAAATTTTATGGGAACAGTTTGGGGATGACCCCTTCTTGTTCCAACATGACTGTGCACCAGTTCACAAAGTAAGGTCTGTAAAGAGATGGACTGTAAAACGTAGAATTACGCTTTGTTTAAGTCGTTTCATATTCATAATTGACTTGACAATAAAATATAAATAATTATGACCAAACAGAAAAATCCACATCAAACTTGTAGAGTGCACCTCAATGGTGTATAAATGTACAATAATGAATATTCTGGATTGAAAATACAGGATTGCCAAAGACAGTCATGCATTTTCAATATGTATTTAAAGGTTTGAGCGCATGATCGTAATGTAGTGTTAGTTTTAACCTCCTCACTTGGGCCATGGAGATCCAGCATTCTTTTTTCCTTTTAATATTTTAGACATTTTTCTACATTATTGGTGTTGTTGTTTTTTTTATTTACCAGTAAGAGCAGCTTGGTGAGAATGCCAAAATATGCACTTGTGCTGTAGCCTGGCCGAAGAAACTGTGAAGATGGTAAAGTTAAAACACTGAAGGTGCATGATTTATTTCAAGGAATGGAACCCTATGTATACTACATTAATATACGTGAAAAGACTTCAAAGAAATAGAAAGGGGATGTGTGCTCTGTATAACAATACTTGATTTTGGTTATTAAAATAAAGTTTGAGAGCAGTATGGTGGTGCAGTGGTTAGTTAGGACCCTGCCCATTGGTGTCAGGTGTTAGTTAAGTGATAAGTTAAGATAACCTCCATTACCTTTTTGTAGTAATGTGAATGCCACTGTTCAGCAAAAAGAGAAAGTTATGTTGGCAGAATGAGGAAATGAAAATAACAGATCACTTGCCTAATTAAGAATTTATAATTGGGACAACAGTGTTTTCATACTTGGCTTAGTATATAGTTCATCATTAGCAAAACATTAAAAGTCTTAATGCAGACTGTTGTTGCCTGTAAATTCAAAGTGTTCTCAACCTTTTTTTTTTCTTTACAGTGTGACCTGTAGCCCCATAGAACACATTTTGGAAGGGATTAGAGCATAGACTGAGAGCCAGGCCTTCTGTCCAATGTCAATGTGTCATCTCACAAATACTTCTGGGAGGAATGGTCAAAAATTCCCATGAATACATTCCTAAACCTTGTGGAAAACCTTCCCAGAAGAGTTGAAGCTGTTACAGCTGCAAAGGGTGAACCCACATCAGATGAAACCCTATGAATTAAGAATGGTATGTCAAGTTCATATGCGAGTTAAGGCAGGTGAGTGAATACTTTTGGCAATATATAGTGCGTCTCTAAATATTACAGACCCCCCCCCCCCCTTTGTCTGTCTGTCTGTCCGCGGGATTGTGCAAAAAGTTCTGAACAGATTTTGATGAAACTTTCAGGAATGATAGATAATGGGTCCAGGAAGAGCCCATTAGATTTTGAGCAATGAAGGTCAAAGGTCAAAGTCACAGTAAAGGTCAACAGCTAAAACACATTAGTGGTAATATCTCAGGATTCAGACAAGACAGAATCTTACGTTTTTTTCCCCATTCACATTGTCTCACCTTTGGACATCAGATGGTTCAACACGTATCGTTCGATCACGTCACGTTTTGACGTCATATGACGCCATATAAAGCCTTGGCGGAGGTCTGCTCTCTCTGTCTGTCTTGTTTATAATTTGGTTTGTTTGCTTGTTAATTTGGTTTGTGTATTTATTAATCTAGCAGCAACACTGTTGGATGAATTCATATCAAATTTAGTTTATAAATTGCCAGTGACCTAGAATAGATCTAATTACATTTTGGGAAGACAAAAGTTTAAGTTAAAATGTTAAATCCATTTTTACCCATTAAGTTATAATGGGTGAAATATCATGTTTGGAGCAGCAAAACTAATGGTTGAATTCATACCACATTTGGATTATGAATATCCAGTAAGTAGGTCAAAGTTGCCATTTTTTATGATTAAAATTTTTAAAATCCCATTTACTTATAGTGGGCAAAATTTAAAATGGCTATAGAACATCAATTTAGCTTCAAATTACTTCAAACTTGGCACATATATAAAGAGAGAGATAATTAACATATTGACATCAGCACATTCATAGATATTTTCTGAACTGGTGCCAACATAAGTGCAAGTGGTTTGTTGTACCTGAAACCACTCGTTTTAGAATAAAATTTGGCATCGTCATTATTAGTGGGTTATTATTGTGACATTTATTATCTTAAGTGTCATTTTTGTACTTCGCAAATCTATCCCACATGTTGCATTGGACCCTTTGGCGGCCCACTTTTGAGCCACGGGCCGTATATTTGACTCCCCTGCATTAAACTTTCAAGTATGAATGAAGCTTTGTGCGTTCAAAACAGCCTTGACCTTAGGCCACCAAAATCAACCACTCTGAACCTGAAGGAATGTGACGAAGGAATTTGAGGAAATTCTACCAAGCTCTTCTGGGGATATCATGAGAACTGGTCACATGAACAAACAACCTGAAAACACTTCCTGCCACTGAGGCATAAATGTACAAAGAACACTAGACTGTGGAATGTAATGCTTTTCTGCTGCTGTTCGTTTTGGTTGGAGCGATATGTCGTACTCATAGTGCTGGTCCCACTCCTTCCTCCTCCTCAGATCTGACAGCAGGTGAAACGTCTGCTCTGCTGCGACGCTGACGTGCATCTCCACCTTAAAACACAGCATTTGGTTTTCCTCTGATGTGTACAGTCTGACCTGGGAAAACATTCACATAGAGGAGGTGGGTTCAGTGTCTATAAACTCATTTATTTCAGACATTTACAGCTCCAGTATGACCAGAGGTGACATATTAATTGGTAGGTGTATGAATGCTTCTAAATGTGGTAATTATACAGTTTTACAAATACCCAGGTTTTGTCCTAAACTTTAAAGAATGCCCCTAAAAAACAACAAAAAAAGCAAGTTTAGAGAATCAATTTTGGGTATCATTTTGTCTTAATTTACATTATTTTATACTGTACTTAAAGCAAGCTCTGAGTTTTCATCCAGAAAACATCCACAGGTGACCATAACTATCTACTATGTAAAATGTTGAATGCCTGTTCATCCACTAATCCTATCAATACATGTAAATAATTGGTGTAAAATGACATTCAGATGTAACTTAATTGGATGTTTAGAGACTCCGTAGTTACCGTGGAAACACTGTAATCTTCTATAACATTGATTTGCAAGTAAAACCCCTGGAGTTTGATAAATAACAGTGAATAAAGACACTGAGTTCACTGGATTATATTCTGTTATTGATAGATCTAGCTGAAAAAGTTAGTTTTTCAGCAGTTTTCTCTGTTTTAATACAATAGCCTAGAACAGGCATGTCCAAATTATTCCACAAAGGGCCAGTGTGGATGCAGGTTTTTGTTCCAACCAACCAAGAGTACATAGTTTGACCAATCGACTCTCTGAAGACTGTGCTCAGTTGAATAATTGAGTCAAGTCTGGTGCTCTGCTGCTTTGGTTGGAACAAAAACCTGCAGCCACACTGGCCATTTGTGGAATAGTTTGGACATGCCTGGCCTAGAATTTGAGCTTTCATGAACAATTAATTAAATATAGGAAATTAAAAATATAGAAAAATACATGTTTTACAGTTAAACATGCAAAATACTGAGGATAATATTGTAATAAATGATGACAAACCACTTTAAAAAGTTAAATAGAGAGAAACATTTATTTGGGAACTACCACAAAAGTAGCAGTGGTTCATTATGGGTTAAAATAAAACCAAATTCATGATATGTATGAGCTTGAGAATAATGCATCTCTACAAACACCACTGACCTTGTTTTTCTCTGAGGTTAATACCCAGTTGTTTCTGGCATCCATTAGTTTCAGTGCTGATACGTTGTTGTAGCTCAAGTACATCTGGGGAACAAACAACACTGACTGAGCTCATAAGTTGAGCACAGAAGCAATATCTTTCTTCAGTTTGCCAAAAGGGATCATAAATACCTGGTTACTTTGATCCCATGGTACTGACAGGGGCACCTGAGTTTGCTTGCAGGACATAATGTATTTCCTTGAAAATTAATAGGAAGGTGAAAATCACTGAAAGACAATCACAGTAAACTGGAACAATAACTTGACTAGTATATAGACTTAAAATCCTGACCTTAACGTTCACGTTTGACTATCAAGTATTAGAATGAAGATTATCCTGCAGGCAGCGCATTTTACAGTTGAACAATGAATGTATTATGTGTTACAGACTCTGCACCAAAGTCTGCTCAGCTCTGATATGCTGCTCTGCCAAGTCATGTGCAGCTGCAGAGGGTTGTAAACAAAGACTTTCCAGGCTCAACAGCAAGAATATATGACGCAGTGATCACACCATTTAGCATTCTCTACTGTTTCACATCACTGTTGCATTAAGACACTTTTATAATGTTTCTGATTTTCTTCCATTGTATTATTAGTAGAGCTGTCAAATGATTAACATTTTTAATCAGATTAATCGCAGGGTTGCTTTGGATTAATTTCGATTAATGATGATGAGGGTTTTTTTGTACTCAAATTTCCACAAAAATACACTAAGAAACACAAAACATGTGGAGAAAGAAATATACAAAATGTGCTAAAATCCAATAATAAAAAAAAAAACAACAACAGAAAACTGAGGAACAATTTAAAACATATTCTAAACTCTTCTAAATTACAGAAAAAAACACCAAAAAATGTTGATAAAATATCCAAAACATATGCAAAAATATGAAGATATATATATATATATATATATATATATATATATATATATATATATATATATATATATATATATATATATATATACATATATATATATATTAATCAGATTAATCATGATGTTGGATTAATCATGATGACTGCATTAGTTATTATAATTATTAGTTTAGAATCTATAACTACATTACTATGACCCACATATAATAATAATAATAATAATAATAATAATAATAATAATAATAATAATAATAATAATAATAATAATAATAAAAAAATACAATAATAATAGATTAGATTTATATTGTTATATTGTACTTTTCAGATACTCAAAGTGTACAGAAAAGCCATTGTTCATTCACTCTCACATGCTCTCTCTGGTGGTGGTAAACTACATATGTATCCACAGTTGGCCTGGAACAGACTGACAGAAACACACCTCTGGCCCCTCTGACCACCACCAAACATTCATACATATACATACATATGTAAGGAGGCTGAAGTGCCTTGCCCAAGGACACAACAGCACATAACTAGGACAGAATGGGATTCAAACTACCAGCCCTTTGGTCATTGGACAATCTGTTCTACCAACTGGGCCACGGCTGCCACTTCAAATAGATAGATAGAGATGCATACGTAATAAACAGTCTCTTCAATAAACCAGTTTCAATCCAAATGGATCACAAATTGTCTGAAAATGTGTGCAGCAGAAAATGTTAATTAATGCGTCTTTTCAATCATTTTGTGAACATTAAAGGCTGCTAATTCCTTCATCATCATCATGGTTGAACTTTGGCAGTGGGGCCTGATGGTTTGGAGGTGTTTTATCACAAACATTAAGCTGATTTTAGCCTTTCCTCCCCAAACCAAATTTAAATAGTGGTCTATGTTACATTCTGGACATTTGTCTAGTTTTGTTAGTTTTCTGTTCGTCTTCCTGTTTTTCTGTCATTGTGAGTGTCTGGGTTTCTACTGTGACATGTGGGTTTATGTTCACCTTTTACCTACTTTCCACCTGGCCACGGTATGTGTCTCCACCCATTAACTGATTCCAATGTGTCTCACCTGTTTAGTACCCTATTTAAGCTCCTCCTGTTCCTTTGTCTAATCACAAGTTTGTTTGTTACCCATACATCAAATGAGCGGTCTATTTCTTGTCTTGGTTTTTCTGGTTCTGGCCTTGTTTTTGTTCTCTGTATGTTGTCTGCCCCTTATCTACTTGTTTGCCTGATATCTGCCACCTGTTACCAGACCTGGATTTCACCCCTGACCAAGAGACTGCTTACTCCCCATCAGCACTTCTGTGGATTCTGGACTCCTGATCTGACCTTCGCTTGTTCTCCAGTAACATTTTTCGGATCTCCTCTGAGTTTGTTGGCTTGTGTACTGCTTCTGACTGCTTGTTTCCGTACCCTGACTGAGATTTTGCCTTGTCCCCTAGTTGCTGCTCTGACAGTTTGTTTCTGGACGATCTCCTTTGCAGTAGCCCATCTAACCCATCAGTTTTTCAATAAAGCTGTTAAAAATTTATTTTTGTCTGGGAGTCTTGCATTGGGGTCCATATTGTTCTGGGTCTTGTATTAGTCTGGATCATATAACACTGTTCTGTGTTTCTTTTTTTTTAAAGCCTTTTGTCTAACATGTCTTTCTACAGCTTCTCATACGTAGGACCTTTTTTCAGTTTTCCATCTAATTTGATATTTGTCTTTGTTTCTTGTATTTATTTATTTATTTATTTGTAATGTTACAGTCTGTGTGTTGGTCCTCACACATAAGTGCTCAGTCTGTTTCCATGAAACTCATTCACATGTATCTTTTATTAATACATCTTTTTTTTTTTTTACACAATTACCCACTTTAATTTTGTATGTGCAAAGTGAAACTGGGGCCATAACTGGGCATTTCTGTGATTCAATAGAAATGTATCTGCCTTTGTTCAGGTAAAATCCTTTGGGAAACAGACAATAAGTGTACCTGCTGACAGCACACATACGTTATATGGTATTATTGTCTGCAATAAACTAGTGCTAGGAAGGAATCAGTCAGCCTCTATAAAAAAATAAAACCTGACCTTAGGAGACACTAACCTGTCAAGACGAATCTTCTTTCTGGCAACAGCTTCTTGATAACGTCTCTTTCCATCCTGGAGGACACAAGGAAAATAAAACCACAAGTCTTCACCTGAGAATGCCAATTGTGAATGAGGGATTTTTTTTTGTAGTTTTTTTTTTTTACTTGCAATCAATTCCATATTAATTTGATTCAATATTAATACCCCCCCCACCACCACCACCACCACCAAAAAAAAGACAAGATATTTTTGGGGTTTGATTAGTTTCTTATCAGTCTAGTAGCAACACTATTGGTTGAATTCATAGCAAATTGGGTTTATAGATGACAGTGACCCAGAATAGAGCTAATCTCATTACATTTTGGAAACAGTAGGTCAAAGTTTACTTATATCACTGCTCTACAATTTTATTTCAATTTTTACAAAGTATCTGCTTCAGATATCAAATGTACTAAATCTTACATAGTTTAATAAGGTGAATCCAAAAATTAAAAAAAAGACAAAAATGCTGGTTAGCTTATGTTTTTAATATATACAGTATAATGGTGTGTTATTCTACATATATGGTGGTTTACATACATGTATACAACAGATTTCAAAATATTCCACTAGAAAGAACCTGTAAAGTGACTGGATCATAATGTGCAGACAGTGTTTTGAAGTAGATCTGAGACTGAATATTCATTTGGAGTTAAACGTATTCTCTTGTTAATTCTAAAAAAAAAAAAAAAAATCCCATTTTGACCCAAGACTCACCTTGGAAACTTGTGCCAAGCAGCATTTAAGACTTGAATTTTCTTTTATCAGTAACACATGTGGTAAAAATTCATTAGTTTTATTCCAGAAGCATTTTACTTATAGAAAAATTCAACTGTCTGTGGAAACAAAAATCCTGGTTAAAAGTCATGCCAAATTGGGTTTATAGATTGTCAGTATTCAGAATACATGTCATTATATAGTGGAAAAAGTAGGTCAAATTTAGAATAGATTTTTTAAAAGACTTTTCTCTCTTATTTACTTATAAAGAACAAAATGTCTTTACTCTGTCTATGTCTATGCTGACATTTAGCTCACACACATAATAACACCGGATGGATTGATGCCAAAATAAGTTACAATTCGCGCATGGGGTGAAGTTTGTTGTACCTGCCACCACTTCTTCCATATGTTAATTGAAGTGACATAAAACTCACCACAGGCTCAGGTCGTATTCTCGGCAGTGTTCGTGGTTTCCTGTCACTGTCCAGAACCTCAAAGGTCATAAAGGCGCTATTTATGTGACGCAGAGGTTCACCTCCCTGGTAGGCCTCTGCACACACTCCCACCTCCATGCTAGAAAATAACACAAAAAGACATGCATGTTCTCAGACATGGTACTGCACACTGCCAACACAAACAGTCATAATGTTAACGTGAGTTACACATTTATGGTGTGTGATTCTGAAAAGAGTTATTTCATGTCAACTTAGACATAATATCTGAGTTAAAAAGTATTATTTACAGCAGGGGTGGCCACCCATGCTCCTGGAGAGCTACTATCCTACATGTTTTAGATGTTTCCCTCTTCCAGCATATCTGACGTTGTTATCAGGCTTCTGCAGAGTTTGATGATAGGCTTATCATTTGAATCAGGTGTGTGGGAAGCAGGATACATCGAAGACATGCAGGATAGTGGTTCTCCAGCCCAAGGGTTGGCCACCCCTGATTTACAGGATATGCATATTTGATGTTGGAGTTTTGATATGATACAAAATTAACTCAAGTTTCCCACAAATATTGCATGTGAGTTAATATTTAAAAACTGATAGAGTTTTAGAAAGTCAATAAAATGCCATACATCTTAATAGCATTCAGAGAATGCCTAATCCCGTTCCATTCTTGAAATAGAACCAATAATTTGTTATTGACCTTTTTGCTAAATGCGACCTTGACATTTGACCTTTTGCAATATTGATAATTTGTTATATGTATATATACGTCAGTGCGTGTAATATTATGATAATATATCCAGTATTGATGAAGTTATAGCGTGATATGTCTATGCTTGACACACACACAAACAGTGTTACAGAAGTTAATTTTGTGACATGTCACCTTTGACCTGCAGAGATCTCAAAAACTATTGGTCATAGGTGATAACACCGTAGAAATCTTCATTCCGCATCGTTTGGTACCAATCTGAAAGTTATGTGACGCTCCGTTTTTGAGTTATAACTGATAATGTGATTTTGAACCTTTAGTTAATTGTGACCATGACCTTTGACCTTTACTCAATTGGATCATTGCATCTGATGCACATTAGTTATATGTATATGTCCATTCAATTTCATGGTGTTATCTCAAGTAGTCATTGAGTTGTAGCTTAATATGTCTCTGCGGACACACACACACACACACACACACACACACACACAAAAGGTGATTGCAATAATCTCTCCCAACCAATTTTGGGTGAGATTAAAAGGCACTACATACACACTGCTGTTATATAGTGTCACTAAACCAGCGTCAGCAGGATGGAAACTCACCTGTGCTTGAATGCATTATTAACAATGGCTTTTAGTACCAATCGGTCACCAATGTGTGACGGGCCACGAAAATGGAACATATCTATGGTCCTCAGGGTTGGATGAGCATTACACAAGCGGCTGCATGAAGATATTCAAAAGTAGAGGTTTGTTACTAAAAAAAAATAAATAAAAATACATCACAAAGCTTGAAAAACTATTTTTTTTAAAAGCAAAACTGAGTAGGTGAACACCATGCTGCGATTGTAGCCACATTCTCCATCCAAGCCATGATCTGGCCCCCAAAGGTGCTGACTTGGTGGTTGGCGTGAGGAGGCAGAACCAGCTCCACACTCTCCACCCGCGTCCTCTCAGCTGGCACAGCGTCCTCATACTCCTGGCATTCTCCTGGTGAGTAAACAACAACAAGCATCTTTAATCAATCAGGTTTTAAGTGGTGCAAACGCCTGCCCGGTTGCTTTGTTCATACAAAGCCGTCTGTCTACACTTTGTACCCAGTTGAGCGGTGCTGCTACTCAGTAGGTCTGTAATGATCTCAGCGTGGATGAGCCTCATCCTCCTCCGCTCTGCTGCCAGGCTGTACTCCATCTGCTCCATTTGTGTGTGTGGAATCACCTGCTTCAGCTGTACCTGTAAACACACACACACACACACACACACACATATGAATAACACAAAACTGTAAAATCTACAAGTATCTCACACACTCACTTTCTCAGAACAGAATCCTCCCCCCTCCTAAAAAACCCCCCAGCTGTACATAGTTATACACATCTGTGTACAGTGCAGGTATAATTTTTATCAGCGTTCCAAAAACAGTGACTTACAAACTGTATTAAAATGATGGCGTCTCATTTAAACACATTGACAACTATCAGTTTTTTACTTGTGTTGCATTGATGCACGTATTTATCTTAAAGGAAACCTATTATGCCGATCTGTGTTTTTCTACTTACATAACATGTTATAATGTCAGATGTCGACTGCAAACCTCAGTAAAGTTACAAAACATAAACAATAGTGTTTATGCTTTAATCCTGCAGCGTGGTTTCCTGCCACTCTAAACACCACGTTGCAACATCTTCGCAAGATCTGTACAAAACCTGACGCCAGGTTGATGCGTCCAGTTGGGATGAATGCTCCAACAGCGTGGAACTGGCCCCAAAACACGCCCACCTGGCATATAACTCAAACTTTCCTGGGAGTTACGTTTCCAACCTGAAGAAGAAGAAGAGAGAAGATGCCTCCCTAAAACAAGTCGCTCATTTTTTTCAACTGTTTTTCTTTCTAAAATATGCCCTAACCATAAAACTGAGGGAAGCTTTTATTTTTGCCCGCCAACGGCCACAGCAAAATGTATTCACCTTTCATTGTCTGGGTCAGATTCAGGGTCCAACACGTTTGGATGTACATCAAAGTTAGACATGTTTTTAACGCTGTAATGTTCAATAGTAAGAGCGGTCCACCAGAGAAACTTATATTAAGACCGAAAAGTGATGTGATAGCTCTGGGGTACAGTAGGCTACGTTAGCATATCAGTAACACACAGTAAACAAATACGCATGTGGGGGTGCACCCAAAAACCTTGCTCTGCCCCCCCCCCCCGATATTGGCCAGAAGTCAAAACCGAGCATTTCAGGCATAAGGCAGGAATCAGCTTGGATTTTTTTAGATAACTATGTAGTTTTTGAGCTGGAAATCAAGTAAAGCTACTCTGTAGGTGCTCAAATCTCACATGATAGTTAAAACTGAGTATAATAGGTCTCCTTTAACTGAGGAAGTAAAAGAGTTAAAGTTAAACAAGTCCTTAGAGGGGTTAAGCACGCAAACACACTCATTTCCATCCCCCATGAGGACCAAATTTGTAATCAAGTAGCCATTGTGTAAATGTAAACATATATTTTTTAATAAAATAAAATAAAAATAATTAATAAATAATAATGATAATAATTAGAAAATTAAATGAAATTAAAAAAATAAAATCAATGAATAATTTCTTTTTAAAAAATTACATTAATTAAAATAAACAAATATAATAAATAAATAAATGTTAAAAATCTAGTAAAATAAACATATTAAAAAAAGTAAGCATATTTTCAAACCTTTGAAAAATATACATTTCACTTTGCATCTGTTTCTCCCATGCTGTATGGGGACTTCCGGAAAAAAACAACTTCATGTATTTATAGGGCCACATAATTTCCATTGTACTAGTGGGGGCCTTTATTTTTATTTAACCCTTGTGGGGACCTGAATTTTGGTCCCCATAGTGTCAGAGGTCCCCACAGTATGACTGTGTAAACATATCAGTGTCCCTGGAAAGAAGGAACACACACACACACACACACACACACACACAATTGATATTGAAAAGGCTTCAGTTAAATACGTCTGTGTCCAGTGTTGGGGGTAAAGTGCTATAAAAGTAACACATTACAGTAATAGACTTTTCAGTAATATTTTACTCAGTACATTTTAAATAAGGCTCGAGTTACAACACATTATTCACCCATAATTTAATTGCTAAAAAAAAACTGACACCAGGTACACAACAAACCCCACCCCTCGCAAACATTTTAGTTCTTGATGGACATATCCTTCTCAAAACATGACACTATGGTTTTGACCTTTCAACATCTCTCAAGGTCAAAGGTCACAACACTATTTTGAGTCTATAAATAGTTTCCCATCTGTCCATTAGAGTAACTGAATATCTATTACCACTTGTTTGTCTATTTTAGTTTTTTTTTTTTAGGTATTCACTGAGTGACCCCTGATCTCTTTTGACAATAGGTGAAAATCTACATACACATATAGACAAGTGACATGCCATAAGATGTAGAATTGAACGATGAGCAGGCTGATGCTCATTGAAAGTCTCTAAAGATGAATAGTTCAAAAGCTATATCCAAAATTCAATTTTGACCTTTACCTTTGACCTAGAGTCTTTGAATTTGGCTTTCAAGGTTCTGAACAAGAGTGAGTGTAAAAAAAAAATAAAAAAAAAAAGCTATATGGAAAACTGAGTATACAAAAATGAAAAGGAAATTCCTTATTTGCCTCACCTCTGATCATTGCAAAAACACATTTTTAGTAACCTTGATCTTTCACCTACATTTACCAAAAATGAATGGGATCTATTCTGGCCCACCCCGTACCTTTACTGAAAATATCATGGAAATTGGTGTCGTATTTTTTGTCTCAAATTGCTGACAAATAGACACAAACTTCTATTTCCTGTTGGTGCTCAGCCAATGAGTGAAGATAGATGCTAGATTGGAATGGTCGGACGAACAAGGGGCGGCACTTACACTTACACGGCACTTAATTACAATTCAATTGTGGATTTGTCTACCAGTATCTTTTGTGCCACGCCCTCTGTTTAAACATGTCAAATCTTGAACAAACTACTGCACATGTGTCATTCATGACAAGTATCTGTAACTCAAAGGTATTACAGGGTGTGGTGCCACATGTCGCCCTGTTACAGGAGTTTTGTAACGTATTAGAATTCAGACAGTAATAATGTATTTAATTTTAAATAACAGCAACATTTAATCTGCAATGTATTACAGTTTAATAGGAACTTGCACAACCCAGTGTGTGTCTATATTGTCTTATCGAGGCATTTTACCTTTCCAGCTTCAGTTCGTCTTGCGACAAAGGTGGCGAAAGCGTGGCAAACCTTCCACTGCTTGTCTGTGTACAGGTCTTCACAGGTCACCAGTATGCCCACCTACACAAAGCATCGAAATAACAACTGCTTATGTCTGAAATAACTCAAAGGTACAAATTAACCTAACAAAAATACATCAACTAACCTCCATACTAGACGTGAAGGCTCTGTTGACCTTTGCAATGATGTTGACAACCTTTCCCACCCTGTATCAACAGATACTTATTTTTACTATCAACACAGAGCAGCAGCAGAAGCAGCAACACAAGCTCCCGACCATTACACAGATACAAACTTTTCTGGGTTTTTTTTTTTTCACTTTGGAACATTTTTTATTTGCTTTTTCCAAACATATTACATTATTGCACATCCAACATTAAAATTAGAACAGTGGTTAAACTACCCACCCATCCAAGAGGGGGGTCTTCCTGTCAGTATAGTGGCATTTTACCCCAAACACACCCACTTTGAGGGCCCATGTATGTATGTGTGTATATATATATATATATGTATATATATATACGATTTTTTTAATATAGAATGTGCCCACTTTTCTTTGTACATACCTTTGACAAATTTTACTTCAGTGGTTCCAGACCTTTTATGGCTCATGACCTCATTTTAATATTACAAATACCTGGTGACCCTAGACATTCAAAATGGAGACTTTACTTTTCCTTTTTGGCTAAAGCTAAAGTAGTCTACTGTACTATGTTGAAAATAAACAATCATTTTAGATGATATTTAGTCTATATAATGTATATTATTATTATGGATGTGATGGTAGGTGTAGAATACTGTTCAAAGTGATCATTTTATTTTCCTTGGTGAGGATATGTACAGTCAGTTTTAATTACCTTCCAAGGAGGTTATGTTTATGCCAGAGTGGGTTTGTCTGTCTGTCTGTTAGTTAGCAACATAACTCAAAAACTTATGGACAGATTTTGATGAAATTGTCAGGGTAGGTTGGTAATGGGGAGATCAGGAAATTATTAGATTTTGGTGGTGATCCGAGGGGGGGGGGGGTCTACCTTGGCGGAGGTCTGCGCTCTCAGGGTGCTTTTCTAGTTAGTGAATTTTTTGGTGTTTTTTTCAGGTGATCCCATTTGAATTCCAGGTGACCCCTTGTAGGATTCCAGCCCCAAGGTTGAAAAACACTGCTTTAGTTCCTTGGTCTTGAAATACATAAAACATGCACTCACTGCAGGTAATTCCTTACCCTATGGTGTGTTCAAAATGGATGTCATCCACTGAGGCAGTGATACATGAACAACCTGCATGTCTTTCAGCTGCCAGACAAGAAATCCATTATCAAAATGTGCCCACTGGTTCTACACTTCCTGTCACATAAGAACAAACTCTGAATGCTTAAACGACAACCGCTCTGTTGTGATTCCTGTGTACCAGATAGGCAGGCTGTGGAGTCCATCCACTTGAGCAGCTGTCCAATACTCAGCTCCCCACAGTGGTTTGCATGGCAGGGCAGCACGATTTGACTCATCTTCACTTCAGTGGGGTTGCGGTATGATTCCCCGTTAATCTGTGAGTCTGGCAAGTTATCCTGATCTTTCCAGTCTGACATGGTGACTAATAAAACAAGACAGAAGGCAGAAAAATGCACGAGTAGAAAGAAATCACTTTCAATCTTCAAAACTCAAGGTCAATGTAAGAACTAATGTACAGTAAAAGTATTATTTATGATTCAAGTTTAAAACAAAATGGTACAGTAGATGAAAAAACAGTCTAGAAACCTATAGCTGTGGGGAAAAAATATTAGACCACCTTGTTTTCAGGTTTGTTATAATGCCTAGTAAAACTAAAGTTATATTTGTTTGAACAAATACAATGACAACAACAAAAATAGCTCTTAGTAGTTTAATTTCAGAGCTGATATTTGACATATTTCCATGTTTTCTTGAGAATAACCAAATCACTTCAGTTCTTACATCAATATCTGACATTGTATTGACAAAAACAGTGCTTTTATTCATTCCATGTTTTCTTTTCTGTCTGTTTTCATCACATGATACACACAGGAGTTCGCACTACCATTCGCATTACCATTGTTTTGGGTAACTTTTGATAGCTTAATAAGTTTTTCTGTGACTGTATAAACCAAGTCCTGGAATTGGTAATTCACTAATTCACAGAGCAAAATGGGACTGCGGTGAATGATTAATGGATAACTGAAAATCAATTTGAGTAGATTTTTTGTTGTTTTGAGCCTCTTAAAAATGAGTATTTTCTAGTTTCTTTACTTCTATAAACTGAAAATCTATATAAGATAATATGTAAGATAAGATGTTGTTTTTTTCTTGCCATTTTAATCAGTTTACAAATTAAAAAAAAAAACAATGACAGTGAAAATAATCATTAGTTGCAGTCATTTAAATTATGATAGTAAATAAAGATTTTTTTTAAATGATCACTTATAAATTCTGAAAACAGAAAATATGCAGTCTTATTTATTTACAGAGTTAGTGTGAGCCAGTGCTCTCACATAAGACGCTTTAAATAATCTGGTTGTAGTAGAGGAATTGCTCAACAATTAGGCTAAAAAATCAAGAATATATTTAGATATGTGGCTGCACACAGTATTGTCATTGTAGAGCAGAGTCAAACACTTTTCAAAGTATTTTAAGACATGCAACTTCACAGGATATTCATAGAAACTATGTGTGGATACACGTGTTTGACCAGACCTTCTGCCCCCCATGGAGACACATGGGCATGTACTGGTGGTGTACTGGTCATGTACTGGTCATCTGTCTGTCCTGTTACGGGTGACAGGTGTAGTGACCTTTACATGGACCTTTACACATTCCAAACACAGACACACCATGAACTCCAGCTGCAACTTTAAAGCAAAGTTAGAGAAACCAAGTGGACTGTCGGCATTTATTAGCCATGTTATTTATCACGTCTGGAGTAAACACACATTTGACGTTGCATAAAAGTGCTTACCCGGACGGAAAGTTAGAGCTGGAGGTGAAAGCGACACGAAGCCCCCGTGAGTCCCGATGAATGTGGGCTACAGAACAGTACAGTTACTAAGAGGGGGGGGGGGCAGAGAGAGAGAGAGAGAGAGAGAGAGAGAGAGAGAGAGAGAGAGAGAGAGCGGCTGGGGGTCTGACACCCATTCCTTTGCTCAACATAACACAACAAAACACAAACACACACACACACACACACACTACGGCTTTGTGCTTCAGTCATTCACCGCTGGAGGGAGAGAGAGGTGGAGACACACCGACCCCTGCTATGGACACATTTTTTAAGGTGGAAATTGACTTCATGTGTGGCTCCTTGAAAACCCAAACACACTACAGTCAGTAGTACACATTCCTGTAAATATTTAATTTAATTTTATTTCATTTTAAGTTTACAACAGATGCACATGTAAGAGAACCCCAAATCCACGCTATTTCGTTCATTTCATTTTATTTTAATACTGTGTCTTTTCATAAAAAAATAATTGAATAGAAAATACATAAAGATCCATATAACCGGAGGTGAAATAGTTGTTATTTTGTTGATTAAATTATTAATTTACATTGTTATATAGAACAGAACATTTCATGATTTCATGCTATATTGCTGTATAATTCTGGACATCAATCATTTAAGACTTAGCAATGTGTTTTCTGATTCTTTTATGTATCGTTTACGATTATATTTCAGGATTTACATATGATATTTTATTTGTTGAGCTCTTATTTTTATTTTGCTTTCAGTCATACAAAGAGCATTGTGAACTACGCATGTGGGTACATAATAAACTTGCTATATAGTTTATAAAGATTTTCAATATTTATTATATTACAGATAATTAATAATCCATTACTTCCTGTACAAGTAACGTATAAATTAATAATACTTCTGTTGTTTTATTAAATTACAGTCATTATAATATCGGAGCTATCGACATCAAAACAGCAAACAGAAAGCACAAAAAGGCAGACCTTAAGGCAAACAACGAACGGTGATTGGTTGTGGTGAGTGTTCGTCAGTTGTGGCCCCGCCTCTTCCCCCCGGACGAGGCTCGGTTGAGTCGCTAGGTTGAAAAGGAGTGCGGTTGGAGTGCGAGAGGGTCGCGGCCGCGATGATCTGACAGATGAAATAGCGAAAAAGAGAAAGAGAAGGCGGGCGTCCTCCTACACAAAACAATGTTCCCCAAAGGCAAAGGCACCCCGGTGCCGTCGGACGGCCAAGCACGGGAAAAGTAAGCTCAGAAACGTTTTTATTGTGTATTTTGTGCATCGTAAGTTGCTCCCTTCTGTTCTCTGTTGTTTGCTGGACAGGCTAGCAAGAGGCGATTTCCTCCTACCGAGAATGGAATTGAATGAACCGCCTTGTCTGCTCGCCATTCCTCCTCTGTGCCGTATTTCTGCTATATTTGCTTTAATGCTAGATTTTAACATATTCTCGACCGTTTCCGAGTACAGTTTGGTAGTGTTTTGTTTAATATTTTTTCGTTTATTTAGTCGAGAGCACAGTGAGAAGAAAACAATAACATCGCCTTGTAACACACAGTACATTGTTTTCTCTGTTGCGCTCTGGATAGGCTGCGTTTTTATTTCCCTCAGCCCATCAGTGCCACCAGGATACTGTACCTAGCTAATGCACAGCTGCCTGCTGGGGCTCAGGCACATTTTACATCATGACGTGAAATTATACTCTTACTTTTTGTACTTTGTGAAACATGTTGGTGGTGGTGAATCTCCACCGGGTTCTGGGTAGGTTTCCCAGTCCCCATTTAATTTTTTTTTTTGGCATAGGCTATTTGGCAGCCATTGTTCAGTGGGCCTGTACCCGACTCCATTCACTACTCAGTGTGCCCGAGGAACACGATTTAACCTGTTCCCTGATGTTTATTATCAGAACTGGCCATTTCTGAAAATGATATCTAACCTAATATTCATTTTTTGCAGGTTGGCTCTATACGTGTATGAGTATTTGTTACACATAGGAGCACAGAAGTCTGCACAGACCTTTTTATCAGAGGTATGTGGAATATTAAGCAGAAATTCATCCTTAATATTTAACCTTTTTAAAGGTTTAAAGACTTTCATAAGAAATACACACATTGAATCATTTTATTCATGCAAGTTTATTATTATTATTTAGTTGGCATCTATATTTAATTACCAAAATTACTCAATTCTAGATCCGATGGGAAAAAAACATAACACTGGGAGAACCCCCTGGATTCCTACATTCCTGGTGGTGGTAAGTGATAATGTTCTCATCTGCCTGTAAACATGTGCGGGGGTTGTTTGTGTGCTTCATGACCTGTCTTGTCCACAGTGTATTCTGGGACTTATATTGTGCTGCTCCGGAGAGGAGAGAGACATGTGACCACTCCAGCGAAGCAAAAGCCTTCCATGATTATGTGAGTAGTGCTTACATGAGAACTGTTGCACTTATTGCCCTGCCTTCTGCCAAATAACAGAGAAACTTTGCTACGAGGACTAAGAACTGGTGGAAATAACATGCTTCTATCTTGTGTTGAGGTCATTTTTAGTTGTTGGAGTGCTCCAAAACTGTGTCAAATCCTTCACCTTCTCCTTGTAGAAAACAGCTGGTACACTTGATTTCTGTTTATTATATTTCACTCTCAAGGAGGCAGATAACTTTATTTTTGCAGACTTTATTTGCTGTTATTTGTCTCTTGTTTGTGACATGTATATTAGCAGCAGCTTCTTTAATAGTATTCAGATACTAAATGTAGCACTCTCCCCTTTTGAATTAAAGTGTGGTAGTTTTGCTCTGGTGGTGGGTCGAATGATGCGCCCAACAAGGAGCTTTATGGGCTTCTTGGAAAATGATGCTGAGGTCAGCATGTCCTGAGTCAGACCTGTGCTCTCCCCCTTTATCCACCCTCCTTCAGTGGTGAAGATTAAAAAGGACCTGCTGTGTTTTCTGCAGAATGTCAGATAGTTTTTTTGTGCTCCAAATGGTTTTATGCAAGTAAATATTAAAGCATTCACATTTGCATGACTTGGCTGTTTTACAAGTTTGGTATTTTTTTTTAGATATTGGTCTGTTCATGTGTCCCATTTGAACCAGCAATCAAAGACAACATCAAAAAGATCCTCATGTGGTTTAAAGAAAGTGAGAATGGATTGTCAGTGACTTTTGCTGTTATGGTGCGTCTCAAACCTTTAGCTCAAAAGGCTCGTAAGATGAGCGCTGTATTGCTGAGGTAAATTAGGGTTAGCAGTTTTGGCCAATTGAGCACTGTCACAAAAATACACTCACCAATGCAGTGCCAAGCTTATAGGATGGTTCATGATGCATCAGGCAGGAAGAGGTTAAAATGGAGACGTTGGCCCTGCTCTTGGCAGATAGGGTTGTCAGGGTAACGGACCTCCTGATCTGGCAGGTGACCTGGGATCCAGTGGAGAGGCTACAGCATGGCTGTGTCCTTTCTATTTTATTATTATTATTGTTACTATTCTTATTCAGGTTCATGCAAAGACAGAAGTTTTGCATTTGTTCAAATACGGTCTTATTTTACCTACTACTTTCTGTTGGTTCATTGGAGTACCTTTGGTGTATTCGGTCCTTTGTTTAACAAAAAATAAGAATTTTAGTATCTGCCATTTAAAAAATAAATAAATAAATAAAAATACAAGTATCAAATGCAATTTACTTAACGGTTTTGTGTTTTATAGATGTATGGTTTATTTATTTAATTATTTTTTTTGTGATTGTAAAGCGGATTAACTGCTGGACTAATTTCAATAGAATAAACAGTGCTATACAGGGTGTTAAATTGCATCCTTTGTGACCATTTTCATAACATGGAATGCGTTAAGCAAATGAGGAAACAATGAAACATCAGTGCACTGCTGTGGTGTGGGCCTTTTAGAGGTTCTATGTGGTCGACTTTCCCCATCATTTCATGGTTACCCTTCGCTCTGATGGTTCTCCTTGTGTGCTTTTGTGGTCGGGGTCAGGAAAATGTGTGTGTTTGTGTGTGTGTGTAGACAGTACTAGTCCTTGGACCCTAGCCTTTGTCTAGGTGTGGGGGAGGTGAGAGCTACCCTGTTAGCCGGCAGCGCTCGTAAAACCCCTTGCGTATTCACACTGGGCCTGACGAACGCTCCCCAAGGGGCCCCGGTCGCCATGGCGTCTGTGGCTGATTGATGGCTGTCATGGAGCTGAAGGGCAGATTGGAAAAAGGAAAGGGGAGTGGCACTGTGGCATATGCCCAGCATCTACCACGGAGGACAAGCCGAGGGAATAAAAGGAGGAGGAGGAGGGGGTGGTGGTGGTGGTGAGAAGTAGAGCGAGAGCATCCAGTCAGAGATCCAGAGAGGGTTTTATGATGTTGATTGATGGTTAAACATTTACAAGCTAAACATAGGGACCAGTTTTCTTTGAGCATTGGTTGCAGTGGAAGAAGTGAGGATGTTAAGAGCAGGCGAGGTCAGGACAGTGGCTGGGTGGTCTGTGTTTGAGCCCAGCCCCCCTTTTTATTTCTTCTTCATCCACTTAGATTTTTTTTTTTTCTTGTTTCCGTTTGTCTCTTACTGGATGTTTGTCTCTTTTGTTTCTTTTTCATTGTTACCTCAGCCAACCTTTTCGGCCATCTTCACCCTCTACATTCTGCCCCCCTCCCCCCCATCTTTTCCACCCTCTCTTTTTTTTTGTTTTTCTAAAAGGGAGCAAGAGCACATCTGCCACCACTCTGGCCTTTTGTACACCCCGTCAGTAATTCAAAGATTCAAGGGAAATTTACTTGGCCATGATTGCTTCTATCCCCTTATATGTACCAACACTCATACATGCTGAATCATGGTGCATGAGGGCTGGTGGGGGGAGTTTGTCTGTCTTAAAGGAGGCCCCCTGGGAAGTGTAAGGAAGTCCCCAGACAAGGAGCTCATAGCCTGGGGCAGGACTGAGACATCTGCCCCTTTCCTTTACCAGAGTAAGTGGACAGACGTGGTTCGCTTCAGTTGAGAGCAGCAGCAGCAGGCAGTTTGGAACAGTCCAGCAAGTACAGCTGTGGGCTTTAGCGAGACAAGATAAAGATCTTGCATAACATGCCTGTGAACCCGCCATGCACGCTGCTTCTTGAGCTGCTTTGTGAGTTCTGCGAGGCTGGCTACGTAGAGTGTTGACATTGTTTTATTATTCGGTGGTCACCACTTTAAATTTGTTTTACTTCATTATTTCAGGGCAGACCTGTTTCCAAACTATATTAGGGTAGAAGAGCAAAAAAAAAAAAAAATAATGTAGCTGCTGGTTCACTGAGAAGTCCAGGCAATGTGTTTGAATAAGCATATACTTTTTCTTACGAGAGCAGCTATAAACCCTAGACCCTAAAAGCTTTATCTCCTCTGAGATCATGATAAACTGTCACATCTGTGTACAATTAAACAAGGAAAGACTTAGGTTAAGAACCAACTCTGTTTCAGAAAGAATAACCAAAAACCTTCAAGGTGGAGGAATTCTATCCAGGCTCTAATGCTTGTGAGGCTATTGCATATATTGTAAATTTGAATGCGACTAGAGAGAGGAGAATGTGATGATTCACTAGATTTGATTTACTTGGTCATTAAGTATAAACGCACAGCCTGTTGTTGAGGTCCAGGGGAAATAGGTACATGGATCTATAATTATATTTAATGTTTACAATGTAAGAAAGCGGTTTTTTTTTGTTTTTTGTTTTTTATATGAAATGCAATTGTCTGTTTCATAGATTGTAAAAAGATAATGCCTGATGGTTGCATGTATTCATCTGATCCACACATTTTTGTGGTCAACGTGAAGATCTACTACAGGAAGGATACAGCAGGCCAGATAGTGATAACCGGTGACAAAATGCATATTTTCTTGTTCTTTGTCCAAAATAATAAGGATCTTTTTCTCTGTATTTTTTCGGCATCTCACCCACATTTAAATTGGATTTTAGGTCATTAAAATGGAGATTAAAGAGCAAAGAACAGCTTCCAGTGCATACAAATATGCATCAGTTGTTTATTTTATTTTAGGTTGTTCCTTTTTAAGGGTAGTTTTTGTGTAATGCTCTGTACAAAATTATTTAATTAGATTCACTACCGCATCCACCCATTGCCATGAAAATTGCGAGTAATATGCTTGTATGTATTACACGCATCTGATTATATCAACGTTTCACTGTGTGCCCTTCGTTACTGGCTTGCCTTTTGTTGCAGGTATTAAAAGAACACTACTGAGAAACTTAAATGTGATTACAACAATGCCTACGAGGATGCTGTTGTGCCTAGATATTACAGTGCTAGTCACATGATCTCTGGTGTGAATATTCCCACATGTCAGACACAGATAAGAAAACTAATGAATAATTGCATGTGCAGATTGAATATGGTATGGAACGGCATAATTGATGAACTGGAGAATCCCGCAACACTCTTATCCCTTTCACTATGCGCATGTGCGACGCTCACACATTTAATCCAAGATGCTTTTTTTTGTCTTGGAAGTGTCATACTATTATCACATGATTGCAGTGCTTTAATTAAAAGTATTCTTTATAAAACTGAACAAAACCTATAATGTTTCCAAGTAAATTGAATCTCACTGAAGACGTTTTAGCTATGCATTGAGCTGAAACAAGAAAAAAATGGATAAAAATGTGAAATTACTGTCCTGAAAATTACTAGTCAATACTGTAACATCAGTATTAAGTGGCAATAACCTGGTACTGTAAAATATGTAGGTGAGGGGGGAAATTAAAACACAATTGACCTATTTAAAGAATCAAAAAATACTCACTCGTATATACAGTTCACAGCAGTATATTATTTCAGTGCTGATATAGTGTGTCTTAATCTCCTCATTATACCATCGTGTGTGCATGTATTTAGTCTGTGCCCCTGCTTTACACATTTCCACAGAACCATAGCCTCGCCTGTTTCACTGAATTGTATTGTTAAAAAAATGTTTTCAAGCCTTACATAAAACAGCAGAATATTGTGTTTTTATTACTTATAGTTATGTCTGCACATGAAGTGCATGTCTTAGCATGTTGGAAGTTTGTGTAAATCTAATTCAGAAATGTGTTTTAACGGCATCATATACGATTGAAAATGGTTACTGCAAAATGTGTGTGGGCAGGACGGAAATGATAATAATACCAGGAGCAACAACTATGTGGTTTTGCACTTCGACCCACTCTAATAATCAAGTAATGTCCGCAATAAAATATTTTTGTATTTTTTACAAAAATAAACGGTGTCTTGGTGCTTTTATACAACCTGTATAACATCAATATTTAAAAAATTATCGTTACAAACAAGTAACATATGGTGCACACTGCATAATACTGAAGTTCAAAGTGAAAATGGCTCTCCTAAAATATGGAAAATGTAATGTGCACAATGTTGTTTGCAATTGTTTTAAATAGAATTAAGTATTTTATGTTATACAGGTTGTTTAATATATATATATATATATATATATATATATATATATATATATATATATATATATATATATATATATATATATATATATATATATATATATATATACATATAGTTGCATGGGTCTAAAAAGCTCAGGCTCACAATTAATTTTTTTTCCCCTTCATTTGTGTTTATTTTCTATTCATTTCTGTTTATTTATTTTTTATCATGAACGTTATTTAATTATTTTGGCTACAAGAAGGATGATACTGAAATGTATGTATGTATACTCCTGATTAGTTTTTCATATCGCAGGGTTAAAACTAAATCGCAGTGTTAGTTTTTTCTAATATCATGCAGCCCTAACTTCAAAGTTTGACAGTACCAGTGGTGTCATGTTTATAATTGTATATATTAATCACTAGTTCATATGAAGGGACTCAATATATAAAAGTCTGTATCTATGGGCTTCAGTCACACTCCTCTTCAGCATGCCAGACGTTCTGCTCCTAGTTATGGTTACTAATGTGGTACTGGACACTAACTGTTTTAGACACAGGCTTAGTGAAGGGTCAGTCATACTTGATGTGCATGTGCAGAAGGAAGTGAGGTCGATCACTTCTTGGCTATTTCCATCATTGGTTCCAGAGACAACGGATTTATCTTTAGTCTAAGATGAATGAGGTTGATTCTAGAGTCGATCAGTATCTTCTGGGTATGAAGTAGGTTCTAGCGACTCAGAAGTAGCTGCGCACGGGTCCAGAAAACTGCCTCGTCACAGTCTGTCTCTGACCAAATTCAGACTGTACGGTTTGTTACTAATGATCCATAATCTTTCATGAAAGGTATTCATACCTTTAATGTTGAAATATTGCTTGTGTGTTGTGTGAGCTGTTCATTTTGGAGAATCGGGTTTTTGGGTTGTTGTGTTCTGTGGACCTTGTTGGAGACTGAACCTTTCATGTGACTAGCTGTATTTTCAGATCCTTAAACCAACTTGGCTCCTGTTTGTCAAAGCAGAAAGTAGGCTACCATAATTTACTTCCTCTAGTCATGGATTTTGAAACTTCATTTCAAGAATTGAATTTACTGGCAGATTTATGGAACTCTTTCTTAATGCTTTACATAGACTTTAATAGTGTAGCACACTGTATAACATGTTATGTCTATGCTAACGGTAGCCAGTTTTGCATTGATATGGATAATGTGACTCATGTCCTCTGCGTAGAAATGATTCAATGCCATTATGTTGGAGTCCAGAAAGGTCCTTAGTTTTAACATGGTCTGTTCACACATTGGGGAGGGGGAAAGATTATTGATATACATTTTTAAAATTCTGTTTCTGTCTAGTCATTGCAGTGATTTTACCGTTCTGATGTCACTCACGAAAAAGCAAGATTAATTTATTTTATAAACATTCCGTCTCTGTGCTCATGTCCCAGTGGTGGTGGTGGGGCCTGATGAGATGTGACTTCTCCCTCTGGCCTCACTTCTCTCCCTGCTGAGGTATTTCACAGTGGCCCTGCAGTGGCAGCCAGAGCAGATATAATTAGGGAAGGTGCAGTCGATACCAATGGGTTGGCTATTGACCAGTGATGTCTGTAGGGCTCTGAACAGAAACAAGGAGCGTTTGTGTACATCAGATGCCAGTATGTCCTATCGGTGGTTAATTATTGCCAGTTTGCATATGTCTATAATATACTGTAGCTAAGCATTAACAAATGAGACTAGAGGAGCTGCTGCTCTGTAGCTTTGTTTGGAAGCTAAACCCCACAGCTCTGAAGACATTAGCTCATCTCGGATCGCTCCAGCTACAGGGAAGAAAAACTCAGTCAATTAAGAGCGTGTGACCGAAGCAAATGGCACATTAGTGAATTAGGGCTGCGGTTTGAGCAGGAAATCAGCCCAGCGAGCCCCTGCTGTGTAGCAGCAGCACTTTGGAGCCACTGACTCAGTGAATCCCACTGATGTTTATCTGATACACTGGATCTTGAATCAGCATCGCTTTGAACCATTTAGAAGGACCACTTTATTGTCCCCTTCCTATTCACATACAGCGTGATGTAAATCTGTCAGATGAACATTCAAATTTTCATTTAGGACACATCAGTGAATAAGTTAAATGCTATTAAGTCTAAATATTTAACTGAAATCTTTAGTATAATGGCAAGTCATGTAAAAGTCATGGGTAAAATGTGAAGATTTTTAGTCTTAAATCTCACTAACATCTGATCTCTCTCTCTCTCTCTCTCTCTGTGTTTTATTTTTTATTTTTTTTTATGTTTGTCAAACTCTTCTCTTCTAAAATGTCCACATTCCTAGAGTTACTATCTTTGTACCAAACTACATTTATGACTTAACTTTACACATAGTTCTTAAATAAGAAAAGACATTTCTCAAATGGGTCTAAAGCTATTAAATTTCAGTTTCTGCTGCTTATAAATACCCTGATTAAAGGTAAAGTACTAGATGTAACTCATGTAAGTGTATTTATCAAAGTGTTATTTCTTTGCTCCTCTCAGGTGAAACTGTGAAACCTCATGAAATGTTTGCCTCTATGTAGAAGTTCTACACCTGTGTACAGATTGCAGTTGTTTTTCTAGAGGTATTATATTTTCACATAGCACCTTTTATGAACGTTAACACCTGTGTTTTGTGTCTCCTGTTTTCTCAGAGTGCAGCAGCAGCTCCGAGTCCTGTAATGGGGGGAATGCCCCCTGGTGAGGGGATGCCAGGAGGACCCATGCCACCTGGCTTTTTCCAGGTCAGTCTGCCACCACAGAAACATCACCCAGTTGTTTCAAGCTTTAGTATTTTCTCCTGGTAACTCACTTGTCAGAATTGTAAACTAAGTTTTTGTAGCTGTATAAATTGATTAACAGTCTGATGAGAATCATAGTTGCTGTGCTGTTGAACTGTATATATTTTGAGCTGAAGGTCTCTACTTTGGTGGCTGTGCTGCTTTTCTCTTGTGTTTTGCTCGACTGTGCTCAGTGAGTTTGTAGTAAACATCATAGACGTCCTGTCTGCCTGGTCTCCTCCAGTGCTGTAAACAGGCAGGCGTGGCCTGGCCATTTTCCCTAATGGAGAAATCGAAAGGTGCAGCACCTACTGTAAATCAATATGTCATGAGGATAAACACTTGGCAGACTGTTGTGTGGAACTGCCTCCAATAGGTGACAAATATCAGTGGTGCTCTGCCTCTTCTAGATTCAACAGTTCACACTGAATCCACCAGCTCATTAAATGGTACAAACTATAAAGCTGTGACTGATTAGATGATCATATTAATACCAGGAAAGACATTTTGGTAGGGTTATGAGCGCACACACTTTCCATACCAGAATCTATTGGAGGAGGCCCAATTATACCCCCTCTCTGTCAGATCAGCAACATTAGCGACACAGTGTCGGTGTTTAGTGTTGTTATAAAGCTAATTGCATAGAGCTTAATTGATGCTGTTAATTCAGGGAAAATTAGCACTGATAACATGCTGCATGCACCAGGCTTCTTAATGTCTTGAGTGACAGGCAAAAGAGCACACATCCTCTCCATCTCCCGGCCTCTTTTCTCTCATTCAAAGCCAAGTCATTCGCTTGCTCTTCTCTGCTCAGTCTCTTACTGTGTTTGGTACATGAAAAATAGCATCTTAATTTTGTACATTTTTTGCGCCACACTTTGGTTCTTGCACTCTGACTATCCTCTGCCCTGCAGTAACCCTGCTTCTCTCTCTGCCCCCCTTTTGTCAACATATGTTTCTTGCTCCCTCCCTGTTTGTCTCAACCTCCCCTCTCTCCCTCTTCAATCTTTTTTCCTTGCGTCTTCATTTTATAATGCCGCAGGGTCCTCCTGGTCCCCAGGGCTCTCCTCACCCTCAGCCTCCTCCCCCTAACAGTATGATGGGACCCCACAGTCAGGTAACACTCCCTCTCCATCTATCTCTCTTTTTCTCTGTTTTGCTGTCTGCAGTCATTTGGGAACTTGAGTTCTCAGTGCTGATGCTTCATGCTTTGGCATACGTCTCAGCTCAGTGCTTGTTGCAGCATCCAGTATTTACACAAACATCCAAATAAAGACTATCCTTAAATATCTGATTTACATTTTGCATTGATGGTCATTTAAACTAATGAAGCCATTGTCTTTCTGTTATAGTCCTTCATGTCACCTCGTTTCGCTGGAGGTCCAAGAGGGCCGCCCATTAGGATTGGCAACCAGGTAAAGTTTACGAAATTAAGTTAAATACATGTAACTCATTTCATCAGCGAAGTCAATATATTTCAAAATATTTATTTTATGTCTTGTAGCCACCGGGTGGAGGCCCTGGTCCTCATCCCATGCTGCCCAATATGGACCCCACACGACCACAAGGTGGGAATCTGCAGTAAATAACAGAATCTGCATTAGAAACAAATGTTTCTTCTTTTTCTGTGTTTTCTCTTTTTATAAACTGAATTCATCTTTTCAGGCCATCCCAATTTGGGGCCAATGCAGCGGATGAGTGGTCCCCGAGGTATGGGGCCAATGGGACCTGGCCCCCAGGTTTGTTACAGTTTTTTTTTTTTTTTTTTTTTTACTTTCATATCTGTATATATTTTAAGGTACATATTTGAAGTCTTTAGGGTTTTAGCATTGTTTTCCTCAAACCCATGCCAACAAGGGCCATAGCATAGATGGTATGTTTTTTTTTTAGATTATCCATTCTTATTCATGCAGTATCCTAAAAGATTTTTTAGTTTTTCGTTTTTTATGTAGCATGGTTGTGGAAAAATCCTCCAATTCCCATTTAAAATATGAGGTTATTATTTGATGTCTGTAAAAACATTTGCATTTTTATGGCCAACACCATAATTCTAGAACAAAAGATGAAGATGGGTCCATACGTCATATTTCATATTGTTCAGACAGTGACTTGAGTGACAAATTATGGGTATTGCACAAGGCGGTTTGACCATCAGAAATGTTATTTTTTATTGGTATCATCACTTGAAAGTAAAAATGCTTTTAATACCTTGGAATGAGATGTTAACATCTACTTGGGGAGTGGATCATCTCCTATGGAGTCCACCATAATGTGCTGGTGTCTTTCTACAGTAGTCTCACATCCTTGAAGAGCATGTGATATTGGTTGACATCAGACTGCAACATTATCATTAGATGCCACTAAATCTTACTCATGGAACTGTAAAAGCTGAGTGTTTTGACTCTTTGATGTCTTTTCAGAATTTCGGTGGTGGGATGAGGCCTCCACACAACACCATGGGTCCTGGTATGCCAGGAGTTAACATGTGAGGCAGTTTTCTCTGTATTTTCATACATTTGACTCACTGAAATACAAGTGCAGTGTCTTAAGAATTCTCTTGGCCTTACAATGCAGGGGCCCAGGAACTGGTCGGCCATGGCCCAATCCCAACAATGCCAACTCTGTAAGTACTGATACACACACCCTGTCACACACACTCACATTTGGGTCTGTGAAATGCTGGTTCAGATTGCAGCCAGATCTCCTCTCAAAGTTGTGGAGGTTTAATGTGCTCCCAGGTCCTAGCCTGAGATGTAATTGTAGTATTATGTGTCATGGTTTCCACAGACGGCTATAATGGTGTTAGGATGATCAAATGATGAATGATGACATTTAGAAGTATAGAAAGAGTTTATATTCCCATTTCTGCCCAGTAATGTTTGTGGTTCTGCCTGCAGATGCCTTACTCATCACCTTCTCCTGGCGCATATGGGGTGAGAACACATCCTGACAGCTAAATTTAGTCACTTGATATGCATTTTAATGTTGGAAGAAATATTTACATCAACACCTTTACCACTTCTAATAAGCCTTCTTATTTTGTGCTCTTTCGAAGGGGGCATCTGGAGGAGGCGGACCCCCAGGCACTCCTATCATGCCCAGCCCTGCAGGTTGGCACCTCTTTGATCTAAGCTGTTCATCAACTCCTGACTTTTCATATATGTCATTAATTTGATGTACAACTGGCTCTTTCACAGACTCAAACAACTCTGGTGATAATTTGTACACCATGATCAACACTGGACCTGGCAACCGGAATAATGTATGTGTCACTTCATTATGCACCTTTCAGACACTTCTTTGTTTTACTGTTTTATCTTCCTGTTCTGCAGCCTCCAGGACAGGTTGTCATTGTTCATGGAAACTGGTTCTAAATGACCTACCAGGCTAAAAGTGAAAGTAAATGACTGTTGTTTAAAGGGGTGATTGTTGCCACTGAAGATTGATTTTGATTTCAGTGAGCTTATGATGCACAGAAATTTGTGTTGTGAATACACAAGCCTACAATCCCCTTCTGCCATATACATATTATTTTCTTAGGCCTTTTATAAGATGCATTTGTCCAGCTGTCCATGCTGTGGTGAAATTGGTTTGCATTTGTATGAAAGATATTCACTTAGAAGCAGCTGGTCTTGGTGTTGATGACTGTTTTGTCCTGTGGAGATATGAGAAGGGAGTCCATGCTCTTCTGTTTCTCCTTCAGTTCCCTATGGGTCCTGGCTCTGACGGACCCCTGGGAGCCATGGCTGGGATGGAACCACATCACATAAACGGGTCACTAGGTAACTACTCAGCGACATGCACACAACACAAATTGGTTAGCTGCAGGTTTTGGACATTTGAGTCTATTTTAGTCGCAGTGTTTCATGTAGGATTGTCAGATTTTTTACACTGTGTATACAGTCGTGGGAAGAAATTGTCGGTACAATGGCATAGGTGTTGATTGAAGAACTGAAGTGATTTTGGTTCATACCAAGAAAACCATGGAAAATGGAGAGAAATGAAATGAAATTACTATGAGCTATTTTTGTTGTTGTTATATTTAGTTGCAATAGGCATTAAAATGAACAAGAAATTTAAGACAACAAGGGTCGTCTAATTTTTTTTCTTGATTTGTATGAAAAAAAAATTATATTAAAAATGACTTTTCAAACAGTAAGTGTTCTTTTTTTTCTGCATTTTAGGCTCTGGTGATATGGATGGAATGAACAAGGTACATACAACTAATAACTGCATCTATTTCTAAAACACAAATGCAATGCATGCAACAATAAAATAATAACTTGTTTCTTTGTTTTCCAGAATTCCCCAAACAATTTAAGTGGCATTAGCAATCCTCCTGGGACCCCAAGGGATGATGGAGAGCTCAGTGGAAACTTCCTCCACTCCTTTCAGAGCGAGAACGTAAGTCTGCTTTTTAGTTTCTGTACTTGACTCTAATCACTGTTGTTGTTTTTTTTTCCATCAGTCAGATGTTGTAGTTGGTACCTGACAGTTAATTTTATCATCACACGTCAAAGGAAAAAGTCCTAGGAGAACGGTGCAGAATGCTGATTGGTTAGAGTTAGTTATCGTTGTGTCATTTCATCATTGTTGTAGGAGATGACAATGAATTAATACGTTTATGGGTCCTTATATCTTTTTATGAGTCTTTCCTAAAATAAATTGAGTTTCCTAGTGCTTACAAACAGACCCAAAGAATGAGGAACGTCAGTCTTACTATCCCCCATTGTTTGTGCATTTTTGCCAAATCTTCCTGTGACTTTAAAACAAAATATTAAATCCCTGAATGGAGTTCAGTGACTATTATGTTATTGGTTCTACTGTTTCCACCTGCCCTGCCACCACCACATATCCTTCTGGTTACCGCAATAACTTGAAAAATATTTGGTTTATAAAATCTGTTTTCCATATGAATGAATGTCATAGAGGAATAACGGATTCGATTTGGGATGATTTACCATGTTTAGATTCAAAAGTTTAATATCACTCAACACTCTTGTTCAAATCTCTGCAACTGTCTGTCTGACTTCAAATCAAGTGCAAATGAAAGGTCATGACCTGGGGATGCCATACATTCTCACATCATTAAGGGATTGGGGATCTACACCTAGCTATCGCTTCTGATAGTGTAAGCCTATTTTATAAAGGTTCAATTGCTGCCTCTCAAAGTTAGAACCATAAGTGAGATGAGTTGCCCTCAATACCTTCAATGTTCTGTCGAGCTGTTTCTGGCAAACTATTAAACTGCATGACCTAATGAAGTTTGCTTTTACTGTGACATAATCACAATTTGACTTGACCTCTGTGGTTTACACTGCACACAATATAGATGATTCTGAAACGTACTACTTTTTCAAATTAATATTAATATGGTGTAATACATGCAACAACTTTTGCAGCTTTAGACACTGAATCCAAAGTAGCCCATCCACATACTGGACATTTATGAATCGCAGCTTTTTTGGGGGGCTATGATTTCACAGGGTAATTATTGGATTAATTGTGCAGCTTTGCAAAGGGTACAATAAAATATGACATGTTTCAGTTGATAGAATAGACGTTATTGTCGTTGCACAAAAGTTAGAATGAAATTATTATTATTATTATTATTATTATTGCTGTATTGATTATTGTTGCAATTTGCACATGTTCGAAATAAATCATTCAAATCAAATCAAAAAAAAAATCAAATTGCACTTTGGTGGGGCCACTCTGCACCATGAAAAGAGGTAGGTGAGAAAACAACAGTAAATACAATACGTTTGAAAGATAACATAGGTTTAAAAGTTAAATGCTTGTTAAATTAAAAAGTGCGGCGTGCAAGTTATGTTATCTTCCGTGTGTGCCCAGCAACTCAGTATGAAGCTACATTAAGAACAAAAAAATCAGCCACTGCAGGAAAAATCAAACCAATATACAAGTGTACTGGGTTGCACTTCACTTAGAAAACATCAGTGCAGGACTTTGATGAATCCAGAGGCAGAGTGAGGTTGACCTTGCAGTTGCAGCATTTTTTTTTAGAATCACTGACTGTAGTGACCGTGTGTGTGTGTGTGTATGTATGTATTTAACCATCTCCTCTCTGCCTCCTCAGTACTCTCCAACCATGACGATGAGTGTGTGACCCCACCCTCCAACCCCACCCCACGCAAACCAACATTATTTGCCATCATTCCGAGGATCTGAACTCACAACAGGACACGGCCAAACACATCAGCATCGAATCAGGGACAGACGGGCGCCATTTTTGGTTCCACACTCATGCCAGAATGCTGATCGGGAGGGGGAAAACCAAAATGGCTGGCAACTACTGCTCCTTGCTCAAAATGAAGGACAATTTTTCTCCATTAACCACATCCACTAAAGTGTGACAAAACCAGCTACTGAAATGCATACATGACACGTTTTCTGTTGTTCGCAGGGCCCCGCCCCACTCCCTGCCCATCCAACCTCCTCAGTCCCAGAGTGAAGAGAGAGAAAAAAAAAAAAAAAGGTTGAAGTTTACCTCTTGTACTTTTTAATTATTGCTTTGTGGTGCAAGATGTGCAGGAAATGTCTCCGCTTTTTGTCACTTAAAACACTGGAGAGTGTGCATATGCATTGTGAGCTTGGAAAGTCTTTGTCTTGTCATTTTACTTCTCACCACAACAAAAGTCAGTTGACATAGGACTCAGAATTTGCCTTTTACTGTGCGGCCACCTTTATGAATAATGTATTCTTCCTAACGCCCACCCTGCTATTTAAAGAGGTTTTTAAGGGGAAAAAAAAAGATGTGAAAGAATACTGCTTTTATTGTGACAACCATTCCGCAGTATGTAAGTGCTCAGATGGTTCTTACACCGTCTAATTGATCCCATTTTTTAATTTTTTTTTTTTATCAATTCCAGTCTCTTTATTGTTGACGGCAACACTGCGCTCTCAGCTGTTTCATATCAACAGCTGGACCGCCGTTGCGTTCCGTCAAGGGAAAACGGACTTCGGCGTTAAGAAGCGAGTGCATGAATGCTGAGAATCTGTGTACAACATACTACCTAGTGCTGCTCTTTTCTGTGTGGACACCTGCTTTAAGATGTGGTGTAATATCTCTTTACCTGCCTGTGCTTAACACTCTGTGCTCTTCATTGTCGTAGACTTCTGTGTTATTTCCAGTCTGGTCAGTTTCTGTTCAAACGGCTATGAATGAGCTGCCCGTTTTAATCCCTCATGCCTATTGGTTGTTCACTTTTTCTCCTCCTGCATCATCGGACACCCCCCGCCCCTACCCCGGCGCTGCCCCTTCTTGCCCACCCACACATTTTTTTTATATTTTGATACAATCTTTGACTACGTATATTGCCCCAGTTATTCAGAGTTAGTCAAAGCTTTCTAAACTGATTCTAGTAGGCATCATTATAAACTTAGCAGCAGTCTTGTAAATGTGATGAGAATTTCTGTTTCATTATTTTTCTCCTGTGAACATTACGCATTATACACATCTATGTTGCCTTTATTTGCTGATATTTTTTTATTTCAAATTGAGGAAAGATTGCTTGTTAATATAATTTTACAATAACTTAACTAAATGTGTGGTCTCTCTTTTTGGTTTGTCTCCCATGTTTGAGTGAAGACACTTGAACGCCACTGAGAATATGCTACAGCAGTGGTAGCTATTGCGGAAAACATACACAATGTTAAAGGTGGAGATCTTACGAAAAAAATAGTTATGTCAGCTGCATTTTGAATATACACAATTCAAAAGTCCAAACCCCTTTGTTCAAACATCCGCCTGAAGTCACGCCTCCAGAATACTAGCCCGTGTAGTGCTTGTTCACGAGCGCTGCACAGCAACAGTTCATCAGGCTCTGACTCCATGCCTTCTCCTCCAACACTCCCACTCTTATTTATGTTGATGACTAAACAGTTTTCCAATGAACTTTACATCCTAATATAGATCACCAAACTGGCTTCATTTCCTGTATTATTGCTGCAAGGCTCTGAGAACGAATAATTACTGCATGAATAGAGGTGCAGAGGGGGGAGGGACAAATGACAGATTAGTTTGATAGACAGATCACTGTTGAATCATTTTGAGTGGGCGTTCAAAGTGATTGGGTAGTGTGGGTTTTTTCAGTCCACTTTGTTATACGTGTGTGTGTATGTATATGTATATATATATCCCCCTCTAGTTTTGGACGTCATCATTATTAGGATCCACTAATTTTGCTGCCTGCGTGCACCTGTGCCTCGCGGGGTCAGGACCCCACCTCAGCCAGTGCACACCTGCTATCACTTTCGTTGCGAAGTGGGTTTCCTGGGAGACCCTCTGAATCGCATGTGCATTAGACTCTGTGGTTCAACATGGGTCAGGTGGGTTGCCGACATCACAGCTGACCCCTGACGCAAGTTGTACATGGGCCGGCCCCCACCCTGGAAACACCATGCCTTGGCGCGCAGTTAGAAAAGGGGTCCTGATTCCTCTCGAGGCTTTGCGTCCAGAGGAGACGCAGCAAGTCTACGGCCCTGGGAATTGGCAAAGTCCAGGCGGCGGGCGCTTATACCACTGGAACCGGACGAAATTCATCTTCCCATTCCTGACGTTGCTCCCAGAGCTGGTATTTACGCCTCCGCCCGTATTATGGATGTTGTGTTTAAAATCCTGTAGGGGGCGGTAACGAGTCACATTGCCCAGAGTTCAAGAAACACGTCGTCTATTGAAGCGGTGGTTTTGATGTATTTACAGTGGCATGAAAAATGAGCCAGAAATAGGTGCACAAGACGGTGGAGTGTGCACACACTTAATACAAGGAGGATAGTTGATGGCGAATTCATCTCATTGGTGCTATTTAACTATGACTGCTGATACCTTCGACCATCTCCTTGCCCAGGTGTGCCCTGGTACCGTCACATCATAGAGATGGATATATCCCCTGACCAGCTCACAAATTCTATCCTCCGCCGCCATTTTTAAAGTCATAGTGGGAACTTTCTTCGCGGGTGAAATTCCCAAATTTTGCACTTTGGTTTCTCTACTGCCCCCACAATTTCCTGTGGTATTGCTCTATTTTGCCTGGAGCTCACCAACCCTTGACCAACGGACAAACTAGCATGTGAAACTACCTCCAGAACCAGATGAAAACAACCATTTCCATAATTAACAGATGGTATGAATTGGGCTTAAAGCTCGCCGCCGGAGCTGTGAGCCACATTCGCCCCTTGACCCTTCATGGCCAACCCAGAGCCAGTCGTGGCGCACCGCCACAGTGGAAAAGCCTCAGGTGCACTGCGTGGACCCCACCTGTTTACTTGTCAATGATTTCACGACCTCTTGAACTGTCTGTTTAATTTATTTAATTAGTTGTAATCAAGGTGTGAAGGGATTTTTAAGCAATATAGTAAAAAATTTTCCCAAATAACCTCTCACACCTTACTTTTAACAATTGACAGGTGATCAGTCAGTATAAAATCAAAAACCTGCCATGGTTTTCATGAAGCTTGGTGGAAGAGAATGTCATGTGTTGAAGATGAACCCTTTAAAACTTGGAGCAGATCCTTTAAAAGAGATCAAAGATGAAATGATTTAATATTCTTTAACATGTTAAATGTAAATAAAGCACTAACCACGTGCCATGTTTTCTTCCTCTTTGTCAACCAACACCAGTGGTTTGTTTAGCTGACTGTTGCCATGGTAACAATGGTCTTAAAGGTCAGCCACACCAAGAACTATAATAATATATCCACAGCTCAGTCTGAACCACAAAATGGATAATCACCTGATTGAGGATTCACTACAAAATGATGACTCATAGATGTTTCTTGTATTTTATTTTCCAAGCAGTTAAAATCACCTATTCATTTTACAAAAAATAATTTGTTCCACAAAACATTTACAAAGAAGTTATAGTACAGGGTTCACTTGCATCCTGGAAAGTGATTTATCCTCCCCCACCTTGTGCTTTTGTCTGCCTTTTAGAGGAAGTGCAGGAGAGAAGAGAAAGTTGAGTTGGGATTTGTCCAGCTGAACGTTGTAACTCCAGTTTGTCAGGCTAATGAAATGCTTCACTGTAACCTGTGGGTGTGTTTGAATTACATTTGTCATAATTATTTTTCATAGATACATTAAAGCCATAGACTGCACATCAAATGTCTGGGTAATTATCAGAAACAAGACAGTTAGAGACAGCAGACCTCTGCCAAGGCTTGATATGGTGTCATGACGTCAAAACGTGGCGTGATCGAGCCGTAGGTGTTGACCCATCTGATGTCTGAAGGTGAGATGATGTGAATGCAAAAAAAACAACAACAGGAGTATCTATCTTGTCTGAATTCTAAGATGTTGTTTTATCTGTTGACCTTCAGTGTGACCTTGACCTTTGACCCTTATTGATCAAAATCTAATTGGTTCTTCCTTGACCCTTTATTATTTCGTTCAGATCTTTTTGTGTAATCCTGCTGACAGACAGATGGACGTGAATTTAATACCTCTTTGACATTGCTAATAATAATAATCTGTCTAAATACATGTTACAACTGTAGAAAAAAAACATTTCCAAATAAAGAGGGGAATGGATTAGTGTATGATAGGATAACTTGTCTATGTAGTGAAAACATTTCAGGGAAAGAGTGGGAACTAGTGATGCGCGGTTAGGGGGTTTTACAGAAATCCGCCCCGCCCAACCCGCATGATGTCACGTATCAATAAACCCAACCCGCCCGCTATCAACCCGCGAGTTTAAATTTGGCTCTAAACTCACATAGTACATTCGCGGCATCTTTACCTTGTGCTTCTAATGTTAAAAGTCATGAAGCATAATTTTTGCCTCCTTTCTAACGTCTCAATATGCACTCCAGCACATAAAATAGACTCCACCCACATCATCACTCTATAAAGCGAACACATACAACGTTTCCGTACAACCTTCGCATCGCCTGTTTTAATCTTCTCCCTGATCAAGTCCGACATTTTCACTCTTATCTCTGAGTGTTCAGGGAGATTTGGCGCTAATAACAAATAACAAAAAGTTGGGATAAAAAAGCATTCAAAACTGAAACTGACGGGCTTGCACATGCGCGAGCCGAGCACGCACACACACACACACACACACACACACACACACACACACCTCAGCGGGTATTGATCGTCCCTGACCCGCCCCACCCGCATCCGCAATATGTATTAATACTGCGACCCAGCCCGCCCGACTCGCGGGTCACCCGCGGATATCCGCTGGCCAGCGGGTAGCCCGCGCAACACTAGTGGGAACCCTATCGTTGATTGAAGTTGACACAAAAATACACATTCTATTCATATTATAGATCACAGGTGTCAAACATAAGGCCTGGGGACAAAATCTGGCCCGCCAAAGGGTACAATCTGGCCTTTGGGAAATTGGGAAATTTTACATTGCAGTAAATGGAGAATACATTTCAAAGTGATCCAGAATCCAGTATTTTTTCCACCAAATTAAATCATTTGTTTCTTGAGTTACTGTGCTTAACTGACAGACAGACAGACAGACAGACAAACTCTGGCAAAAACATAACCTCCTTGGTGGAGTTAATAATCACTTCAGTTTCCACATTTAGACCAATTCAATCTGAAGTGGGTCAGAACCAGTAAAATCCTATCATAATAATCCATAAATACTCATTTTCTCTTTGTAAATGTAAACATCTTCACATATTTAAACTGAAACAAAGTATAATTTCACAAAATATTTGAATGATCTTGAATAAATAAGAAGAACCTGAAGTGTTTCAAAAGAGAAGTCAGTGAAATTTGAAGAATAATCTGCCTGATATTAAATTGTTTTTGTTTTTGTATTTGATCCACTTTGATCTGCAAGTTATAATAAACATGTTGAAATGATAAACAGAAGCATATTATTATTATTAGGCTTATTTCATTTGTTTCATGTTATTCACATTGTTTGAACAGATAGTTTGTCAATGTAAACATTTTCATGATATAATTTGATCTTTTTTTACTCTAAAATACAGAGAAAGTTTTGGAGTTGAAATTGTTTTGTATGTATTATGTTATTATTTCACTGGTTCAGCCCGATTAAGATCAAATGTAACTGAATGTGGCCCTTTTAACTAAAAGGAGTTTGACACCCCCCTGTTATAGATTAACAAAAGACATAAACATAACTTCTTCTAAATTCAGGTGTATTCTGATTGGCTGTTCAAATAATCACTGTGGAATGGATGTCAGTGGTTTGATTCTCCAGCATCGTAACCATCTCCTGATTTTAGAATTGTTATAACAAATTTGTAATTAATGTTGTAGTTTATTTAAGGGTTCCAGATGACTTTCAAATTCAACCTTTTAATTCATCTGCAGTTTTCCAGGATTTTTTTATCCTTAATTCTTTATTGCAACATTTACAATCGACCATTATAATCAATATAACACTGAGTTATTTTGACTGTAACCCACCCACATCCCTACAAACATTCAACACCTCACTTTTTAAAGTATCCAGCAGGATGTCAATGCATTTGGATATTACATTTGATGACATTAAGCCTGTGTTTAGTGTTGCATTATCCTTGTTCTGATCATTTCAGAAAAGAAAATGCC
This sequence comes from Siphamia tubifer, assembly GCA_020466265.1. Taxonomy (NCBI): domain Eukaryota; kingdom Metazoa; phylum Chordata; class Actinopteri; order Kurtiformes; family Apogonidae; genus Siphamia; species Siphamia tubifer. Next base: position 38,094,266 of record CM035786.1, read on the forward strand.
CCCACACAGACACACACAGCTGGTCTGAGGAATTAAAATGTCATAATCCACCACACAGATGATGTGGTTGTTGTGATAGGAGTCAGAATTCTGTAATGAAATTAATTGGAGATTTGATAATGTGGCCCACAGAATAAGCTATGACATGATATTTGTTTATTTTATGAAGACAGTGCATATTAATGAAGTCAGTATGAATAAAAACATTGCTTTGTGTAAGCGGGAGCTATTTTCCATCTGTGATATTTACATTTAATTCTAAATTCCTATAAATATCAGATTTCCTACTTTTTAGGCTCTTTATATTAAAATGTTTCCACTTGTTTTATATATCATTTATTTCTCTTCACTATGTTGCTGCTGTTAACAGTGAAATTTCCTCATGGTAAAATTAATGAAGTGGTTTTTTTTGTTTTTTTTTAAACCCGGGAAAAATCAGGAACCAACTTTGGTATATATATATATATATATATATATATATATATATATATATATATATATATATATATATATATATATATATATATATATATATATATATGACTTTCCATGGTTCTGCTTCAAAATGTAAAGGATTTGATCACAAAACCACAAACTCACATTTGACTAGTGTGACTAGGGTTTTATAATGTGGAAAACAAGATGAGTTTATCACCTGTTTTTACTTGGAACAAAGAATAACACCTGGTACTAACAGGTAGCGTATGAGGGGAAACGCAGGTGCAGGTTTAACAACTCCACAGTTAACACCTGACAAAGCTCACATTCCCATTTCCTGTTCCCCAGTAACAGCTCACACACTGGCCTCAGCAGATCACCACTCACTCCCTCGTGTTCACAGCGCAGCCACAGGATGCTGTGGTGATCAGATACAAAGACCAACAACAGGAACTCCCACACTGTGGAGGAGAATCTGTAACCGGAGAAACGCTCTGCAGTCGGACAGAACCTGCTCAGATATCTGACTACAAGAGTGTTTCAGAAGTGTACACCAGATACATTTTCCCTGTGCTGCTATTTCTTTAAAGACAACATGTCACTCCTCATCTCATCAACACTAAAATACAGTGGTTTTGGAGTCAATTTATATTGTTATATCCACATTTGGTGCAAAAATCGGATGTAAATTCACATTTTAAAGCAGATATCATTAATAGTTCCTTCACAGGGTGGATGTTCATCACCATGTTCACCACTGATAAATTACCCTGAGTTTGGTCAGTAATAAAACCGACAAAATAGAAGCTATATAAGAACCAAAAAAAACATTTGTAGGTTATTTTTAGGAATGCTGAGCTCTTAGCTGCTGCACAAAGAGTGTTTCAGAAATGTACACCAGATCCATTTTCCCTGTGGGGTATTGGTATTGGGTTGGTGTTTCTTTAAAGACAACATGCCACTCCTTATCAACAAAAAGAATTCACCCAAAACATCTGTGGTTTCGGAGTCATTCTGTGGTGTGTTTTAGCTGTTTTTGATGCAAAACTCTGATGTAAATTCACATTTAAAGCTGATATCATTAACATTTCCTTCACATGGTGGATCTTTATCACCATTTTCACCACTGATAAATTACCCTGACTTTGGTCTGTAGTAAAATTGACATAAGAGGACACTGAAATACAGAGTATATTGAAAAAAAAAATACAGATACAGTTGTAGGTTTCCCTGAGGAATGCTGAGCTCTTAGCTGCTGCACTGACACCTTATTTTTGTAACTGAAAACATGCATTTTATTTCATACATTTGGATGTGTAGTATAATAATTACTCATTAGCTTAATATGTTTTCTGAAAATTAAACTGATAATTAGATAATGAAAACAGCTAGTAGCTATTTAGGTTTAACACATTAATTAACTTAAGTGCATCTATATTTGGACGAGGTTGTGACTGGCTGTGAACATTACATTAACCTTTGCCACATAGAAAAGTATTGACATGGTGTCTTTAACCCATAAAGACCCAAACATCTAAAAGTATGTGCTGATCTAAACTGTTTCATACCTGCTGATCCACTAATTCCATAAATACATGTAAATAATTGGAGTAAAATGCAGTTTGTTATCCATTAATGGTCATCAGATATGATCCATTTGGATATTCAGAGGCTTCGTAATTACCATGGAAACCTGCAACATGTATTCACCAGTCAAACCCATGAAGTTGGATCAATGACAGTGGATGGAGATACTTGGGTCTACATTCATTTGGCAATATCTTTGCAGAAAAAGTCATGTTTTTAAAGAAATGTTTTGTCTGTTTTGATTAAGTTTGAATTTTAGTTTTTATGAACATCTACATCAATGGTTATCAACCTTTTTTGGCTCCATTTTAACATCACACATTTCTAGCAACCCCATACATTTAGAACAGACTCTTTTTGGCTAAAATTTGTCTTTGATTGTCTGATAGTTTTCTATAGTATATTGAAAATAAACATTCATTTTAGATGACATTTAATCAATATAATGTTGCTTAGTGTTAGTATGGGGAGCTTAAGTCTCCGCCCCTTCCATGAGACTCATGGGGCCTAAGATCGGAAAATGAATGAGTGGTTTTTATGGGAAATAAAATGCTAAAATCGTATCTGGTTTGTGATGTGCGTTTTCAACTGCTTCTGTTAACCAACTGTTGATTCATTTGTGAGTCATGTGACGTCACCACAGACTCCACACCACAGCTGAGCGGAGTGTGACATCACGTACGCGACGCATTGTAGTCTCTTACTAAGCCCACATAAAACATCAAAAACGGGTGGTCTGCCTATGCCACATCAAATATTTACTATTAACCGCTATCATGTGTGAATTTCAGAGCACTTGTCAAACGGAATCAGAATTTGACTTGACTCGCTCCATTTATTCCCATTAATTTTTTTGCTAGCTTAGCACCCATGGACCGGAAGCGACTGTGTAAATTGTAGGCGGAAATCGGGAAAGTTCGCCAAATTCTACTTCTGATTGGCTGAGCTTCAAACGTCATTGTGTCAGTATAAATGTAGCTACATCATATACATAAGTCACTGTCTTTATGTGATTTGCACATTCCTTCAATTTACACAGGTGCCATTTTCATCTATTGATAGACGAATGGCTATATAAACACATACAAATGGCTCTTAGACAGTTTGGTTTTGCAATATTTACTAAAATATATAGTTTGGTATTGCAATATCCACTAAAAATATATACAACATATGTGTTAATAGTAATACAAATAATAAAATTGATCTATATCAAATTGTATGGAAAAAAAATGATGGGCAATTCCATGCAAGCTGTCATGTCCATAAGGCCAACACAAAGCCAAATGTATAGTAAGATGTGAATGATGATTTCTTAAAATTTGAGCATGATTGATTGATTGATTGATTTTATTCTGGAACCTTACAAGAGGCAATCCAAAGGATGGCATGCAAAAGCACGGGGCTTATTTCCAGCATGGTCCTTGGTGTTAAAACAAACAGTGGGGCAAAACAACTCCACTACACATAAACAACAAGAAAATAACTAAATATCAATAATAAAAAAAATCAAAAATAAACATGGGTAAAACAAATACATAATCATTACAGCCGAAACTTACAATACTCTCACTTTGTTCCATAAGATATTCCGAACTTGCCTTTTAAAACCATAGCAAGATGCTGAGATCTGAACAGCAGATGGCAATGAATTCCATAACATAATGGCTGAATAAAAAAAGGAATGTCTAGCTGCTGACTTCACTAAAGGTATTTTGCAGGAGTGGATGCTTGCTCTGGTGAAGTGGCTGTGTTCAGTGCTGATCAGAGAGATATTGTCAGAGATGTATGATGGGGCATGACCATTAACAATGTATGTTAATGGTCATGTTAAGCATGTACTCCCCTTGTTTTAGGAACACATTTGATGAAACTTTTGCATCATAGAAATACTAGGCCATGTTGTTAGCGTTATGGACGTGACAGTTTGCATGGAATTGCCCTTAAATTGTATATGTTTTGTGTCATTGATGTGTTACTGAGTGATAGCATGTGCATTAGTAGTAATTTTGGCTGGAATATGAGGAGTTTCAGTACATTTTGCAGCAAATGTTAACTGTGGTGCTCAGTTGTTTACAATGAATAGCATTGTATAACTGATAACCTTTTTTGGTTCTTCTTCTTTCCCTGTCTTTGTTTCCTACACACATCATTTCTGTTTGATTCTTGCTTGACTGACTTGCATTACATCTTTTTTTTTTTTTTTTAATTTTGCATTAATTCATTCTTTGTTTCAATAGTCCTAGGCTACCTACATTACTTATTGTTAAATCAAAACCCAAGTCTGTCCTTCCATTAAAGTTGTTAGATCAACAAATATAATTTATTTGTAATCCTAAGAGCCAGGACAAGTCTTTCATTTCAATTTTTATTTCAATCTTAATATTAAATTGAACAGTTCACAAGAAGACATCTAAAACGTATTGTTCCAAAGTTAACTCATTCCACTGTGGCTGTCCCAGGCTGTTAAGAATTAATTTTTCCAATCAAGAATGTAGGCAGGGGAGCTAGTTTGACTGACAGGCTGCTTCTCCACGTTTCCTGGATTCCGCCTACGATTTGCACAATTGCGGACCGGAAGTAGAAGGGCTTGATTTAGCATCTCCATAATTCTGTATATTTTGTTGTGTTTTCTATGTGGCTCTTTCTTTTCCTTTAGAACATGAGTTGCAGGTGTGGCGTTGTCCTCCATGTCCTCCATAAAGATTGGTTCCTCAGCAGTGAGCAGGGGACATAAGGTAATGCACACGACTTCCTCCAGACTCTTCTCTTCTAACCCCCCTTTTTTAATCAGCATGTGATTTGTGTTGAAGACATTTTGTGTTTGAAAGTAGATCGCGGGAAGCTTTTTGTTTGTTAAAGTTTTCTTCTGTTTTATGGTCAGGGGAGTAGTTTAAGTTTATAGTCTAAAGATCTGATTTTGTTTCTTAAGTTTCTGGATTTATAAATAATCTCAGTTGCAATTTAGTTGATTGGTGGTGGCAATGTGTTTTCAGTTTTACATTTTGTTCAGGGACATGGAAGGAGGGGAGTGTCACTTAATTATTTTTTGAATGAATTTTTAAAATACTTTTTCCCCGTTTACTTATAACACTGCTCTACAACTTTTTTTTTTTAATTATTTATTTATAGAAATATCTGGTAGATCTGAGACCAATATTCCTTTAGAGTAAAACCTATTCTATTATTAATTCTAAGAATTTCACACTTTTATTCTGGAAGCATTTTAGTTTTAGAACAGTGTTATTACAGAAAAGCCAGGTGTAGATTATTACTGCACATATTGACAATTTTATTTTCCTTGGTCAACATATGTACAGTCAGTCCAAATTGTATTTAATAATAATAATAATAATAATAATAATAATAATAATAATAATAATAATAATAATAATAATAATAATAATAATAATAATAATAATAATAATAATAATAATGATGGATTGGAATTATATAGCGTATATATTTATATAGCATATATAATTATATAGGGAAGCACAGTGGTGCAGTGGTTAGTACTCGTGCCTCACAGCGAGAAGGACCCTGGTTCGAATCCCACACCAGACCTTTCTGTGTGGACTTGTTCTCCCCATGTCCGTGTGGATTTTCGCCAGATACTATGGTTTCCTCCCACCATACAAAGACATGCACTGATAGGTTAATTGGTTAATCTAAATTGTCCAAAGGTGTGAATGTGAGAGTGATTGTTTGTCCATATATGTTCAGCCCTGAGATGAACTGGAGACTCATACAGGATGTACCCTGCCTTCACCCATTATAGCTGGATTAGGCCCACAGTGACCCCTGCGACCCTAGTGAGGATAAAGCGAGTTCAGATGACGAGATGAGATATAATTATATAGCTTATATAATTATATAGCGCCTTACATTAGTGACCTGTTATTCATTCGCTCTCACATGCACCCTCTCGTGGTGGTAAACTACATATGTAGCCACAGCTGCACAGCAGCCATTTTGCACCTGGTGGGCTGACCACCACCAAACACCAGTGTGAGGAGCACTGGAGGCAGGGAGGGTGAAGTGTCTTGCCCAAGGACACAACAGACAAGGACAGAGCGGGATTCAAACCACCAATCCTTCAGTTACAGGGCAACCTGCTGTACCAACTGAGCCATGGCCGCCCATGGCAGAGTCCTGCACCGGTTCGGGTAACCGCGGGTGACCCGTGGGTGAACCGCAGATTTTCACGAAACGGGTGAAAAATGTTGTGCCGTGTCGGATACGGGTTCGGTTCGGGTCGGACGTGGGTGATCGCGGGTCTAATTTGCGGTTCATACACAGTAAATTTTGCAGTGTTAAATCAACACTTAGAGAGTTTATTTAACTTCTTCTGGAGTGTATTTGGTCTCCAAATTAACACTGCAAAATCTACAGTGTAGGCTAAAAACTGTTCTTTAGTTTCCTTCTTGATGCGTTTTTCAAGCGTGTGTGTGCGCGCGCGCGCGTGAGCTCACGTATAAAAATAGTTTTTGAATTTATTATTTGTCTGCTCCTGTTTAACAACATTTTTATTTGGCTCTGCCTTGGCTATGTCACTGTTCAGTATATTTGTGGCAATACATTTTGTATTTAAGATGACATTTTCTTCAGGGTTCGGGTCGGATATCGGGTTCATTTATAGCGGGTCGGTTCGGGTGCGGATTTGTAATTTTTTTTTCGTCGGAAAACGGGTCGGATACGGGTTTTAACATGACGGGTACGGGCGGTTGCGGTTTGTCAAAATCAGAACTGTGCAGGACTCTGGCCCATGGTTGACAATTAATACTAAACAAACAATCGCTCTATGAATTATGAAAGAGCTGCAGCATCTGAAACTGAACACAATGAACATATGACAGATACACAGTGCTTCAGTCTCACACTCACAGTTGGTCATGTTTGTAATGTTTGGGGATTATATGTCAAATCAGCATATATGTTTTATTGGTTTATTTATTTTTATCAATAAATAACTATAAATTCCAGGTGACCCAATGTGTGACCAAAATATTTTATGAATTAAATGTAGGAAAATGCATGACTCACACCAAAAAATATTTTGAATATTGGATAAATCAGTTAAGAAAGGCAGAAACAGAGAAACATCCAATAGGGAATTACCACAACACTGGGTCTTCATGGGTTAAAAATGTAAGTGGATCTATAAGACGTCCCAGTTTCCCAGATGTGGGTTAAATGTGGTGTGAGACTAAGACATATTCAGCGAGGTATGAAGTCCTGGGAACTGGTTGACGAGTCTGTTATCTGAACTGACCTTTCAACAGTTTCTCTCTAGGCTTTATAAGGACAAAAGCACCTCCTCCATATTGTTATATAAAACCTATTCGGATCATTAGGGATTTCATCGATATAAACACTGTCTGTACCTTTAATAATATTAATACAAATAAACTAATATGTTCCTTCACTGAAGTTTATGGTGTTAGTATCCTTCCATGTTGTAGTATAATCATATATGACTTGGATTTAACATAATATTTGAGAGTTTAACTACATTTCCCCCTGTGTTAAAGGGATTTTTCACACCTTCAGTCGTGTCACTGTGGAGATGGTGTGACTCATGAGTCATCCAGCACTCGACCACCTAGCTGAGTGGGCAGCAGCATGATTTTTCTCTTTATTTTTTCTTGTTTTATTTGATTTTTTTACTACTTAGACCACCCCACCTCAGCCAAGTCTCCTGTTGTAAGGTAGTGGTAGGTATATGTATTTACAACACCCTGTGTTTTGTTAAATTCAGATCTATTCCTCCTGTTTGTCTTTACATTCACCTCAATACTACATTTCACTTTAGTGGAATATTTATCTTAAGTGTTTCTTTCCCTTTTGTGTTTTGTAATTTTGAAATGTAAATATATGCAGTAGTTTTTGTTTGATTATGAAATGAATGCTTCATTATCTGGTTATCTTTCAATAGCCCTGTTTACATGGGAGTCTTTGTTCCTGTTTAATTCTGAATAAAAGTTAAATTCACTTTAAGATTATCATGTAAACACCTAATTCCAGTTGAACATAATTCTTAACTAGAAAAGCACTCTGTGAGCACAAACCTCCACCAAGGCAGATCTCCCGCCTCTGAACGAAGGGAGGTCCGCCAAGGAAGTTATATTTTTGCCAGTTTGTTTGTCTGTTGGTTTGTCTGTCTGTTAGTTAACAAGATAACTCATAAAGTTATGGACAGATCTTAATGAGAATTTTATGACATGTTGGGGGTGTCACAAGGAACAAAAGATTAGATTTTGGGGATGATTCAGACAAGAGCCTGTATTCTGGATCACTTTGAATTTTTACATTGCGGTGAATGGAGAATACATTTCCAAGTACTGATGCAAAGGTTAAACAAAAAATGGTGATAATGCAACTATTGTCACAGTATAAGCCAATGTTACACTGTGAGATTTTATTACATTATGACTTGCTATATAGCTGAGCTAATAGTGTAATAAATGACATTATGCGCAAGGATGTTATTATGGTATGTACTCATGATTTTATTAAATTATGAGTCATTTTTACATTATGAGTCATTTTTACATTATCGCTATTAGTCGCTATCTTGTCTGAATCCTGAGATATTACCACTGACGTGTTTTAGCTGTTGGCCTTCAGTGTGACTTTGACCTTTGACCTTCATTTCTCAAAATCTAATGGATTCTTCCTTGACTCATCATCTATTATTCCTGTAAGTTTCATCAAAACCCATTCAGAACTTCTTGCGTAATCCTGCTGACAAATAGACAAACGTACCCGAATTTCAACACCTCCTTATCAGAGGTTAAAAAAAAAAACCACCGCTCTCCCCCTCCACAGGGTGGGGTAATAAATACATTTAATTTATTTCATTTCATTTATTGATTTATAATCTACATGATTGGAAAGGACCAGGAAGAAGAAAATGTATTCCATTATAATCCCTGACACTTTCTTGAAACATCTGCTTCCATCAGAAACGTTCTGTTCCAGCTTTTACAACAGTTTACATTAGTCAATGAAAATAAAATGAATCCAAATCCATAAGTAAAATGATCTTATTGCATGTTTTTATAAAGCTTCTCTATTCTATCTTTGTGATTTAACCATTTCATGCATAAATGATAAGAACCTCAGTCGAGATTTCTTTCTTTATTGTTTTCATTCCTCTTTAGGCTGAAAAGAAAAACGAAATGTGATTTTTCATGAACCTATTTTTTTTATGGACTTACAAAAATATCCACTCACTGGAAAACATGTGTTTAAGCTTTGAACCAAAGACGTGTATTTAAAACGCAGTATCAAAACAACCTGAAATAAAAAAAATGTTAATGCAGTTTTTGGTTAAGAAGTCTGTTAATTACAGTCTAATAACAACAAGTAATTGATTTACAGGTAAACATGTTGATGCAGATCAGGTATTAAGAACAGACCATAGTTACAGTAATGATAGGAACTCACTGATATGGAACTAAAACAACAAAACCCATGAATATACAAGAGAACAACTGTAAAATAACTGTCCACTGTAGTGACCAGGATTCATCAAAGAGTTAAACAAAAAAAAAAAAAAAACATTTGTACACCTCTTCTCTAATAAATGAAATGAATGGAAAACAACATTGTCTCCAGTACTGCTGCTGTACTGATGATGGAAGATGACTCCAGGTCGCCCTCTGCTGGTCATCACTGGTCCTGGACCCTTCACAGATACTTCTGCCCTATTTGCATTACTTAACCACACCCTGTAAGTAACTGAACACACAGTACCTGCTGTACCTGTTGAACCCACGGTTTTGTTCTCAGATTCAAATGTGGGTCTTGACAGAATACATGGTTGGGAGGATCCCACAATGCACTGGTTCCTGTCTAACAATAGGAAACGAGGCTGGCTGCTGTCCACAGGATGTGGCCTGGCTGGGCAGGAGCCAAACCTTCACTTCGGATTCATAGTTACCCTGAAGGGTATTGTTTTTGTCCATGTCTGTGAGCGTGTGACCAGCATAAATAGATGCACTGATCTTTAGGAGACTCAGAGAGTATATTGCCAGAGTGAATATCTATTAGTGAAGAGGAGAAAGAAAGCAGCGTACCATTACATAAGATGGGTATTCGTCCACATGCAGGGTTTGCATCTCCACTTGCATGTGTTACAAAAGCCATGGTGACACAAAACTGCTTTGTTCACGACTGGATACTATTATTAGGCTTTTTACCATGAGTTATGATCAGGATTCTTTAAATTTTTTAAATCCCAGAAGCTTTGTGAATATGATGAAATGTCAGTGGTTAAAAGTGTCTTACAGTCACTTTGTCAAGTCTCAGCCCACACTGAAATTAATCTGAGTTTCACTGGAGGAGGGTATAACAGTAGTGCCAAACTGTTAGAAGAAAAAAGAACTGAGATAAAGATGGAAGTTTAATGATCTGCACATATACACTAAAAAATGTAAACTTACCAGATGTATTTTTCTCATTTCTAGTCAAAACTGAAAATAACACATGGTCACCTAAAGAGTAATTTCAGATAAAACTTATTTTTTTGACAATAGATCTTGAAAATCTTATTTCAAGGGATTTTACCAAGATAATGGGCACTAGTTCTATTGACAGATTTTGTTTTGTTTTATTTTTGCTTGGATTAAGCAAAACGTTATGCCAATGGGACAAGTGAAATTCATCTTGGTAAGATTTCTTGAAATAAGTAAAATAAATTATTGTTAGATTAAATAGTAGGGTTTTTTTTTTTAGATTATATACAATTTGCTCTTTATGTAATTATGTCTTAAGTGTCATGAGATATTTTGCTAGAAAATATAAAATACACTTGGCAAGATTTACATGTTTGCAGTGTAGTATGTTCATTTATCTCAATCTTTTATCAGGGAAGTGACTATTTTTGGTCATTTCCGCACACATTACACAACAGTGACAGAAACAGTCAAAGTGACAAACAGTGAGGCAACATTCTCAGTGTGGTCGACGGCAGGGTCTCAACCACATTCTCTTACAGGGGTCACTTTCAGCCTGATTTGGCCTGCAGTGGGTCAGAACAGTAAAATAATAACATAATAATATAGAAATAATGACAACTCCAAAGTTTTGTCTTTGTTTTCTTGCAAAAAAACAAACAGAATATTACATTTTGAAAATACATTTATAAACTATGTAAAACAAAAAAGACTTAAAAAAAATATATATTCTTAAGTAAAATAAGTGTAATTTGACCAATATGTCTTAATTTATTTCTACATTTGCATTATGGGTTAGATCTACAAAGACACTAAACAGTAAGAGGCAGAAATTGTATAAATTGTGCTTAATTTATTTATTTATTTTTTTTAGAAAATTCAGGTTGTTTGTATTTGTTCAGGTTATTCAGATTGTACTTTTTTGTGTTATTTTTGCACTAAAACAAAGACAAAAATTCGAAGTTGTCATTATTTCTGATGATACATTTTTTCACATTGAATTTCAAAGAAAATATTGAGTTATTTTTTGTAGGTTATCATGCAACGAAATCGCAAATTTCCAGACTGTGTAACTCTGCAATCGACTATTTCGGGTTTCTTCCTAAGACGTCTTATGGATACAGAAAGGATTGAGATAAGTAACTCTGGATAAACTATCCAATGACATGAAAACCTCAGGACACTTTAGTTTGTGTTTAGGGACCCTCTACTTACTACCACGTAAGTGTGATGTTTGTTAGAACTTTAGAAGAGGTCTAGAAATAACGTTTTATGTCGGTGACCACAGTTTGGCTCAAAACGACAAATTGAAATTTCTCATTGTACACCCAAATGGTGGGATTTTGATGTTAACTATATGTATGTATGTACTCCCAATTTAAAAAATTAACTAAACTTATTTTTACTCCAGATAATCCTTTTAAAGCAGAATACCCCTATTTCCCATGGAAATCTTTTTTGTAATTAACATGTTCATGTAAACATGAAGGAAATAGCTTTAATTCTGAATTATTTTATTCCAAATAAATAATTCCGAATTTAAAAACATGTAAACAGAGCAAATCAACAGGGATGCCATCCTATCACACACCTGGAGAAGAGGTCAGACAGCAGGGGGTGTAATGACCCCCTGCTGTCTGACTAATCCTCCTGAAACAGCCTGTAAATCAGGTCACATGTGACGCTTCTGACAAAGGCTACATTAACTGAAACTAGTCCAACAGGTAAGGTGACATGGTCGTGCAGTGGTTAGCACTCATGCCTCACAGCAAAAAGGTCCTTGGTTTGATTCCAACTCCAGTCGGTGGGACCTTTCTGGGTTCTCTCCAGGTACTCTGGCTTCCTCCCACATTCCAAACACGTGCACTCATAGGTTAACTGATTACTGAAACTGCCCATAGGTGTGAGAGTAATTGAGTAAAAACTAGTCAAGCAGGTAAACGAACACTACACCTTGTCTGTTTAAATAATTTAACTCCTATTTTCAAAAATCATGTTCCTTTTACATTACATGTCACCTTTTAAAAAGAATTTAAACTAAAAAAGCACTCTGAGAACGCAGACCTCCGCCAAGGTAGACACCCCCCAGCCCCCCGGATCACCACCAAAATGAAATCATTTCTTCCTGTTCACATTTCCAACATATCCTGAAAATTTCATCAAAATCCGTCCATAAGTTTTCGAGTTATCTTGAACACAGTCAAACAGATAAACGCCGGCAAAATCATAACCTCCTTGGCGGAGGTAAAAAAAAAAAAGTCTCCTGTGTTCATATAAGTATGTATCCTTAAACGTATTCATGTACTTCTATGTTTTGTATTTATGTATGTATGCAAGTATGTATCTATGTTTTTGTATTTATGTATGTATATATGTATGCATGTATGTATATGTTTTGTAGTTTAAATGTGTTGTCCTGGGCCCCCTCCTAATAAGTTTGCAATAGCTTCCATGGGTCGCCCTTTTTACACTCTTTGCAAATAAATACTGTGATCTGAACTGAATTATACATGTTTTCTTTTTATATGTAATTCCTGCCCCCCCCCCCCACCCATACAGATAAGAAAACATATATGCTAACTTCATTGATTTTCTACATGAAAATAACATTTTGAAAAACCTGTTGTCTCCTAATAACTCAGTAACACTAAGTTTTAAATGTTGAATTTCAGAATATTTCTATACACGAACTATAAAAGGGTTAAATTACAAACAGTTCCTAAAAACTCACCAGTGTTATATAACATAAGGATGTTAATGGTTGGGCTGGTATCAATGTGCACAGATAAGAGAGTTAGATATTAACTCACATCAGGGCATGAATATTGTGTTAGCAGCTGATCTGTTCAACTTGCATAACCAACACACAGAACAGCAACGTTTACATTTATCACATCCAGACAAGACAGCAAACAACTGCCAGACTCTCATGTGGTGGAAAAAAACTGCTGTGCATGTCAACATGAATAGCTCGGCAGCCATCTTGTCTGAAGAAACATACTGGAAAAAATGAAGACCTCTGTGGCTTAGCAGACAATCTCATTCCTTCTAAACAGAGAAAACGAATTTATGAGATTACAATAGACAATACAGCTGCAGATGTGTGGCACACAATGCCTTTATACACAGGCCTGGTGTGCATGTGGAGGGATTTTACTATACGCAGTAGAAGTGATGACTTCTTAAACATCTGCTCTATATTTGTGAGGGAAAATATAGTTTGATTTATTTGCTTTTATTAGGCAAGTGAGTATTTTTGGTTATTTCTGCACACATTAAATGACAGATACAGCAACCGTTAACATGAGGATAGTGAGGCAACAGTCTCAAGTCCAATGTGTTCTACTTCTGCATGTTCTAAAATTAAATGTGTTTGTTTATTTTTGTGGTACACAGTGGTACCTCAACTAATGAAAGATCCAGCGAACGAATAATTCAAGTAATGAAAAACCTTTACGTCAATTTTTCGTCTCTGAATACGAAAGAAAATTCAATTTATGAAATGAAACCAAAATCCCTGAGACATAAATATACACTGTACGTAATGTACGTAAATACACACTGTATGTAATGTACGTAAATACACACTGTACGTAACATCCCATTGGCTATGAGGGAGTTACCCATGATGCTTTTCCTGAGCCTTTGACCCTCATTCATCACAGAGTTCTAACACATGTAAAGGACAGAGTTACTGGTGTTTGGTGAGTTTTTCCCAGTGTGTTCATTGAAATGTTACGACAGTACGTATTCATTATTTATCATGAGCCCAAAGAAAGTGATTCCTGGTGTGAATGAAAAGAAGAAGTGGGCTGCGTTATCAATAGAAGTGAAACAGGAGATCATAAAAGGAGGAGGCAGCCATTATTCCATCAGCATGAATTAAAGACATGCTGGCCAAATGTAATCAACTTTCCCAATTCATGGAAAAAAAAAAACATCCCGAAAAAAATGTTCATGAGTCGTGCTAGCGCCCCAATATGATGACGTATGCCTTTAGGAACATATGCCATTTTAGGAAGATTATGAAAAGTCGCCAAAGGCAATCTTCTTTGGATCAATATTTCACCAAGCGTCCGTCAACAAACATTGTTAAAGGTGAAAGTGACATTTAAAACAAACAACAGTATGGAAATGATTTACATGTCTGGTTCATTTTAATGGTTTAATGTTCAGTCAGCGAAGACAAATTTCCCCACTGAGACCAATAAATTAAATCTAAATTTTATTTTGTTTTTAACACATTTCATACAAAATGTGTATACTTCTAGCATTTTTAAAGGGTTTGAGGGGTAGTAATGGGGGCCTTGGAATGAATCAGGACTTTTACATCTAAAATGTGACTATATTTATGAAAAATTCACAGTATGAAACAACTTATGGAACAAATTAATTTCATAAGTTGAGGTACCACTGTGTGTGCGTGTGTGTATATATATATATATATATATATATATATATATATATATATATATAGTCTTGTACTTATGATCTTCTTTTGCTATTTAAAAGTTAAGGAACCAAATATGGTAACTTCATTGCCCTTGATTTTCTACATGAACATACATTATTTTGTAAATCTTTGCAAAAGTAATAAAGTCTTATTTCTTCCAGTAACACACTAAAGTTGAAATGTTGAATTGTGCCCCATACAGAGTTAAGTCACATATTTTACTGACTCTGACCTCCATGTAAGTGTTTTATTTTGTTGATGTTCAGCAAAAACATCAAACTGTAACAATATTTAGTGACCAATGTTGTAATAAAGACAGTAAAAGACAGTTTGTAGATTCATAATGCTGTAGAGCCTGCTTTAATGACTGTGCAGCAATTAGCAAAGTCCACAAAAGCTAACTCATCAGAAAAGTCAATTTATTCTAATACAAAGGTATTCAAAGGGAATGCTTAAACCAAGTGGTTATTATACAAAAGTGTCAAGTGTTGAATGTGCCAACATAATGCTGAAAAGAGAATACTTTTAGAAGACTTATAGATCAAATTACAGTTACCAGAGGTTTGCACTGTAATCATCATGTAAAAAGTAGACCCCGATCTAATTACATTAGATCATCCATTTACAAAACACATCTGTAGTAATTAATGTTCTTCTACTGAGAATTTAGATAAAGCACATTATCTAAACTTTAAATTAAGACAAGTTGGCATGAACACTCACGCACGCACACACACACACACACACACACACACACACACACACACACAAACACACACACACACCACTGCACACCACACATCCTGTACAATCTGAGATCTAAAAACACAAATTCAGGGCAGACTCCCTCTATGTTTTCATTCATCAGACTACAAAAGCCAGAGGTTTAATCTGTAGTCATCACTAAGAAACACACAGGGGCAAGTCTGAGCCTGACTTTGTATTTTTTGGAAATTGTAGTGGAGTGCAATTATTTACATTTCTACTCATGCATGTATTACATCAGCTGCAACAGTGACATGTTTAGTCTAGTGGTTGTTGTGTGACTGTCGGTGAAAGACTCTAAACTTGTATTTTATCTGTAATATTCGTTTGTTACATTATAGATAACCCTGTTTTTTTTCCCCCCGCTATCCATCAAGATCCTTACGTATAAGGCACATTGGACTGCTATTACATGACTTCTTATTTATCTTATTTCATCTTCTCCAGGAACGAACGCACCTCCAGTGGATCGTATCCCCAGGGCCCCATCCGCCCCTAGGGGACAAAAAAAGCGAGGAAAGAATGAATGACAACAGATCATTTTACTCAAATACACATCACAAAGAACAGGCCAAGCTGTGTTCTTAGACATTTGTTAAGTTAAAAAAAAAAAAAAACAAGTATTTCCACATTTCTGGCATACATCAAACTGCTCTGGCGCTGTGCCAGGGAGTGCACCATTTCATCCATAAGCACTTGCGTGAGTAGAGATACACAAGACATTTACCGCCGTACTGGTTTATTACTCTTAGTCACGCCATTACATCAGCAATGCAGGGTGATGGAGTGTGTTTGTCTGTAACAAGTGCTCACTCTTCTGCTTTTGGACACGTTTCAGTAAGAATCGCAAAGAAAGAATGAACAAGTGTCAGCGCCGAACAGATCTCACCTTGTACACAACTTTCCCAGCCTGCAGCACATAAAGCCTCTCGGGCAGCACGCCATACTTGATGGAAGTGATATTTGACATTTCATCCACAACCACTGGGCAGAGGGGATCCTCCTGAACCAGGATCTGGGCTGCAGAAAGTCTGTCCTCCAGGCTCTGGTGCTGGTTTATGTCATAGTTGTTGGTGAAGGCCCAACCGTCTGGAACAAAAAGGGAAAGTATGCAATTTCACAGTTACACTGAAGGCGGCAAGTAATTAACAAACGGAAAACACACCACATTGTATGACTGTTACTTAACCGTTTTCAGATATAACAAGTTACAGTGTGTGCTCATCAAAACACTCATATAATCACATCTAATGTTTTTTCAAGCTCATTTAATCTCAAAGCTTTTTTCCCCCAATTAATATAACCTTTATTTAACCAGGGGAAAAAAATCATTAAACATTAAATGGATTGTTTTATGATGGCTGTCATAAAATATTATATGTCACTGATAAACATGGGATGACATGTTAAATAAAAATTAACAATTAATGGGGGTCAAACCTCTTACCAGCCTTATAATAATAATAATAATAATAATAATAATAATAATAATAATAATAATAATGGATTAGATTTATATTGTGCTTTTTTGGCCACTCAAAGCACTTCACATTAATGATCCAATATTCATTCACTCTCACATGTGCCCTCTGGTGGTGGTAAACTACATACATAGTCAGACCCTGGGGCAGATTGACAAAAGCGTGGCAGCCATTTTGCGCCTACAGCCGCTCTGACCACCACCAAACATTCATACACCAGTGTGAGTGGCACTGGAGGCAAGGAAGGTGAAATGTCCTGCCTAAGGACACATCAGAGTGGGAATTGAACCACCAACCCTTCAGTTCTAAATGGCCAGTCCTAGGTTCATAGATGACATTTTTAATAACACAGTTCCCACATTAATGCACTTCCACGTGTCACACATCAAATGAAAGTGAAAAAAACTCTTCTTTCTGAATATATAAACAATTCTTTTACACAAAGGCCAAATTTAAGAAACGTAGCTTCTGGCTTTTAAAGGCTGTCATCTGATCAGTTGTCTATCGACGTTCCAATAAATTAGGTTGTATTTATCATCAGGTGGAAAGACAATGAGCTGCTGAAGACAAGGGTATGTGACAATGGGATCTTTGGACCCCAATACTAATTTTGACTTTATTTTACTCATGACTGCGGTAATTTCATATATGAAATATTTATTTTCATACATTTTTGCTAAAATAAGTCTATGTGAAGCATTAAACAATTATTCATTCTTTACCAAAAAATACCCAAATTTCCTCCCCATAAATATAACCAGAGTAAAAAAATGCTTTTTTTTTTTTTTCAAATAAATTTTACAACTTTAAACTGTAAAATGTCAAGGCATTGGTCTGTTGGTAAATGGTGTGTTTCAGTTCATATCTGCCAAAGGCAGACAAATACACCCTGGTTTAGAAAAAAATTAAAGCAAGGTGGGAAAGAAATCAAAATGTATTAGTGCTGCTTCTAAGTGTACTGTTTCTGACCTGTTAAATAAACAGTAAGAGTGAGTACAGTAACTGCGCACTTAAAAAATGGCGGCTTTTGAGGGCATCATCCAGGTACTTGCAGTACAGTTAACTTTGCTGTGATTAGAAATGGGACACCCTCCGTACCCAAAGAAAGGGCAGTAAGTATGGGGATTAGAACAAATACCTTGAGCCAATTCAGATGGGTTTTTTTTTTTCATCTGTCAAATGAAAACAATTGACAGAAAATGTTCTTTAATTGCAATGAGAATATTAATAATAAATATTAGCAAATGTCTACCTTCTCTTCTTTCCACCCCCTTTCTTTTTTCTTACTTCCTCCTTTTTCTCCATCCTTTTTTGTTCTCTTTAATCTGTCATTTTTCTTGTGTTTTTTTCCATTTTGTCTTCTTCACCTCCTTTTTTTTTTTTTTTTACTTTTCTCACTGTATTTGTTCTTTTATTTAGATTTTTTTTTACTGTCATTTATTTGTATTTCTGTTTTCAAATGTACATTATGTGATCGAAATAAAGTGAATTACATAAATAGGGCTATCAAAATTAATGCAGTAACATGGATTAATCCCCTTCATCATGATTAGTCTGATTAAAAATTGGAATGCAATTAAATTGAATAGTTTACTGTTTTGTTGAAACTGTTGGAGGTGTTGAATCAACATGTTCATTGCATATATATATATATATATATATATATATTTATTTTTATTTTATTTTATTTATTTATTTATTTTGCATATGTATTGCAGGGGCGTGGCTCTGGGGGGCACTGCCCCCCGGGGACATGTCCTGCCCCCCTGAGAAAAGCCCTGTCCATCCAAAGAAGACTGGCCAGAAAAAAGGCCATGATTTATGATCTCAGTTTGTGTCTTGTATTGATTGAATAATTGCTGGTGGTAATTTAAAAGAGTATATATCTGCAAAGTTTATAGCTTTAATTATTTGCTGTTATCGTGTTTCCTTCCTCCATAACCTTTAACAATCATTAAAGCTGTTTTCCAGTTGGTTCATTTGAATAGGGGGCGTGTCAGTCCTCCTCCATTCAACTAACAAGCACAACACTTCTTCTTTCTGTTCTCGCTCTCCTGTAATAATCATATGCTGTATACCTTTGATTTTATTGATAGTTTGCTGATAGTTGTATGGATCATATAAGTTCTACATTTCTTTACAAAAAAGTTAAAATTCATTTAAAAATTTCACACTCTTCACAAAATGGACAGTCATGCATTATGCTAGTGTGAACATATTTTCATTACCAAAAAGAATCATTACCAAACATAACCAAGGAGGTTATGCTTTGCCAGAGTTTGTTTGTCTGTTTTTAGTCAGATAACTCAAAAAGTTATGGACAGATGTTGATGACATTTACAGGGCAGGTTGATAATGGGGGGATCTGGAAATTATTAGATTTTGGTGGTGATTGGGGGAGGGGGTCTGATCACACCTCTGATGTGTTGGATATTTTTATTACATTTTATTGGTGTTTTTTTTCTGCTTTAGAAGAGTTTGGGAATATTTGGGGATTTTTCATCACTTTTTTGTGTTAATTTTAGCATGTTTTGCATATGTTTTTATCTCCTCATTTTTTTTGTTTCTTAGGGTATTTTGTGTAAAAAACAACAACAACATAGAGACAGAACAGTCAACCAACATTAAATATTTTGATCATGATTAATTAAAATTTTGATAGATAGATAGATAGATAGATAGATAGATAGATAGATAGATAGATAGATAGATAGATAGATAGATAGATAGATAGATAGATAGATAGATAGATAGATAATTTTAACATGCTTTGCATACTTTTCCCCTCTGCATTTTGTTTGTTTCTTAGTGTATTTTGTGGGAAGTTTGAGTACAAAAAAGAAAAGAAAACCAAAAACAGAACAGCACAGTTAACCAACATGAAGTGTTTTGATATTTGAAATTAATCCAAAGTCGCCATGTGATTAATCAAATTAATATTTTTTTAGCCATTTATTGATATATTTATCTTTTTTTCCACTGACCCGATGAATGAGCTTCTGCGACGTAGACCACCAGGAAGTCTGCCACATCACTGAAGTCCTTGACGAGCTGCTTAAACTCCTCAAGTTTGTACATAAACGGGGGTCAGGTGCAGCTGCCAAAGCTCAGCACCAGGGGTCTGCTATCTGCAGGAAAGAGGTGAGCATTTAGGAAGCACAGTGTAATTTCATCCACAGCGGTGAGGCTTTCACTGTCCACACGGACCTTTCATGTACTGGTAGATAGTGGACCCGGCTCCGTCCATGGTGACCACAGGTGTGTCCGGGGCTCGACCTCCCGTAAACGCCTCCTGGCCCAGAGACAACCACATGTGGTGCGATGCAGCCCAGAGGAAGGACGAGGACTTGAAAGTCAGACCCCAGTCTTCATATGTGAACTTTGGGTTCTGGGTCATGGTGGTCTGTTCACCACATTTCAGGATGAGCTTCTTAGTGAGGTTTGGTGAGATAAAATCTAGGATGTTGAGAATGGCACTAAGCAATAACATGTAACAAAACGTACACGCGTACGATAAATAGACCCCCAGCTTTTGTAGAAACATGCTGTCTCCTTGGTGCTGAGGTCCCGTCCTCTCTGTGTCTTCCACCCAAGTGTCATCAGGTTCAAGAAAAAACATGTCGGCTACCGCCCACTCCGCTCAAGTTTGGTAACGGATGCCTTCACGGACTCATTTGAGAGCTCGTAAAATCTAGAATCACACGTATCCTAAAGAAATGGTTTTCGTTTCTGGATATTTGGTTTGGTCTAATACGGAAGTAACTCTGACTCATTTAGGTTTGAATGATAGAATCTATTGAATTCCTGCATTGTTTTTTGCACTGAAATTAAGTAACGGTCTCTGAATTCAATGATGTTCAGAAATGTAGAATAAAAAAAAAACTAAGATCCTTAATTTCAGTCTAAAAAAACAAAGAAAATAGAGATTTAATTTCACTGGAAAAAAATCAGATACTTAACTCTAGTGCAAAAAAATAGATATTTAATTTCACTGCAAAACAAACAAAAAAATATTTTTTATATTTATGCAAATAAACAAGTGTCAAATTCAAATTTCATTGTGAAGCCAATGCCAATAAAGGCTATTCTATTCTATCTCTCTCTTGTCACGTGAACCCACTTTATCCTCACTAGGGTCACAGGGGTCACTGGGGGCCTAATCCAGCTACAATGGGTGAAGGCAGGGTACACCCTGTAAGAGACGCCAGTTCATCACAGGGCTGAACATATATAGACAAACAATCACTCTCACATTTACACCTATGGGCAATTTAGATTAACCAATTAACCTATCAGTGCATGTGTTTGGATGGTGGGAGGAAACTGGAGTAATAAAAAATTTAAATAAATAGATTTAAATATATGTAATTAGTGCTGTCAAACATTACAAATGCCAATCGACTTAATCACAAAATTGCTTTGGATTGATTTTGATGAATCCTAATGAAATTATTTTTTTTTTATCTATTTTTAATCAGGTTTCATTTTGTATGACCCAACAGACTGAAGAAAGAAAGGAATATGTATGCACCCTACGTGTTTATTATTAAACACCTTCAACTGTTTCAACAAAACAACATCAAACAACTGTTCCATCTTTTTTTGTTTGTTTTATTTTTTTCCACCTCATATTTCCATGTGAAGGGCCAACATGCTGTTTAGTGTCTTCCATCTTTATCACTTGGTTACTATGATGGTAACTTTAGTGGGACAGTCATTCTGCACTGCACATGGGTTAAGTGTCTGAACCTTTTTAATCAACGTAAGCCTGATAATGACAATGAATGGATGGGTGGATGGAAATGCTCCAAGAAGTTTTTTTTTTTATTTATTTTTTGCTCTAGAAGGATATGTTTTATGTTGGGCTGTCAAAATGAACACATTAATGTGGATTAATTCAACATCATGAGTAATCATTTTACAATTAAATGGAACAGTTGTTTTGTTGTAGGTATATATATATATATATATATATATATATATATTTGTCGCTTTTTTGTTAATCTTTTTGTGAATTTGGTGGATTTTAGCAGGTTTTGCATTTTTTTGTGTTTTAGTGTATTTTTATGATTTGTGGCAAACTTGAGTCAAACCCCCCCCCCAAAAAAAAGACAGAACAGTAGATTGTCATAAAGTGTTTACACATTCTGCAAGATGGACTTTTCCTTTCACTGAATACCTTCCAGCTTAAAATACTACTTTAAACATTTAACATACGTTAGTCAGGTATTCTGTGAGTACTAAGCTAATGCGTTGCTTCGCTTGCAGCAAACATATTGTGTTCTTTCTTGAGTCTGTTTAGTCATGCTAAATGAAACACAACATATATTAAAAATGAATATTTAATAATAATTTAAAGTAATGAATAATTGAAAGTAATCCAAAGCAACCCTGTCATTTGAGTACAAATTTTCATCATCTGACAGTTTTATGACAGTTTATGACACATGTTGAAAATCACTACTGTACTTGCACAGATGTGCAGTTTTCAGGAAATAAAGGAGAAGAAAACCTATGATCTGAAAGGGAACTGATGCTGTCACACAAATGTAGAGTAACAAGTATGATACAGAAATACAGGAGTAAAGAATACATACTTAAAGTGTGTACTTGACTAAACATAGTGAACACATTCCACCAGTGCCACTTTGTGTCATGTATCAACAGCTGCCCCAACACAAAACATCCTATTCTTTTGGTTGAATGAAGACCATGTGTGTGATGTAATTTGGACAATTGCCAGAGGTTAAATCTTAGGATCTTCCCATCATACAGTTCAGTATTAAATGAATATTATACCAGCAAGTAGTGGATCTCAACTGATCTCACTTTTGGAGATAGATTTTCCAGTGTTGATCAAGTCACAATCAAACGTGTGTTTTTCAAGTTAGTTTAAACATGTACAGTTTCATTGTAAGATAAGATAAGATAAGATAAGATAAGATAAGATAAGATGAGATGAGATGAGATGAGACGAGGCGAGGCGAGGCGAGGCGAGGCGAGGCGAGGCGAGGCGAGGCGAGGCGAGGCGAGGCGAGGCGAGGCGAGGCGAGGCGAGGCGAGACGAGACGAGACGAGACGAGACAAGACAAGATATTCCTTTTTTAGTCCCACTAGGGGAAATTCCAGGTTTACAGCAACACAGCAACAAAAATTGTATTAAAAAACTATCAATTCCTATGCACATGATATACACTATTTACACTATTGCACATGGGATGAATTAATTGCACTGTTTATTACTGTTAATTGTACATTATTGTAGGTTGTTTGTTGCATTGTGATCTATATTTGAAAAAGATGATCTACCAAAAGTACAGCAGGTTGAGATGGGCTGATGTGAGATGCATGTTGACTGAGGTAAAGCTAAATGAATTGCATATACTGTGCTAAAACGTGATGCTAGATGACAATGATGGCAGAGAATCAGATAAATATGATGTTTCATTATCCATTTGAAGATGTTGTGGGGAAGAGAAGAGCAGAGTTCTATTGAAGAATGGAAAAGGTTTATATCGACAATAGTAGGAAGTCTCTGCGATCTCAGGTTTCGTTTACTGGTCACAATATAGTTTAATACAATGGCTGATCATGAAGCTGTGTTTGGAAAAGTACTGCGACTTGATCCAAAACTCACACACATGCTTTGGGAAGGAGTCACACTAACCTGAAATGGGTGTTCAGTCTTTTTTTTTTTTTTTTTTTTTTTTACAATTGAAGCAACTTGAGCCTTGTGGCATTTTTCCCCAGCGGACTGAATGACCTAGGGTATGACAATGACCGCTCTGTATGATGAGGTTACACTTGCAACAATGTTGGGGTGACCGTTTTAAAAATGTGTATTTGTTAACACACACACACGCACACACACACACACACACACACATACACACACACTCGCTTACATGTCTCATGAGGACCAAGTTTGTCATCAATTAGCCATTAAGTAGTGAGTGTAAACATATATTTTTTTAATAAAATAAAATAAATAATAATAAAAACTAGTAAAGCACTCTGAGAGCGCAGACCCCCCCCATCCCCACCAAAATCTAATCATTTCCAGATCTCCCCATTACCAACCAACCCTGTAAATTTCCATAAGTCCTTAAGTTTTTGACTTATCTTGTACACAAACAAACAAACAAAAAACTAACCAACCAATGGAAGTCGGCAAAAACATAATTAGAAAACTAAATTAAATAAAAAAATAAACAATAATACAAAAGTACATAAAATACATAAAAATAAATAAATAAATAAAGTAAATGTATCTTCAAGCCTTTGAAAAATACATCTTTCACTTTGCACCTGTTTTCCCCCATGCTTTATGGGGACTTTCTGAAAAACCAAATGAATGTATTTATTGGGCCACACCACTTCTATTTTACTAGTGGGGCCCTTTATTTATATTTAACCCTTGTGGAGACCTGCACTTTGGTCCCCATCATGTCAGAGGTCCCCATGGTGTGACTGTGTAAACATATCAATGTCCCCATAAGGCTAGGAATACAAGCACACACACACACACACACACACAACACAGACTACAAATCCAAATATCACATGAAACCTACAAAATTTCAGGATGGGATTTATATTCTAAGGACTCACTGAATTCAACATGTCAGGGTCTCAAATTTCCAACAGTGCACAAAGGCAGCATCAGATCCAGTTACATGGCGTCATATCCAGTCCGTATCCGCCTCCCTCTTGTTTTTTTTTTTTTTTTTTTTTTTGTAACAGCTGAGACCTCAGATTGTGTCCACAGAAAACCCAGCTCTCTCCCTCAGCAGTATATACAGATGTGTAATGGCTGTTCATGGACCTGCACTTCCATCTGACGCCACTAGATGGAGCTGTAGAATTGTGTCTCTACCAACAGGAGGAACATTTTCATCTGCTCCTGAAACACAGCAATGCATTTCTGTCCTCTGTAGTGGACAAGGGTTTCATACCTTTATTTAAAAATAAATACATGAATAAAAACTCTCCATTGTGAAGGACCTTTCATTAAATACACATTTTTAAAACATTGAAACACTGAAAATGTGGCGTAATACGATTTCCAATCAAAGCAATTATATAATGTAAAAAAAAAAAAAACAACAACACAAAACTTATACTTACAGGGTCTCAGGAGGATATAGGAATTAAAATATGGAATAACTTAAGGGATAATTCTTTATAATGTAGCCTATTTATTAAAAAACAAACAAAACAAAACAATTTCTTTTCAAGTCAACAGCTATTTGTTATTTTAAATCAAACTGTTTATTCATGGCACTGTGACCTTAGGAATAGTAGAGACAACAGCAAACACCTAAAAATACAACTAACCAACTGACTGAACTCATAAAACTTTAGTCTTTATTTATGTGCCTATTAATATATATTTTTCCCATATTAATTCTGTCTATCTAAAACGTTGTATGCCATAAACATTATTCAGCATTTTCTGAATGCACATGCACTTATTGCAAAAACACATGCTAGATGAATTATTTGAATATTTACTGTCTTTCCCTGAACAGACAACAGATTTTAACCCATAAAGACTCAGAGCAATTTTTGTTGTAATTCCAACATATTTATTTACTAGCATTTAAGTGATTTAAGTGATTTAGTACCATTTATTAGAATATGATCTAATGTATTTTATGTTTTCTTTCTTATGAAGATCAGGTATTTTCCTATTTTTAATTCAACAATAGATGTTCATTAAAGATCAGATTAAAGTTAAAGATTAAGTGTAGAAAAAGTGACTTTTTCATTAAAGGTCTTTCATTAACTGAACATAAATCCAGTGTCTCCATCCACTATCATTGATTGATTTTACTGGTGAATCAATATTGTAGAAGTTATTAATATTTCCATGGTAACTATGGAGCCTGTGAACATCCGGGTCATATCTGCTGACCGTAAAAAGATGCCAAACGGTATTTTATGACAATTGTTTAAATTTACTGATATGATTAGTGGATTGGAACTTATTTTTTGTATTATTTATTTTTAATTTTGATATATTTTCAGTATACATTTCTTCTCAGGCATAAGTAAGGTCAGTTTTCCCAAATCCAATTAACAGAAAAATGTCAAGTAAAAAGAAAAAAGAAAAGGGAAAACTACCTCACACTATCACACATACGGAGTCACTTAATTCCAAGTGTTATAGCTTTTATATTCTGTTATGTTTTATAGATGTTTTATCAAAGTCACTATTGGGTTTGGGTTTTATGGGTTAAATGGGAGACTGGAGGGTTCAAATATCCTCAGGGCCGTTTCTAGCTGAACTACATGAATGTTTAGGGCCCCAAGCCACCAATGTCCTGTCTTCATCTGTAGCTATCTCATGTTTTTATTACTTTATTATAGAAATAATTGTGCACTTGGGCAAAAACTAGGCAAATAATAAACATGACATATAAATAAAATAATACATTTTAACTGTAGCCTGTTTTAGACATGAAGTCTAATAGATTGTGACATCTTCATAGACCATCTAAATGATTTAGGAATCTCTTCATCATAGTCAGTGCCGTTGCTAGGGTCTCTTGGGGCTCCAAGCAAGAAATCCCTGGGGCCCCCACCTCACCTATGCACGCTGCAAAACAATGTTTTTTTGCACATTTTAGATGAAATAAAAAAAAAAAAAAAAAAAAAAAGAGCTAAATCTTCAAAGTGGGGGCCAACAGATGTCCCTGAAAGTCCAGGATCATCAATAATCAGTGTTTTAAATAATCTAACACTTAAAAATATATAAATTATGAACTGTTCTTTATTCCAAAACTTCACTGCAAATTAGTAGAACTTCAAATATAAAAAATACAAATGTAAGTAAATAAGTACACAATGGACAGAACTTGACTCGACTTGGTCCTGTTTCCATTACGGTACAGTACTGACTCTACAGTACCTGTGTCGTCAGCTCAAGGAATTGTTTGATAAACTTGCTCGTTTTGTGTTGTCTCGTCTGATTTTCGGCCACCAAAGATTGAAAAAGGCTGTCATTATATGGATCAATGTACCCATATATTTACTGTCAAGTTCTGCATCTGTATTTTGTAAAGGGGCGGGTCACAGTGACAACTGTCTGACCAATCAGAGGTCAGAGGCAGAGGCGATACCAAAAATTTAGTACTGGGTACAATTGTTCCTGGTTCTTTTTCCTAATGGAAACACACCAAAGTGAGCCGAGTCAAGTCAAGCTGATAGTGGAAACACAAACGGCATTAGTCGCTGGGGCTCCAAGCAACTGCCTGGCTGGTCTGTCCTCAAGGCAACCAAGGGAAACAAGCATAAAGGCTTTTTGGTGTCAGCCACATTTGTACTGTTTTTATGTACTTTTATCGCCCCTGATCATAGTTTAACAAATGAGGGGCCCCCAAACACTATATTGCTTAGGGCCCCCATGAGGCTAGAAACAGCCCTGGATCATCTCCTAACTTGTCACATTGTTATGAAATTTAGCTCTATGTTCCAACACAACCTAGTCCTTATGTACTGTAAACTTTCTTTCTTTCTTTCTTTCTTTCTTTCTTTCTTTCTTTCTTTCTTTCTTTCTTTCTTTCTTTCTTTCTTTCTTTCTTTCTTTCTTTCTTTCTTTCTTTCTTTCTTTCTTTCTTTCTTTCTTTCTTTCTTTCTTTCTTTCTTTCACTTTGGTGTTTGTAACATTTGTACATTATCACATTGTGTGGATTGGCCCACATGGATCTCAAACTCCACATCCGTTTTTCAGAATTGCAACACAGCCATCTGGATAGAGATAGAGTAGTAGTAATAGTAGTAGTAGTAGTAGTATATCCTCCCACTGGAACACGGACGCAGTCGTCATTGGTGCTTCTGAATCCTGCAGGGCAACGGAGAAACTGGTGCCAATCAGAGAGAGAGAGAGAGAGAGAGAGAGAGAGAGAGAGAGAGAGAGAGAGAGAGAGAGAGAGAGAGAGAGAGAGAGAGAGAGAGAGAGAGAGAGAGAGGGAGGGGGTGCACATGGGATGCTGATGACGGATCTTTACCAAGAGGATGCTGCCGACCAGGCGTACAGATGCCTTCAGTTTGATAAACATGCTGATGTGCGCACTTTTTCTCTTCTTAAAAGGCTAATTGGAAAAAGTGGGTGTTACTAAAGGTGTAAGAGTTTGTTTTTTTTTTCCCAATGTGTTGATTTATTTATTTATTTTTAATTTTTTTTTTGCTGTTAAAATGAATTCATGTTTGTACACTTCTGCGCACGGACTGTAAGGGGCGAAATAAACCCCCTCACACTGCATTTTTTTTTTTTTTTTTAATTCATTGTTCTTTCCACACGTGCAGGTAATGTGAGCGACGGTTACACACACACACACGCGCGCGCGCACACACACACACACACACACACACATTGCGTGGAAAAGCCGTGGCATTAATGCAGGACTCCTCAGCGCTGTTCGGGATGGTCAGCCACTGTCACACCCCAACCTTCGGAGACTTTAGCGGCTTGACTTTGTCCGTATACGGCACCAAAGCAGACCTGTGTTCGCGGAGACCCGGAGGCGGCGGGTTCGGAACTCAGATCTGCCGGAACCCTCATGACACCGGGACTCACATGAACTGTTCCAGCCCGAAGAGACCCAGCGTGTCCGAGGAAAAAGCGCAACAGGCAGCCAAAAACCCACGCTCCTGCTTTGCTCTGTCACCGCTGCAAGGTAGGCCAAGTTCAGTCTTCATGTGACGCACAGAGAATTCTTTTTTTTTTCCAGGTTATAAAGATTATTTATTGCACTGATTTGCTCGTTTAAAAAAAAAAAATAATAAAAAAAATAAAAAAAATCGGTAGCTGTACAGTCGTTGTAATTGTAATGATGCCTGAGCCCTTCATTAGAACAAACTAGATGAAAAACAAATCAACTTTAGTCAAACTCCAGTTGTGTCAATGCTTTCCAATGTGACCAGTTAGCAGCTTAGAGGTTGTTTGACATGATAAAAAAAAAAAAAAATCCATCATCTTAAAATACTGCTGT
Organism: Siphamia tubifer; assembly: GCA_020466265.1. Taxonomy (NCBI): domain Eukaryota; kingdom Metazoa; phylum Chordata; class Actinopteri; order Kurtiformes; family Apogonidae; genus Siphamia; species Siphamia tubifer. Next base: position 38,123,448 of record CM035786.1, read on the forward strand.
TTCCATATGGTTAGTGAGGAGCATCCTTTTGATACACTCCATTTCTGCTGAGAGCCTTGTTTGCAGTTGAGGATCGGCTCTGTTAATTAAACCCAGATCTCACTTGGATCCCAAGCCAATTCATAAATAACACCAGAGTCAAAGTCTCAGCAGCACACCAAAAACCCTGTGAAGTGATGTACAGTATGAAAGGGGGGGGGGGGGGGGGCTGCCAAGCAAGTGTGCACTTCCTATAGATGTTAACAAGCCATGGCAAAGTAAAGTTCATGGGAGAGATTATTGTGATTCTTGGCTCATTTAGATTAAATGCAGCATAGTTAAACTTTTACCTGTTTCAATTAACTATTAAAAAATGAATACTGTCTTTTTTTTTATGATGAGGGTGTATGTTTATTTTATTTTTTTTTACTCCCAAGTCCTCGTGCTGAAAAAAAATAATAATGTTGACATGGACTCATCAGTGAAAGCGAAAAGTTTAAAACAACAATTACATAGATGAAATAGACACAGATAGTAACCAGAGTGGAAACTGGGCTTTGAGTCTCTGTGGCAGACTGCTCCATCCTGTTTAGGCAGAGTGTTGTTGTGAGAGGGCGGAGGTAATTACAGCCCCATCCTAAATTATGATTAGACGGAACAGACTTTTATATTAGCAATCATCCTTGCAGCAAGAAGAGGATCAACGGATTTGATTATTGTTTCTTCTTGCTAAACACAAACCATATGTCTTCTGAAAGTGTCTCAGCATTTATGAGTTCTGTTGGAGCACAGTTGTGCCCTCAGCCTTCCATCTACAGCATCCTGAAGCAGAATGAATCGTCTCATTGTCTTTCACAATGCTTTTGAACTCACTTCCCGTAAATTGTGGCGACGCAAGATGTGTTATGTGTTTGTATGTAGTGCTTATTAACAGTGAGGCAGACATGTATATATCTGTTTCTTTTGCTCTGGTCCAGTGACGCATATTAGTGATATTTTAATTATTTCAGTATCTTGTGGTTTATGGTTTAAAATAACTGTAGAGTCTTTATTGAAGTTCAGGATGATATATGCAGAGGCTTGCATTTAGGATTTGTCTTTGTGCAAATGCTCCATAAACTATACATCAAATATATGACAGTTACACACTTTACATTATGTTGATAGAAAAAAAAAAGCCTCATTCAGTTGAAGTTGTTCTTCTAATATTGCTGTATTCCAAGCATCGTTGGGTGATTTTATAGTGAGCATGGACGATGAAAATGATCTCAGTTCTCATCAGTCTTTTGTTTCTGCCTGATTTCAGGCTGAATGTATTACATACTCCCCTTTGGGGACAGAGCTGGATTTTATACTGCATTCTCTACCATTACTTTAGATTCATACTGAAAGGAATCTCAGAAAAAGCACGGACTGTAATAATAATCCTGATGGAAGTGAAACTGTAGAGGAAGAACATACCTCAGAAGTGAGATTTCTGGCCTTTGACATTTATTGTGGGATTGCAACATCTAAAAGAAGACGCACTGATGTAACTGAGCAAATATAATGCACTTCTGATTCATGTAATCCTTAGATTTAAGGGTATTTTGAAGGCAGAGCAGCCCCGTGCCACAAGATGTTTGCTTTCAGTGCCATTTTGACAGTTTTTATAATTTTTATTTGCTTAAAAATGTACATGTTGGAGACATCTTTGCACTTTGCATGTTAATGATAAATAGTGTTGAATTGACCCCTTTTCAAAAGATGCTTGCTTTCTCAGTTTTTAAGGTTTGACCTAATATAATATAATTTGTACGGCTGTTTTTTTCTAAACGCATAAATAATCATTTCATCCTCACAGTTAGCCGACGTGCCACCATTCAACACCCGTCGCTGTGCCAGTGTACATTCAGAAATGTTTTTCAAGAAAGTGGCAAATGTTCCTTATATTTTTCTTTGCAAATTGAATTCAACACGTATCCCAGTCACTTGTGTCACACCTGGTGCTTAGTTTGGAATGTGTGTGTGTGTTAATACCAGCCTACGTGAGTGAACCAGCAGCTTATCATCTTTATACTGAGAGCCTGTGCTATAAATATTAGTGCCCACCAGCAAAGAAAATATTTAGCTTGCAAAGAAAAACACTTGACCCCTCTTGTAAAAGAATATCAGGTTTGAATGAAGTGTGTACTCTAGCATCATTTGATACCTTACTAAAGTTTCTCCTGGCTGGGACGATGCTGTCAACTCTATGAGCTTATTTGAGGAAAATGTTTGAGTAAAAGCAGTGTGTTTGGGTCTCACACTCGGTCTCTTAGATAAATGCAGCGGTTTGTGTGTTGATTCAGCCTGTAAAGTGATGAGTAATGGATTTGATCATTGTCAGTACATTTCTGTGGCTGTTTTGTGTCATTTCATGCCAACGTACACACACATCATCATGACATGTTTTCTTTAAGTCACAGTAACTTGCACACACAGCCTACACACCTGTATGCTAGCACAACAGTCCTCTGGCCTGGGCTACTAATACATATTGACACCACGCCACATACGCTAAAATGCACACTTTAAAACCCACACACATGTATGTACACACATGCATTTTTTTGTGGTAGAGTGGCATTGGCACCGATGTTGAATTCCCTCAAACTGACTTAGTTTCCTGTGTTTTCCCCAGCAGCATTTGTAGACGTCAGAGTACGGGGTGATAATCTGACTGTTATGAGAAACAACCGGCCATTACGACTGTGCTTTGAGCCTCTGCTGTGTCAAGGGCTTAATGACAGCCTCCCAGTGGCTCATGAACCGTTTTGGGTTTTGTGCACACTCACAGAAACACATTAAGTGCTTTAGCTAAAAGTCAAGTTACTGTACTCAAACCAAGTTATTTCTTTTTTTTTTTTTCATGATTCCTCAGAGAACAAACAACAGGCAGTTTAGATTCTGTGGGTAAAACTGTGGACCAGTCGGTACAAATAAACTATATAATTAAATTAATATCTCCCTCTCGCAAAAAAAAAAAAAGCTAATTGTTTGCCTCAAAGCATAACTGCTTTAGTCATATTTTTGGCCAAATTGTGATATCTGTGTATTACTCTCCTACAACTGCTGATTCATTTTAAATCATTGGCTGTGACTAAAAAACATGACTTAGCTATGCATGACTCTGCTATGATACCAACACAATGGATTTATCCTTATTGTTACATTAGATTAATGTGATTCATCACTATCTTCAAAATATGACTACACGCTGGTATGCATTTAATAACACTACGGAACAATTTGCCTTTTATTTTTTCTGTTGAGTTTGATTTTTATACTGATTAAAACTAACAATTCATGCTGATTCCAAAATAGCATTTTTTTTCTAGCACGTCAAATTTTCTTCACCCTCCAGATAAGCAAAACTCCATTGATTAACTATAGTAAGACTTTCCAGCTGGTTATGATTGGACTCATTTACAGCTCAGTGGAATGTTGTTTGTGCAGTTACCATGGAGACAGTGTGGTGAGAGGTGTGTGCAGCTCCTAATAGGTCAGTACAATTACAGTAGACATATCCTTCGTAAAAACTTAATAGGGTTAAATAAACATCGCAGCCATGCTTGTTTCTTTCATATTTCATTGTATGACAATATTTGAACATTCTTATAAAATGAGTATCAGTACTTTTCATATGTTTTAAGAAAATGATTATTCTATAGTTTAAAAACTTCACATAATAGAAAAAGCTGAGCTCAGTTTTGGATTCCTCACCCAAAAATGAATTCAAAAGTGTTGTCAGATGTAACTCAACAAGTTGTGCTCTTCAGTGTTATTCATATCTTCCTCTCCCTCCTTTGGAAAGCTGGTTTTGCATTTACTATAAATTCCAACAATACTGACTTTAATAAAGTTGTAATTATTAAAAATGTTTATTAATGATAGACTGATATATCGACTGGCCAATAAATCAGGCTGATATATATATATATATATATATATATATTTTTTTTTTTTTTTAATGTTTTTGTTCTTGTATTGGTATGGGCCTGTTGCATTGGCCAATATGGTGTCCTTTTCCTGCCATAATTTACTCACAGGTGAAGCTCATGGCACCTCTATGTCCTTGGAGATATTTCCTCTTCTACCTCACCTTGATGTTTATTTCAGAAAGAACTGACTTTAAGAATTAACTGCACTCAACACTTAGTTTTGCTTTTATCCCAATGTAAGTTTTATTATGTGAAATGTTAATGGCACCTGTTCTAACTGTACTTTTCTTCTTTTTTTCCAGCAGTAGTTTAATATATTTTAGTTCAATAAATGTTTCTTTAAAAAAAAAATCTGTATCAGCTCCAAATACCATCTTAGAAATATCACTGTCCTGTATCGTTCATTGGCTAAGGCTGATAAAAAAAAAAAGATATCAACCCCAAAAAATCAATGTCAGTTGATTATTAATATTTATCCTATAGAACAAAAAGTGTGACAGCAGTTTCTATAAATCAGAGGTGTCAAACTTGTGGCCCGGGGACCAAAATCGGCCCGCCAATAGGTCCAATCTGGTCCCTTGGATAAATTTGTGAAATGTGAAAATTATCCAAAAGATATTAATAAGTAAGGAAGTTAAAATTATTTGACATCAGTTCAATCTAAAATGTTTATTAATCATAATAAACAATTATTTAAAAAATAAATTAAATAAAAAAGACTAGCCTGATGCGAAACATGAGAATAACCTGAAATGTATGTGGAATTTTACCAATATTGTGAATGTTACAAAATGTGTGTATTTGTAAATCCACTGTTATCTTTAAGTTGTGATGCGCATGTATATAAATGATAAACTAAAGTGCAATATTGTTAATATCACACTTATTTTTCTTTAGGATTTTCAGGTTGTCAATGTTCATTCATGTTATGTTCAAGTACAGTTTGTAAATGTAAACATTTTTATGATGAAATTTTACTATTTTTGCTCAAAAACATGGAGAAAACTTTGGAGATTATTTTTTATTATTTTACTGGTCCAGCCCATTTTATATCATTTAAGGCTGAATGTGACCCCTGAATTAAAATGAGTTTGACACCTCTACTATAAATGAATGAATTAGCTGTGTGGTGTTATTTGGAGAATATCTGTAATATATCTTTAATACATATCAATCAGTAGGTTATACGGTATAAATATTCATGTGAAGTTTTACCATTTTAAATCAGGTGATCTGTTCTGATCACTAGTAATCTGAAACAGTCAAAAAATCTTGATATTCTTCTAGTATTTACTATTATATTGATACTCATACCAATGTGAGGTCTGCTTTGGCTGCTGAACTGTGAATTTCATTAAAACTCAGCCAGTTGGAATCCTTCTCTGAAATAAATGAGCTCTGTCTTATTCCACGCACATACAAATCCCTGCCACCTCTCAGAAGGCAGAAGACGCCAACATGAGCAACAGAATCTGTCTTTACTTATTGTCCGTGTAGTTTTACGCAGTAATCGGGGATGTCCCTGTCAATTGTGTGCCAAAATGTTAAAGCAGCGGGGTTAGGTTGGAGCAGCTGTTCGTCCCAGATGTTGTGAAAGACCAAATTCAGTCACTACCACTAAAAAGGATTTGACCTTTTATTGAACTTTTGGATTTCTTAATTTAACTACTGAGGTTGACCAAGAAGAATTTTTTTCCAGTAATTTCTTGCTTTTTTTTTTTTTTTTTTTTTTAAATTGCACTAAGCTATATCTTAGAGTGATGCGTCACCAGAAAGTCACCAACAACCCTGCTTTTGTGCCTTTAATTCATGTGTAACTGCACCTGGGAGCATGTTTATATATATATATCAAATAAGCACGGTGATAGTAATATTGTATTTCCAAGGTTTCCCAATAGTCATTACATTCCCATGGAGCCAAATGGAGAAGCTAAGCCCACATCATTGGGTCTCCTGTGAGCTCAGCAGTGAGTTATGGGTAAATGCACGGGTGCACCCTGGGAAGGGTGTTACAGGGTGTAATGTTTGCAGCATGTTCCACTGATTCATAAAGCCGAGACCCGGTGATGATTCTGCAGCGGCATTCCCGTAAAAACGTCTGTCTGGCTGAGACGCTGAGGAGGGAATGCTGGGTAATGGAATGAGCGAGCTTCCTGAGTCACAGCCACTAGAGAGGGAGAGTAAGAGAGCACCTCTGGTCTGGCATCTGGTTGGCTGAATCACCTCAATCAAACTTGGCCGGCATTCACATGACGTGGGTGGAAACAGGAGATAAGTCGTAGAGGAAGGGATGAGCTTTGCATCAACTTGACTGAGGTTGGACTCAAAAGTGAGAGAAAGAGATTTATGGGAGGTTATGTCTGTTTCTGCTAAAGTGTCCTCTTGAAGTTGGAAAATGAGTCTGTGCAGCTTTTTCCACCGAATTAACTCAGGTTTGTGAAACGGTTCTTTTTGGGATTTTCTACTATACCATGTCACCCTTCTAGCATTTCTGAAACACTCTCATTAAGGACATATTAACTGAAGGCAGTGCACAATGGATAGCTTTTGACTTAAAGGGTACCAGTACTGGTCATACTTACGACATTAGTTGTACTTTGTGTGTAATTATAAGCAATAGAAGCTTGAAGTCAGTAAAAAAAAATGCCATAAATGCACCACACTGGACCTTTTTATTAAAGGTGGAGTGCTAGAAGTTTTTCTGGATAATTAAGTTTTTTTTTTTACTATACTGCTTAAAATCCCCTTCAGACTCCAATTAGATCCAATTAATTAAATGCTCTGACACAAAAATACAAAAAAATAATCACCTGTGGATGGACCATGACTGAAAAAGCACCTTCTAATCATTTTGAGCACCCACTTGAAATGATTGAATGATGTTATGTCTATCAAACTAAACTATCATTTGCTCCTCCTCTCTCTCTGCATGCCCCCCCCCCCCCCCCCCCCCCCTGCCAACCCCCACTCACTTGTTCTCAGAGGCTGGAGCACTAGTACAGGAAATGAAGCCAGAGATTGGCTAACTATATTAGTAATATTAGGATGTAAAGTTCACCGGAAAACTATTTTGTCACTGACATAAATCACTTGGAAATGTAATGTTAGTCAAATAGGTATGAACTGCGTCTGTTCTGTAAGAGCAGTGGTGTTGGAGGAAACTGCATGGAGCACGAGCTGGAACAGACCCGGGTGAATTGTTGCTGTGTGGTGCCTGTAAACCCTTGGGAACAAGCATTACACGTACCAGTAGTCTGGAGGAGGGACTTTGGGGGGATGTCTGAAGAAAGGGGTTTGGAACTTTGAATTATATGTTTTCAAAATGTAGCCTGATCGAACCATTTTTCTAATAAGACCTCATCCCCTACCTTTAAAGGGTACCAGTACTGGTCATACTTATGGCATTAAATGTACTTGGTGTATCACTTAAAAGCAAAAGAGGGTTAAATTCTGTATAAAACTGCCATAAATGCACCACACTGGACCTTTTTTGAAGTGAATTATGAAGAGAGCACAACTTATGGGAGCAGTCATTACTGGCCAAAAGTTACATACCTGCCATTAAATTAGTACGAGTAAACAAGCAGCAGTCAGTGAGCAAGATTGAGAGGAGATTACATAGTGTATTTGCACTTGTTTCTTGTGCAGCCGGAAGTTTTGCAATCGACCATTGGTCTAGAGATATGACATAGAACTGGCCAGTATTGTTTCCTTTTAGACTGGTGTCTACTGTAAGGGGTCACTGACCAGTCCATCACAGCCCAGCTAATGGGACAACACAGTGAGGTTTCGTCACTAACAGTCTATGAAGGAGGAAACATGTAACTGACTAACTGACAGAGCTGTGACTTTGACAATGAATGGGCTATAGCATAAGCTACTTGACAGAACCACGACTGTTATATGTGATCTTTTAAAATAAAAAAAGGAAATTTATGCTATGGAACTATTGACACATAAGATAAAGGGCGGGGCACAGCTGGTCTGCGCTGAGCTAATGGGGCGACCAGACGACTTATGCAAGTTTGGCATGCCGCGCAGACTGGTATAAGCCCTCCTCTCCAGTCTTCCCACTGGCACATCCCTCTTTCCTGTCCCTGGCATAAGTGGGAATGAGGGCGGAGAAAGGGTGTGCAGTGGATGTAACACAGCTGATCAAATCTGCTCCTCGCTCTTAAATGCGCATCCAGATGCACGCCGCGACACCGGCAATCCCAGACAATCCAACTTATTTCTAGTTCTTTTTTGTTTTATTGTTTTTTTTCTTTTCTTTTCTTTTCTGTCTGTGTTTTTCTCCCTTTTGGGAGTTCTGTTAAATACACTGTCAAAAAATTTAATAAAGAAACAGTTTTAAAAAAAATGCCTAGCAATCAAAGTTCACTACAGTTTCCTTTTAAAGCTTAAATACCATCAATAGCCATTAGATGGTGGTTTGAAAAAAACCTTGCCCCTGTAGACTTATATTTAACTTTTTTTGTTATTTGGGCACTTTCATATTTATTAGAGAGAGTGTGTAATAGGGAGTGATAGGAAAGGTGGAGAGAGTGAAACAAGGGATGATATGCAGCTAAGGACTTTAGCCAAGAAACTACTCCAGGGCTTGGGTTATGAGGGATGGACTACATTCCACCAGGTGAACCACTTTGGGAATCCCCTTCTGTTGAACCTCTCACTAACCTACAAAGTCAATAAATTTTTCCACAGGGTACTCTAGAGTTTTTTCAGTGTGGGGTTGGAACCCCACATGGGGGCATCTGCAGTTCAAAGAGGTTTGCCTGGAATTTGTAGCTGCTGATAAAAATAAAAACTTACTAATGAATAAAAAATGTATGGTGAAGTCAGAGGTAATCACAATCCATAAAAAAATTACAAACTCTGAATCTGAATCTGAAGAACTTACTGTTTATTTGTCAAATGTTCGTTTTGGTCAGTTTCAGATGCTGCAGCTCTTTCGCAATTCATAGTTTGAGTTATCGATTGTACATTATAAATTCCCGGCCTTGTAAATACAAGGTGAACTGTACATATACTGACCAAGGAAAATAAAATTCTCACTTTTCAGTAATCTACACCTTTTTTTTCTGCCTCCGTCCATAATTATATAAATTGTATACTCTAAATTTTGTCTAAAATTAATGTTTACTTATATATAGTATAGTAAACTATTACACAATGAAAAATACATTAATTTTAGCAAAAAAAAAAGCCTATGTTTTTGCTAGAAATTTTTGATGTTAAAATGGGGTCATGAGCCAAAAAGGTTGGGAAACACTGGGGTATTGTGTTCTTATGTGCTTTAAATGAACTCTTGCTTGTCATCCCTCTCTACATTACTGACCTGTCAATAAAAGGTATGGATGTCTGTGTATAAGGATGTGATTAACAGCTCACTCACCTGTTAGGCTGGACTTTCAAAACTTTTATGTAATTGTCTTTTCCTTCAGTGATAGCTCATTTATCGTTAAGAACCATTACTACTAAGACTTTGCATTTATTCTGAGTGTTGTCACTGTTGTCGCACCGACGGTCGTCTTGAAGTTCGAATTGGAATGCTAGACACTTTAGTTAAAAACTGAAATGCCATTCCTTAATAAATATAGTTATGCCATACACTGTTAGAAAGCTGAGAATGTCCCCAATCATTTAAGACCAGTCACGAATCAAATTGGTGCTCACAGACAGAAACATAACAGCTCTTAGCTCAGTTAGCTTCTCAGCTAACGAGAGGCTAACATGTCAACATTACCTGTGTTCTGATCCAGTAGCAGCAAAGTAGGACAATACGACCTACCTGTTTAGTCAACTCAAATGCCAGTATATGCATGAATATGCATGTCCAAAAAAACATACATCTATAACGGACACTATGACACCCTATCCGCTCAGCTCCAACAGGCAAAAGGAAATAACTACAGCAATCGCTTATCACATCACTAAAGACACTATGGCCCCATTTATTACACGGTAGAGCATGTCAGATTAAAAAAAATGAGATCAAAACATTAGATAATCAATACTCGATGAAACTTTGAAGTTATTATATAGCTAAGCAGCAATAAATATCAACTAAGCTTACTAATAATAATGATATAAATAAATAATAATAATAATCTATTTATCCATATACAATGATATTACACTTAATGAACAGCTAAATTAATAGTTCAACAATAGTTAAATGATAGTTCAATAATTAAGTATTTTGTTGTGCAAATTGCAAGTATGCAAATTTTTGGATTTGAGTTGAATAAAAATTTTACTTCATGAAAAAAAATCGTCCAGAGAATCGTGATATCAATTTTTATCAAGAAAATCGTGATATGCATTTTTTTTTTACAGAATCGTGCAGCCCTAGTTGGTATGTTAGCATTAGCATTCCTGTGGTAAGTTTCACCCATCAACTCTCATGTAAAACTCTATAACAGTTCCAACATTTGTCCAAATATGGTCTGATATGACCCAAAAAGCAGAGGTAATGATAAAATGCAAACCACAGGCTTGAAAACAGAAGTCCAAAGCCTAATTGATGACATCACACTTGCTACATCCCATTCTTTTACACCATCTGTGGTCCAGATACTCTTTTTGGCCACTCTTTTCTGTAATTTCAGTAATTTTTTTTTTTTTGTAGTTTGGCATTTAGCTTACTCTTTCTTGTGCTACTTTCTAACTTTTCCTGAAACCGAGCTGTCAAAATCACCACTAAGTACTAGAATTATTTGGCAGACTGCTAGACATTCTTTTTTAATCCGCTGTTTCTCATCATTCATCCTCTCTTTCCAGTTTGTAGACTATGACATGCCCACTGATGTCGTCACAGTTTGTACTTTAGGTCAAAGGAAAACCTAATACTTTTTTTTTTTTGAGAACTAACATTACCAATCCAGCCCATGAACCAAGTTATTTGCTCTGAACTGCTCAAAAATGGGAGCATGATCCAGAACAGCACCCATTCCACGATGTTGGAAAAGCACTATGAATAAACAAACAGGCGAACACAGACAAACCTTTGGGTTTTAGCACTTGGGCCTCTCTGAGCTCCTTTTTCATTTCCACAGTCAGTGTCATTCAGGTCAAATGGTTTCATTCTTGTGTGACCAGTGTGGTATGACTATGGCATCTCTCTGTAACCAAAGGCATTCTGACTTTCAAGAGCTGTGTCTTCAGCCAATACATTCAAACACTCAAACAGCAAAAATATGATCTGGTTTGAGTAAGTGTCGAAATATTTCTGGAATACCAGAGCAAATGTGCTCTAAGCCCCAGGATAATCAAGAAAAAGCTTCAGAGTTGGCTCTGATAAGTCATCATAAAAATTTATTTTTAGCCAAACCTTAACTTGAGAACTTCTCTGAAAGGTTCACACACTACATTTATGCTGATGAAGGGACTAACCCGCCAGCTCATCTGATTGTTTTACCATTACCTATTTCTAGCCAATGATAAAGGGGCTCATGTAGTTCTTTTATGCAGCAGCTGACCACATGTCTATAGTGTGTGTGTTACTCATGCATTTTTAGACGGCAGCGACTCCTCTTGTAGACCTTTCTGTGTATGACTGAGTACATGGGTGGGTTTTTGATTTACATCTCGGCTGTGCCACTTGCTGTTCTTGGCTCGACACTGCTGTGTTTCATCAAAGAAAAATCCGCTCCACTCTGACTGTGGCAGTTAAGACGGCCGTCCGCCGCTGAGCTGCCTCTGCCAGAGCAGAGCTGAGAGCTGATTGGGCCGAACACAGCTGTCAGCTGGAGAGAGCGAGACAGCGATGGCAGGATAGACATGAGGCCAGTAGGATCAGGGCTTTAATGACCTCCCCCAATAAACAGCAAAAGCACTCACTGGGTCAGTGTGAGAGGATTTGAGTCAGTTTTGATGACGCTCCTGGCCCATCTTTTCTGACCAGTGAGTGTGCTGCTGTTTCAGCTAAACTGTGACCAAGAACTGAGTAACATCACCAACATCTAATATTTGCAAAATGTGCAGAAAAACTTTGTCAACAAGTCAGCATTTAAAATAACAATAGTTTCTGAATTATCTGACTGAGATTATATTGTCTTTTAGTTTTTTTACAAGGTTGGTCATGTTGAAGATTAATCATCCAACCAATCAAACATTGGCTACAACTGAATGATCGAAAACAAATGGGCAAACATGATGCGAGCCGAGGCTTTTTTAATGCCTTCATTAGAGCAGAGGAGAAGGCAGCCAAAAACCCTGAGTTTTATCCTCTCTCTTGTTCTCTCCGTCTTTGCCAGGAAGCTGCCATGGGGCAGTGCCCAGTCAGCTCCCAGCACGATTGGCTGGCGTCGTCCCAGAGGACTATGAAAGACATTATAAAGTCTAATAGTGCAGTTTATATATTTTATTAGTGCTCGTTAATAGAAGCCTAGCGCTCTGGAGGAATTACTTATTCTCTAGTCATGTGCAATCCAATCCAGCCTCTGCACTATATTAACTCTCTCACTAATAAGTGCATTAAGACAAATGATGAAGCAAAGAAAAGTGCTCTTTACTCTCATTTGTGAATGACGTGAGTCATAATCAGTCACAAACATTTAGCAATGCTACTCTGTCCTCTGAAGATTTGGAATCAGATATACACATTATAGTGGCAGATACAGATCTGTACACATTATTGTCCAAGACAGAGCGCCAGGTTTCATCACACTGGTATCTATTGAATTAGTCCTCTAAGGATATGTTTTAATGTCACAGAAAGCAAAACTCAAGTGATTACGTATTGTTTTTTTATTGCTTGAAGTCAAAATCTCTAAGGGTAATTCATTGCTGAGTGACATCATCCTGGTTGTGCTGTACTCACTTAGCACAGGTGGACACAAATGTTTCTTTTTAGTCCATTTGAATTAAATGTGAACAGAAAATGGCTGCATGATGGGAGGAAGTGAAGGATTTTGGAGAGGTGAGGCTGGTCCCATGTTCATGTTCAGGTTAATGTTGGAAGTTAAAGTTGCAGGGAGCTGGGAGGCCTGCCAGACCGACTCTGGATGTTAATAAAGGTTAGAGGCTCTGTGCCAGCACTGTGATCTGTACTGCTTAGGGTTATTTTTACAGACTTTTTACAGACAATTATATTTGAAAGGGAACCCTGTTTTCAGAGGACTCAGAGCAAGGAGATGGTGTATATGATAAGAAGATGCAATTTCCCATGATGCGGTGCTGTTTGGAGATTTTTTTTTCATTGTGTGGGAATGTCTTCTACATGAGAACTGCCCATGTAGAACTAAAACAACAAACAAGAAAATAACATTTCATAGTGGTGCGATTTCACTTAAAGATATCTTTGTGTAAGTTTAGACATGTTAAAACTACTTTGCATTCAGTGATAATTTGACTTCAAATGTTCAGCAATTATGATTCAGTTATTCTTGTATCTTTATGTAGTTTGTCTAGGAGTCTGTTTATTTAGCTCACTGTTGACATTAATACTCTAGCGACGGTCTCCATTGAGTATATCCACAGATTTTTGTTAAAGGTCTCAAGGGGGATTTTCTGTCAAAATCCCTGCTCGCTCATGGGTTCTTCAGTCTATTGTTTGTTCCTCTACAACAGCAACAGTGCACAACTGTAGATTCCACCCAGATTATCTAGTGTCACATTAACATACAAGTGAAAGGGAATCTTATTTACTGAATCTTGAGTGTGTTTTTTGCACAGTAAAGTTCAATGTCTTTCTTCCTTAACCAAACAGCTATGAACGTCATGACCTGAGGCATGCTCAGGTCATGGCCTTTCATTTGCACTGAAGTTAATCAGCCAAATAGTTCCAAAGATATGAACAACAAAGTGTTTACTGATTTTAAACTATTAAGCACCCCCTTGTGGGCAATCTAGAAATGTTCCCAGGTGTTCTCCTCCATGATATTCATTGATATGGAAAACGGAGAATTTCTAAACGTAATATCTTTCAAGTTATATCATTAGGATGTTTGGTGACAGCGGTTGTACCAAAAACTCATGTGTGTGTGTGTGTGTGTGTGTGTGTGTGTATATATATATATATATATATATATATATATATATATATATATATATATATATATAATGGTTGTCAAATGACTAAAAATGTCTATCTATCTATCTATCTATCTATCTATCTATCTATCTATCTATCTATCTATCTATCTATCTATCTATCTATCTATCTATCTATCTATCTATCTATCTATCTATCTATCTATCTATCTATCTATCTATCTATCTATCTATCTATCTATCTATCTATCTGTCTGTCTGTCTGTCTGTCTGTCCGTCTGTCTTTTAAGAGTGAAAATTGAAACTGAAAATAAATCCCTGGGTAGGTGCAGGTATCAGTGACCATGAGGGGGTAAAATGTTATCAGGTGGGTTTGGTAAGGTATAAGGTAAGGTGTGTTAAAATGAGATATTAAGTGTTTCAGAGCAGATCATCACTCATCACACTGCTGATCCAATTGGCACCAACGTACACATGTTAATGTGATAAAGACATGTACATTTCCTGAGGCTTTTTGGTTACTTTGCTAACTGTTAAAAAATCTGTGAAATCTGTAGCGTATCATCAGAAACACAATTTTCCCATCTTTTTTTTGTATTTTAAGTTGCAAATATTAAAAGTATATGATGGTTTTTTTTTCACATCACAGAGAAAATATCTCCTTTTACGTGTTTTGTAGTTGAGACTGATTGTTTGTTATTCTCTGTGTTACTTTGTTTGGACTAAGTTTGTTATTTAAATACAAACCCAGATGGAAGTTGAGTTCTTTGACAATACTTGAGCATTTTCTCAGCTCTTCCAACCATTGCCTAAGTGTTGTTTTTCTCGTGTCGGTCACATGTCAGAACTTTGTTTAATCATTTTGCTCAATGATCTTTGACAGACTGGTTGCCAAACAGGGAGTTGAAGAAATCTAAGCTGACTTTGGCTCAAAGTTGCCGTACAGATGTCGCTACCTACCAGAGATGTCAACTTGATTTCACCCTCTGGAATCGAAAACCGCATCTCCTGTTCATAAGTTTCCACTAGAAACAGTGACTACATCTGTTATCTCTTGGCTGCCATTGTATCCCTTTAGTTTATATTTACTACATTGAGTTATGCCTTAAAGAACCCTATGAAACGTTCTCTCTTTTGACAGTGAGTTCCTGAAATCCTGAAAAACAGGGAAATAACTCTGTTGTAAGCAGTTTTGTTGTGGACAGTCTTCTCTGATTCTGATTTAATGCTGATGAGATCAAAATGTACGACCCGTTTCTCCATTTGAACTGGGCTGCACATTAAGTGTGTTAAATGGATCCATATTACTTTGCGTAATAGCCTCAGTATGCACTCATCATTAACATGCTTAACATTCCCCTAAAGACCCAAAGCAGCTTCTATAATACACTGTTAAACACAAACATGATATTGGACACTTAGGATCCCTTATGTGGCTTGTTATTGGCAGCCGTAGCAGTGAGCAGATTTGGCCAGAATGTGTGTGTGTGTATATATGTGTGTGTGTGTATGTGTGTGTGTGTGCCCGCGCGTTTAAATTTGGGTCAATGTGGAGAACAAAATGTATAAGTTCATGAACTCATGAAAACTTAAAAAAAAAACGTCTCCATTCAGCTAATTAGAGTGGAGATTCAAAAGCAAACTCTAACAACGAGGTTAATCATTTTCAGTGCAAAATGTTTTTAGCTTTTTTCCCCCTGGCTTTAGGGTGACGTTGGTTGCAACACTCATAAACTATTTGTTGTGAGGTACCAAGAGGGGACTCACAACTTTATTGAGTAAATGATTTCTTTCTTTTTTTTAAAGACATCATTAACCACAGGATTTTTGTTGTTGTAATTTTCAACATTTTGGATAGTAGAGGGGATTGGTATATACCAGGGGTCTCAAACTTGTGGGCCAGGGGTGGATTGTGGCCTGTGGGATGGTACTTTGTGGCCCTCTCCTTAACATCAACGTTTAGTTTTAGTGCAGCTCACAAGTAGTTCTCAAATACACATTTTTGCTGAGGGGCTGTTTACACAAGGACGATTGCAGCTAAAAACTACCAAATATTTTATTAGAAGTGTCGTTCATTTACACAAGAATTGAGTTTTTACAGGTTGAAAATGCAAAAATCTGAAGTTGCATTCCAGAGTGGTAATCTTGACCACTTGATCCAACATCATCTACAGTCTGGCATGAATATCCAATCCGATTCTACACACTCTTGCATCACCATATTTCTTAATAATGGTAATGTAAATGCAGATAAAAAGGTTAAGATCAGATGCTAGTTTTGTGTCATCTCTTCTCATTGTCTCCGTATAAACGTAGCCTGAATTTTGCCACACTTATTGATTTTCATCATTTATGGGCTACCATAGATAGTCTCATGACAGCTTCCAGCAACATTTGTCGTCAACAGTTGTCAAGCTGTTGAACATTAGTCACTTGTGTCACATTTGCACTGATAAATGATGAAACTCTACTTGGTATTCCTGGAGAGCATTTCCATTACAGTGTAGTGCTAACTTTACTGCATGTCATAGCAGTGCGGCAGGTTATTTCCATGTTGTTTGCTGAGACAGTTATTCATAAACTCTCTCATTTTGTGTTGTCTCATCTAAATTTTTAGGTCATGGTGTAGTTTTGGGCTGTCATGTGGATTAATGTACTGCTATATTTACTTTACATCAACTTCTACATCTGTATTTTGTAAAAGAGAGGGTCACAGATGATTGATCAATCACTGTCTGCAGGATTTATATGTCAAGTTTTTGTAGAACCTGGGTGGAGGTGATACAAAAAACTAGTACTTGGTACCATCTTCCAGGTCAAGCCAAGTTGAGTCGAGTTAAACTGGTACCAGTAGAAAGGCAGAATTACTTGAAACATATTCCAGTGTGACAAAACGTGCTGCCCTGATGTCATTTACTTTACAAAAATTCCAGGAAGATGAGAGAAAGCACTGCCTCACCATTCTAAAAAAATGTCTATTGAGACAACAAGATTTATTCAAGAAATGAAATGAGAAAGAATGAAAAGAATGAAACCGCAGTTTTAGCTAGCTGTGTGGTGAGTCAGATGATTGGTTGGGATGGAAAACAATTCAAAGAAGGCAAGTTCATCAAAAATTATAACGTTTCTAGCTGTGAGTAAAGTAAAGAAACAGTTTTTTGTGGAGTACTTCATGCAGCCCAGCATGACTCAGACTCTACCTCCAGCTGCCGCCAGGTAAGTTCAGTTTGAGACCCCTGGTATACATGATCTACACTTATTCGACTTTTCCAATCACCTTGACATTGCACGACTTGGCTCGTGAAAGCATTTTCAGTGTAAGTTAATTACTACCTTGGTGTGTCATAGTGATCGCCTGGCAAACCCGACTATGGTATGAATTCATAGTCTGGAGACGATCCATACACTGAAACAAATCTAAACTAGCGTCTATATTGTTGTTTTAACATTCTATAGGGGATTCCCACTTGTCGTCACATCATAGAGCGCCTCCATTTTGACGGTGCTAATGCTAACTACTGAACCACCAGTAACATTAGTCTCTTCCAGAAACAGCAAGAAACCAACAATACTTAAGCGAATTTTTGTGGCTGACTACATGTGGGGGGAGGGAGGGTAGACTGTCACTATGGTGGACATGCTAGAAGGGGTCACGTGGGTGGGAATCCTCTATAGGCTAAGCTAATTAATGTTAACACACTGGTAACAGTGGAGGGAAAATATCCAACCAGATCTGTTTACATGGTGCTTATCTGACCGTAGACTGTATATAAGTTCATAGTTCTTCAACCCTGTCATCATTGTACTTAGTCCGCCCTACAATCTTGCTACACAAATGGAGTGTTGTGATCAGACCAGTAAAATTTTACCGGTCCTGGCTGAGGGTCTATGGAGGTGTGATTAGACCAACAATTCAGGCAAAAATATTTTTTGCCACTAGAGGCGGGCGAGTTTACTAGGCTATCATAGTGACACAATAAAAACTATTGTGATATCTTAAGCACACATGAAAGAAAACTGGTTACGGTAAGAGTTTTTTAGGTGAGAATATAATTTTCAATTCTTATTCTACAGCTCTCTAGAATGTTGCAACAGCTCCCATTCACTTTAAATGGCAGATTTTTTTCGATAACCGCCCGCTGCGCCATTAACGCCCGCTGCGCCATTAACGCCCGCTGCGCCATTAACGCCCGCTGCGCCATTAACGCCCGCTGCCAATGGCAATGAGTTTTGTTACTTCAGATTCACGGTACCATATCACTCTGCAGGTAGTTTGGCCACTTTCAAAGTAAATATTTGCTACATTGTAATGGCTATTTTATCCAATCTGTTAGAGTAGTAGCAGTAATAAGCTGTAATAACCTATAGAATAAGCGGGATAATGTATTGCCCACGCGTGACTATCGAAAAATATTTCCCTTCAGGGCGGAACAAGAGTGCGCAGACGCAGGCTATATACCATCTTCCACACGTGTATATATATATATATATATATATATATATATATATATATATATATATATATATATATATATATATATATATATATATATATATATATATATATATATATATATATATATATATATATATATATATATATATATATAAAACCTAAAAAGTTCAGGCTCAGGATTTTTTTTTTGCATTAATTACGCACGTCTGTTTTTTCACCATTTAGTAAATATGTCTAATGGAAAAGAACTTAGTGTTTGCAGTATTAGAAACAATATGATAGTGTTGGTGGTCCCGGCATGCAGATGGAGGAAAGTAAATTCTGTCAGTGTACACACAATATTAATTAGTTCATATTTGTAATATTCATCTGTGTCTGTAATTGTGTCAACCATCTGTTCATCATTACATGCATTTGTTGTAGATTTGGAATGTTTTTTTTTGTATGAAGAGTTTGCCTTTTATAAAAATGCCTTTATATATGCTGGTGGCATTTGGAGGGTCACTTTAAAAATGGAAATGGGTGGTGGATTTGTTCCAATGAGATTTAGAACATATAAGTGTCCTATCTGGTTGGACATTTATATCCTTTTGCCTCAGCTCAGTGTTCAGCCTTTACAGTAAAGCCAGAACCTATAAAGAGGAGCTTTACTCACCTTAAAACTGATACGCTGAGAGTCTTGGATCCACACAGACAAGACACATGGGTTCACACGGCTTCAATAACCAATAAACCTTCCCCTAGCAGGAAATGTCTCTTATATATCACTAGCAGTTTTTGACAAGAATATTTAGGATGAGTACCTGGCGTATTCCCCAGTATGTCCTCAGTGGAGCTGAGTCACACATTAAGAAGATGGAGGGATAGAATGAAAAGACAAAAGGAGGGCAGGATTTCTCTCTTCTCTACTGTCTGTTTATCTAACTTTTGCCCTTTCAAAGTCAGCTCACATCACATTGACTAATTTCGATAAAAGACCCTAATCAGGCACTTTGAGTTCGTATCGGCATTGATCTAATAGGCATGAGTTTCGGAAAGTTGAAATGAATTAGGCAGAATCAGAGCCGTGACAGCCAGGTGCTGAGCACTTGGCCCAGCACACTGGAGCTTCAGCCAATTGGAAAATGCTTTTCAGAATTTATCTGCACCCTTCTCCCCTGACAAATTATTTTATTGTTCCCACACAGTTGGTTTTCATTTAGTCTTTTGGCTAATGATAGGCTGAGAGCATGTGGGCTATTGTTATTCCTTTACTCAGCACTGAGTGGACGTGTTCATGTCTGACAGTACAAACTGAGCTAAAACTGACTTAAGAATAATACAAATGAACACAAATGACACACAAGATTCAGAAATACAGTGAGAAAATAAGCTAAAGTTGGATGATGAGGACATTTATTTACAATCACAATCCGTAATTAGTTGTATTTAGATTTGAAATGTGTTGTAAGGTACAGGCTGACTACAGATGTCACAATTAAAATCAGGGTTCTTCCCAGATGATAGTATAAGGGCACAGCGCCTCCTTTCAACAATCAACATGGGCCTCCTTGCCAGCACTTGCAAGAATGCCATAAAAAAATAAAGCACTGTCAGTGGTGAAAGTAGTGATGTTATGCCAACATTTAAAAGGTCTCTTTCTGCATGAAATAATTTTCCACAAACAACTCCAGCTGATGTGAATCATGACCAAGTATAAGGTGTACATGAAGTCTGCTGGTCAAAAGATGATCTGGACGACCCAGAGGGGTCCAGTGTGCCTCCTTACTCTTCTGGGGAGACCCCTAAAAATACAATATCACATGAAAGATGCTAATATTTCCATTATAGATTATTATTTTGGTATTAGATTCATGATTGATACTTCACTCAAGATCAAATTAATGTGTTGATGTTTAAATGTCCAGGCTGTAATTCTCTGTTCTAGTCAATTTTATCACTTAATTTCATCGTGAACTGATAATGTTTTACTTTCAGCTGAACATAATCTAAACTCAATTTCATTGACTAAGTTATGGTACATACATTTGTAGATTTAGGCCTTTTACATGTGTACATGAATTACTTTCTGTCTGTGATATGTGAATAGTTTACCACATTACTACATTTTGAATGAATGAAGGCACCATAATATAGGTGAATTTATACCTTTATGATAAACAGCAGTTAATAGGGTTGCTACTTGTGTCTGACAAAACGTCTGGACATTTGACCATCCAATTGACCTTTTGCTTGCAAGCAACAGCACCCTTTGTACATCTAACCCACGACAAAAATCGCCCTTCTACACTGAAATTGTATTGCTGTAGTTAGTAAAAATGAAGCTTTGCTACATAACAGAACAGGTCTTTATTATTTTGGTTTATTTCTAACAGTTTTTAGCTGTGGACACTTGGGGGCAGTAGTGGGCACAGATAAAAGGGGAATAAAAAAGTTGTGTTTGTTGAGATAATTTGTTTTTATTCCACGTAAGAAGTCTCATTTTTCAGTGTCTCTAAAAATACCTGAATGTAACCGTGTGGTGTGGTGTCATAGGTGTAGGCATGCTACAATTTAGTAGGCCTATTGATTTAACGGAAATACACATTTTGTCCGTCATGTACAAAAATCCGAGACATTCTGTGTCCCGGATTTAAAAAACAAAAATTCCGGGACAGACCATGAGAATCTGGGACAATCAGGAAAAACAGGGACAGGTGGCAACACTAGCAGTTAATAGGAAAGTTACCTGTATTTCAGGTTCATCATTAACACAGATTGAATGACCCTGAGTTGAATCCACTCCCACTATTTTGGCATCCAGCTGTTGACCATGTCCAAAGCAGGGACATGACAAGTTAGCTGCCTGGCAGTGATTTGACAGGTGTGCTTTCCTGCTAATATGGTGGTATTTTAATTTAGACTGTTAGATGCTGGGATTGCTTGACATCACCTCGTCTAGCTCTGGTTTCACTTTGCATTTTTGACAAGCACAAAAAGGCCTTTGTATATTATTTGTTAGTGATTTGTTGAATGCTTAAAATCACATCTGTCCAGTAAAGTTTGTGTATACCCATACACAAAATGTTACCAAAATTGGAGATGGGGTTTGAGATGGACTGACCCAATATCCTAATTTTAGCAAGACCTTGGCATGACCTCGGCTTTAAAGAAAATAACTATACAATCCTATGTACGTCAATCTGTGTAAACATGGTCTATCTCAGCATTTAAATTATGCCATTAGATACATACTGTTAGGTTTTTAGTTGACTTTAGTGAAATGGGGGAACAACCACATACACTATATTGCCAAAAGTATTCACTCACCCATCCAAATAATCAGTATCAGGTATTCCAATCACTTCCATGGCCACAGGTGAATAAAATCAAGCACCTAGGCATGCAAACATTTGTGAAAGTATGTGTGGTTCCCTGGAGCTCAGTAAATTCCAGCGTATAACTGTGATAGGATGACACCTGTGCAACAAATCTCATCATGAAATTTCTTCACTCCTAAATATTCCACAGTCAACTGTTAGCTGCATCATAAGACGGTGGATGTGTTTGGGAACAACAGCAACTCAGCCATGAAGTGGTAGGTCATGTAAACTGGCAGAGCAGGATTAGCCAATGCTGAGGCACATAGTGCAGAGGTCACCAACTTTCTGCAGAGTCAATCGCTCCAGACCGTCAAACTTCTTGTGGCTCCAGATTAACTCGAACAGTTTGCAGAGAGCTTTAAAGAGTGTGTTTCCATGGCCAAGCAGCTGCATCCAAGCATCACCAAGTGTAATGCTAAGCTAATCTTTGCTATTGTAACAAATTAATTTCCTGTAATTGATCAATAAAGTTTCTTCCATTCCATTCTGTTCCATTCCAAGTATTGAATGTAGTGGTGTAAAGTACGTCACTACTGAACTCTAGAATAGTGGAGACACCTTCTCTGGAGTGACAGGTCATGCTTCTTCATTTGGAAATCTGATAGATGAGTCTGGGTTTGGCGGTTGCCAGGAGAACAATATTTGATGGACTGCATCATGCCAAGTGTAAAGTTTGGTTGAGGGGGGATGATGGCGCTGGGCTTGGCCCCTTAGTTCCAGGCAAAGGACCTCTGAATGCTTCAGCAAGACATTTTGGACATGTCTTGGTATACTTTTGGACATGCTTCCAACTTTGTGGGAACAGTTTGGAGCTGTCTCCTACCTCTTCCAGTATTGGTGTCCACCAGTAAACAAAGCAAGGCCGAAGAAGACATGGATGATGGAGTCTGGTGTGGATGAACTGGAAGAGAGTCCTGACCTCGAACCCAAAGAAAACTTTTGGGATGAAATGGAGTGGAGACTGAGAGCCAGTCCTTCTGTCTGACATCAGTGTGTCATCTCACAAATGTGCTTCTGGGAGGAATGATCAGAAATTCCAATAAACACCCTCCTAAACCTTGTGGACAGCCTTTCCAGAAGAGTTGAAGCGATTATAGCTGTAAAGGGTGGTCCGATGTCATATTGAACCCTATGGATTAGGAATCAGATGTCATTTAAGTTCATATGCAAGTCAACGCAGGTGAGCGAATACTTTTGGCAACATACAGTAGTTATATGGATACAAGAGGCATAACTAATCAATCAGGGATAAAATTAAGATAAAAAATTTAGACCCCTAACATTCAAAAGAGAGAGAGTCCACATTGTATAAAATTTGGTCTTGGAGTCCTGAAGTGTATATTGTATCTTCATTATTTATACTTTACTGAATTTTCATCCTTCTTTGGTATAAGTAATACACAGAGCACAATTTATGCTGTAAACATGAGCACTAACTGGTATACTTTAATATTATGATGCTCAGTGCCAGGTCATGTCTCCTATCGTTGAAGCTGAGAGTGTGTTGATGTGCGTATGTGTGTTCTGTGAATATATGGAGGGAGGGATAGGTACTTGTTTTTAATGTTTTTAATGCTGTAAAGCATTTTGTGTTGCATTTCTCGTATGAAAAGTGATATATAAATAAAGTTTGATTTGATTTGATTTGATTATGGTATTTTGAGTGCACTATAGGCCTTGATCGAGGTCCTTGTTCAGCCCCAAAAGCATTTAAGTGTAATGTATGAAGAACTGATTTTAAACAAAACCAGGAAAATCATAGACGACCCATTCCACCCACTATACAGTCAATTGTAGGCGTTTTAGAGTGCCTACTCCAAATAAGAACATTTTTTTTTAAATCTCCTTTGTCCCTAGAGGAATTGGGGCAATAAACAATATAGGAATCCACACCTAGTCACCCCAGTCTTTTATGGGTCTGATTACGTATTTATGTATTTATTGTACTTATTCATGATATTTATTACTCCTTAGCTATCCTACTGTTTTAAACACAATAATGTATATGTATTTGTAATTTAGTAGAGCTAAATTACACACATTTTTCTTTTTAATAATGGTTTAGCTTACTCCTGTTTTGCTTTGGTGGACATGCAGTGCCTGAATGAGTTGTGCATTGTGTCTTTTGAGGTTTGATGTTGTGTCTTGTGTCTTTTGATGTTTAATGTCTAACCGTCTGTGGTGAAACTGAAGACAAATTTCCACATTGTGGACAATAAAGTATTCGTATCGTATCGTATCGTATCTTGTAATGGTTTGTAATCTTGAGTGCTCAAGTTTGGACAGTGTTATTATTCATTGATTTAATGTTGTGCTGGTGAGATTGTTCAGGTCTTCTGCAGATGCTCTAAGTGACTCCATGGCATGACCTCAGTGACTGTCTATCAAAGTGGAAATGCAACTTCCTGAACGTACAACTCCTGTTCAATCTCCCTTCAGTGAACTCTAAACCCTGCTTCTAAACCTTTAATCACATTATTCAGTGTGTCTCATGTACCTGGACTAGCAGAGATGCTGTGTGAGAGCTGCAGATGGAAGAGATAGGGTGAGACTCACATTGCGTCCGAGCTCTGCACTCTGCCTGACCTGAGCTCAGTACATCAGGACTTGGGCTGCTAATCTTTTACAAATGCTGGGAGTCTCCATGACCGGCCCTCGCTGAGATGGCTTAGTCAAAACAGCCCGGCTGCTCCTGAACGCAGCCTCAGCCTCCAGCTTAATTCAGACGCTGATTAACTAACAAATACCTGCTGCTTGTTCCACAGCATTACACAGACCGGTGCGTTCTGCTGCGCTCCATGAAGTTTGACAGAGTGTTTGCTGTTTTGCAGAGGAGCACACAGGCCTACTGTGTTACAGGCTTTTCAGGATTTGTTGGTAAGATGATACAGAACACATTAAGTGTGCACGAGAAGAGAAAATACTGCGCTGTTTGAAGAGAGGTTTATTGTTCCATATTTCATTATGTCTTTCAAGGGAAGTGCTTTGTTTTTAAGCTGGAAAAAAAAAAAGGGCTGAAAAAAAAAAAAGGTTTAGCAAAAATATTCTGCCGCATTGTGAAATCCAGTTGTATTTTAGTGGCAAACAACAATAAGGAGATTGCGCAACAGATCAGCGTGTTTTCTTTTTGCTAACAAGTGTACATTTCAGTCTGAATTAAATTTGCACTGAAAATAAATCAACAAGTAACAATTCATGATGACAACCATAATCCAGACAGCCAAGATTCTAACAGTCTGGCTTCAATTGAATGATTTTGTGATAAAGATAATAGCTGGTTTTAATAGCAGAAGGTGCGTCATAACCATGTCTCTTGGCAAATAACTCAACCACTAAATATAGATATTAAAATAGATGTATTTTTGTGGTCAGTACAGGTAAATCACAGACCTTTTGTCCCATTTTAGTGGTTTTCTTTTGTCCACTACCCTAAACTCTCACACCTCCCCTCAGGTTTATTTGAATTAATGCCTCATTTTCCTTTCAGCTTTATCACAGCAGTACTAGTCTCTCATGCTGCCTGTTTTCACACATTTTCTGGCTATTTTTGTGTTAAATGAATGCCACATAATTCAAGTTTACTCAGCAGGAAATACCTAAATCCTCACCAAAAAATCTGAATATATTCATTCTGAACATAAACCATGCTGACCATGCAGGCAGTTATTGTATGTGATGAATAATTTAAGTGTATTTTTAAGTCATTTTTATGCACATGTGGTACTTTCATTGTCTTGGTCCTCATATCTGATTGCACAGAAATGGCATGGAGCATCGGCATCTAGTATAAACTGCCAGTGTGTGTGTGTGTGTGTGTGTGTGTGTGTGTGTGTTTGTTTTTTCATTATTTATAAATGTTTAGGAATGATTTGATACGCTGGGGAACAATAAATCTTCCACAATTTCTGCAATAACACAGTCATTATTGTTTTAAAGAATGCTGCTTTTTATTCCAGCTTTAAAAAAAAAAAAAGATTGGACGTTTAGCAATAACTATAAAACTAAGTAGGATGAAATAAAAAATAAAGTATAGCCAGGATGTACCGAGGCCTGGAAAAGGCTGTAGTTAGAGAAATATTTAACATATAGCTCCAAATACCGCAATTCAACAAAAGTCAACAGGACTTGTTAGCATGTCCTTGATAGCTTTAGCTGTAAATGTAAATGCACAGTTTACCACAGCGCCCACTTTTACAGGGCCAGAGCTGTCATTTGACACGAAAATATGAC
This sequence comes from Siphamia tubifer, assembly GCA_020466265.1. Taxonomy (NCBI): domain Eukaryota; kingdom Metazoa; phylum Chordata; class Actinopteri; order Kurtiformes; family Apogonidae; genus Siphamia; species Siphamia tubifer. Next base: position 38,149,433 of record CM035786.1, read on the forward strand.
CAATCTGGGCCACTGTAAAGATGCCAGTCGTCTACGAGCCTCAAGAGCTCTGAGCCATGAAGGAGTCCAGCGAGAGGCAAAGCATCAGTATATGTACACTGCAGCGTGCCAAAGTACACTCATTTAACAGCACAAAAAGCCTTGCACCGAGAACCCGCATGTTTATGTTAGGGATGATGTAAAATGGCCAGAATTCATATTTCACATCAAATTTTTCTTTTAAGATGGCTTCTCTCAATTTTAACGTGCAAGGAAACAAACATTTGCATTTCAAAGTTGTTCAAATAAAAATAAATGAAAAGCAAACCCTTTTATGGGTTTGGAGACTATATTGGAAAACAGGTCAAGGGCAAAATGAATATTTTTTATGGTTCGTCAAAGAGCTTCACAATGAATGCCAGGTTATGTGAAAGACTTGACACATGGTACAGAGCAGAGCCCTTTGAGATTCACGTTTTATTCAGCTCTTACGCTCTGTGTCCAACAGCAGCCAAACACACATTTCAGAGGCCAAGCGATCCAAATAAAGAATGATTTCTTTATTTCTGCCTGTTATCGTCTGATTAGGCTCCTTCCCACTACATTCACCATCGTCCAAAGATCCATCAAGTTAACAACCTTGACTTTCTCTCTTATCGTACTCATGTCGATGCTTCATCACTTTCCATTCGTGTATTTCTGGCACTTTCCTTTCTTGTTCCATGTTTCCCTTGTAAGCTGAAGTTGAGGTGTTTCAGGCAATATTTCAGGTTTGGTTTGTTATCTTGTTTTTTTGAGTCTCAGTTGTGTTTAACTCTCAAGTTATTAGGATCAAAATCTATTAAATTAATGTATGCAATCACTAAATGACACTTGTTTTGCAATAAGTGTACATGTTGACATATTACAATTCCACTCTTTTGTAAATTTGTACATTGTCTATAGACTTGTATTACATTACTAGTGTTATTACTATTTTTTTTTATGTTGTTTGACTTTTTTTTACTATGGTTACACATATGCATTTATTTATGGACTTTATTTTTTTGCTGCCTTAACCAGTGAAATTCCCTGTAATGGGATCAATAAAGTCTAATCTAATGTAATTTATTCCCCGTCCATACTGATGGAGGTAAAATTGATCTTTTTCTCTACTTTTGTGCCTCTTGAGGATGTAAAGAGGACTCTCTGTCACAAAAACGTATATATATTCTTGTGGAATAATTGGAATAATTGGAATACAATGGTCTCACGTACTATTTGGCTCTTTTTTATTATTACTTTGTGTAATGAAGCTGCATCTGAAATATGAAATTCAGATGTATACATGTATGTATAATCAGATATATCGTTAGGAAACGGAACAGAAATGCAAATCCACATCATGTTAAGCATACACTTCAACAACCCTAGGCAGCACTTGGGGTTAAGAATTAACTTTTTAATTGAACATATTGATGCTACTCAGCTGTATGGCAGATTAAAGACTCTGCTTCTTTTTTTTAATTAAGCTTTTTTCAACAGTAAAGGACAAACAGTAGAAAAGGAAAAAAAAAACAACAACAAGCAAACCAAATATACAAGACAGTAAAACAGAAAATTCCTATAGAGCAGACAGGTTGACAAGTTTTACATAGGGCATAGATTAGAGTAAATGAGGTTGTCATTCACACAGACAATGAGTTACACGTTACATAAATATGAAGTCCACTTTTCCCAGTCTTAGGTCAAAGGTCAGTTTTTCCATGGATTTTATTTAAAGGCTCTGCTTCTGATATGTTCAGTATAATCTACAGTACTTGGTGATTGTAAGTTCAACAGAAACACTGGACAGTATAAAAAATAAAAACAATAGAATAAAATATCTATTTAGAAAAATATCCCTGTTGGTGTGGGAAGAGGATTAGTTTAATTCAGAGATCATTGAAGTTAATTCATATGTCTACATATGTTCCTTACCTTGATGGTGCTTTATTGTAATAATACAACGGAAACACTTTTTATACTTCTTGGCCATAATGGGCTTCATTTAGTTTGTTGTTAGTCAGTAGGAAAAATAAAGCAAATAAAATTACATGTAAATCCAATGAGAAATGTTACTAATACATGCACTGTTTTTCCTTTCAACTTCTCTCAGTTCAAGAAGAAATGGTATTTATAAACTAGTAGGAGTGCAAGTGATCATTTTCATGGATCAATTAGTTGTCAGGTTCATAAAACATTAAAGTGCTGATAAATCTTTATTAGTACTTTCCAAAGCCCAGTGGTATCCGCTGAAGTATCAGGAGGATTAAAGAAACTAGAAACTTGGAAAAACAAAGCTTGTTTCTGGTTAACATTTTAAATCAATCAACTGACTATCGATAATAGTTCCTAGTTAATTTACTAGAAGAAAACTAATTGATCTCAATTAATTTCCAATTCACTTGATTTTCTGTGCAGGTCATACCAGTAACATATTAATTTATTATTAAATGTGCATCATTCTTTATTTTTTTCCCCTTCTACACCATAGAACAGGAAAAGGTTTAAGTGATTATGTATTGTTCTTACAGTATTTATTGCCGTCCTGTTATGCAGAGTGTCGAGTCAGAGTGACAGTGTCCAACATCTTAATAGTTTGACTGCTGAGACGAAGTCATGTCTCATGTTGGCCATAACTATCCACTGACTTACATGGCGAAGCGACCCAGTGAGAGAAGAAATCATAATAAAAGGAATCTTATTACAGCCATTAAATAACAGGAGGAAAAACACAGGAGGCCTTTAATGCTGGGACATCTAAAATGCTTACGCTGTGAGAATATATTTGCTCATAAAGCTCTTTGATGGTGGCCCTGTCCGTTCCAACACACAGGGCTGCTGTCTGTGTAAATAACTGCGTATTGACCTCCCACCGCACAAGATTGAATGTGTTTCCATAGGTGTCATTTGGTACCATTTTTGGGTTTTTACAGGCCCCACTGCGCTTTAGTCGCTGTAACCGCGTGGACTCAGGAGTCATGCCATCAGACCCACAGGAGCTCTTCCTGAGGCGGTAGATGGGTCGACTCTAAAATGCAACTCCGTTCGTCTCATTCTCCTCACAGCAGCATTGTGAAGTCCTGTTTGATGTGAAGTGATATATAATGTCTGCTGGACTGTCCATCTCATGTTACCCAGTGTGTTCCTGTCTCTGTGTTTGTGAGTCAGTGTGTGTGTGTGTGTGTGTGTGTGTGGTTGTAACGGGGGTGGTCCTCTGAGCCCAGGCCTTTGGTGAATGAGGACTCCCCACACAATAAAAGAATGGTATTGCTAACTTCCTTAGGTATGTGTGGTTTGAAACTCAACACAGGTTTGCTCAGTGGAAAACCTGGGGCCCACTCCTATTTATTCTGTATATTTATGAAAACCCCCAATACTGCAGTGCCTTGTGAGTCAATGCAGAGGTCCTTCTCTGGCCTGGTCTATGGTCATTTTTCAGGCGTGTTAATGCACTTTGGTGGCAGACATTAACTGCTCTACAGCTATTGTCTTATGAATCAGATTTAAGATTCAAGCATTTTTTTTATTGTCATTATGTGTAAAGATACAGTAATACAATTTAGACATGTAGCTCTGAGCTAAGGTGGTAAGGAGTTAATTACAAAATTCAAGTGTTAAAAACAGAATGAGTTTTCATGATTAGTCAGTGCTAGAATAATGAGTATTTTGTACCAGAAAAGACCATAAACACCATTAAATAGATTATTAATTAGAACTTGGTAATATGACCAATTAAGAGTTTTAATAATCATCATTGTTGGGGTTAAATAATTGTAAGATAATGAAATCAGATAATTAGTTTAAAAAGTTTCAAACTATTCCTTTGTAACATACAGTTACAGATCACACTTTCTTTTTAACCTCGTTTTAAGCAACAATTTACTGTAGCCTGTGAATTATGTAGCATGTTGGCCTTCTTCCTCTTCTTCTTACCTTTGTTCATTCCTCTTTTTCATCAGACGAGTTGAAAAACTTCCAAAACCAGAGGTGGGAAGTAAGCAAGGGATAATGCATGGCCCATGAGTTACTATCCAAAAATATTCCCAGACGGAGCGAACAGCACCCTGACGCCGAAGGTGATAGTAACTCGTGTGCCATGCATTATCCCGCTTATTCTACAGGTTATTACAGTTTATTATTGTCACTACTCTAACAAACTAGTGTTGTGAAATAGCCAATAAGATGCGGGTTAGGCGGGGCAGACAGAAGGGGGGTGCAGAGAGTTTTGGGCAGAGAAAAGAGAGAGACGGGTGTACATAGTCAGGTCAGCGACCGGAGCAGGTGTTGTCCCGTTCTTGCAAAGAAATACTGAAAATGAAGCTCACTGAAACCGCTCCTTGTTTTCTAAAAACCAGCATAGAGTAGTTAACCCTGGGGTAAAATATTTACTTCGGCCCTGGAGATTCTGTACGAGAGGAGGATGGCAATTTCCCCTGATTTCCTGACATCAGGATAGGTTAACATTGGATAAACTAGCAGTTACAACGAAGCGAATCATTACTTTAAAAGTGGCCAAACTACCTGCGGAGTGATATGGTACAGTGAATCTGAAGTGACAAAACCTGTTGCCATGGGCGGCGGGCGGTTATCGAAAAAAGTCCGCCCCCTGACGTCATTCAAAGTGAACGGGAGCTGCAGCAATGTTCTAAAGGGCCGTGGAATAACAAAGTAAAAGTACTTTGTTACTGTACTTAAGTAGATTTTTTAGGTATTTGTACTTTACTTGAGTATTTATTTTTCTGCCAACTTTTTACTTTTACTCCCTACATTTTAGTATAAATATCTGAACTTTATTCTACCTTACATTCTCAGAATAGACTCATTACTTTTTCAAACTAAACAGATGTGACATTATGAAAAATACTTCAGAGGGAAAATCAGTGAAGGAGAAAGATTGTGACTTCCTATATCATATATATCTCATAAGTATGACTTTATCTCATTTTATCTTATATTTCCAACTTTTTCTCATAATTATGCATTTCTTATGTCATATTTATGCCTTTATATCTCATCATTTTGACTTTTTATCTCATAATTGAACATTATTTTTATTCTGTATTTATGACTTTTTATGTCAAATGTGTAATTTTATCTCATAATTTCAACGTTTTCTCATAATTATGCATTTCTTATCTCGTATTTATAACTTTTTGTCTCTACTGTGACTTTTCCCCCCATTTTTTCCCAAATTTCCTGCCAGTACCCACAAAACTGAGTACTGTGACCTAATCAAACACACTTGCATTCTTTTGAAAATGGTATGATTTACCTGATTAAATAAATATTGTTTCATTGCTGGCAAAAAAAAAGGAGTTTCAAATTTTTACTTTATTACAATTGAGAAGTTGTCTTTTTTTTTTTTTTTTTTTTTTTTTTTTTTACTTTTACTTAAGTCAACAATTTATTATTTACTTTTACCAGAGTATAGCTGTACTTCTACTTAAGTACAGAATATGAGTACTTTTACCACCTCTGTCCAAAACTACTCTGTGACTGACACTGCTGCACTGATCTGCAGACCCTAACCCAACAATATACTGTAGCAGGAGCATTATTATTTAATTATCTAGTCTACACATAGTCTTTGGTGTTTACATATTGTTTTGATATATTGATTATAAAATCAGGTTGTTTTAACACTTCATTACAAAGTTCTCTGCAGTGGATTAAAAAGCAGATTGTACATCAACAAACAAGACTTAACACTCTTTTCCGGACTCTTTTCGGGCTGTAACAAATATACTCCACCAGTAAGAGTATTAAAAATGTGACTGGTGGTGTAATTATTAACTCTTGTCATCCACACCAGACATGACTCTGCTGTTCAATTCTGTAAGTGGCTTCAGTTTTTCTGTGTCTTGGTTTGGACACAGGACAGAGCTGTAGAAGGGGTTTTTGTGGTGTTTTCCCCCCTTGATTTTATGTCCTTCAACTTTGATTATGATAAACAGAATTTTGACAGGCCCAGATGATGAAGTTAAAATGATTAAACTGTAGCATCTGTATTTACACCAGACCTTGCAAACACATGTTACAAATCAGTCTTATGAAAGCAAAGGGGACATAGGTGAGCCACAATCTCTGATTATGACATCTAGAAATATGAAGAAGAAAAGACCTCTTACATTAAATGATTTTGATTGGCTCATTTCATTATGAGAAACCTCATTTTAGCTCACTGTTTGAGCCGATCTTCAATGTGAAATAGGTCTTAAATTGCTTTCGTAATGGTCTTAAAATAGTCTCCATTTTTACCCTGTTCCGTTTGTCACAACATGGGCAGGCTATGAAAACAAGCTCCACATTTTTTTTTTTTTACATTGCAACAACAGATAGTGATTGTATGACAGTCATTGTTGAATTTACTCTTTCTTGTGTCGTGCGCCCTGTTGAGAGATAACATTTGTTTGGAGGTTATGCAAAAGGATTTAGTCTTTTAAGTTTAGGCAGATCAGCTTACTTTACACACTGAAATGTGAGCATTTAGAAACTGGTGACATGAAACGACGCCAATAATCAAATCAAAATAAAAGCTTCCCCACTCTGCTTCTGCTGTCAAAGCAAATTGTGGGCTTTTGAGAAGCTCATTTTTGTCAAAGAGCAGCATTTTGGGGTTGAGTTAACCCCTAATCATCCTGACTGGCTAATATTCATTGTGGACATTGTAGCGTTGAAACATTGGCTTCAACTTTAACCGGAAACTTCAAAAGCCAAGCAATTACTATGCATGCTTTGAACATATCCTTTTCACAGAGTAACATTCATTTATTCTTCCTGCACTAAAACAACAAAAGTAACAAAGAAGTAGGAAGTGAAATTGGAGTCCTCGCTTGGTTCCCAAAACATCTGGTTTGGCCCTGGTTTCAAACAACTAGCATCCCCTCTGAGAATAACAGAAGGTTATGTGTACTGTGTGTAGGTAACAAAATAATCATTTTCAAATGTTGCTCTGTTCAAATGTGATCTAATTACTAACACTTAAACTCAGCCTCTCAGTTGGACCACCGACCATCAAGGCAATTTTCCCCCAGACGTTTTCCTAACTATCATTTATTTCTCCCCCACTACTGCCTCTAACCATTAAAAATATACAGTAATTGCTGCAAATTGATCATTTGTTTTACAGAAGTCATATAAATCTCCACTGTTGTCAAATCATAATCAATGGCGAGAGGCAGCGCTGGGCGAGAAGAAGAGCTAGTATCTGTCAGATGGGCCCCAGTGCATCTGCTACATGCAGATACTCTCATGTTCTGTGGTTGAGTTTGGCCACTGTCATTTCCGAGGAATTTCCTGCCATCTGTGTTCAATCGAATTCTCTCACAGATTTGGGCTTGCTTGTAAATATTGGGTGCTGGCTGAGGAGTACTAAAGGAGTGCAGTGTACCAATAGCCTCAGAGGGGACACTGTGAAAAGGCCACAGGCTAACGGAGCCGCGTTAACAGGAGCTACAGTTAGACGCCACTGGATCAGACGCATCCATAATAGGCCACTCATAGAACATATGAGTAGACCTGTGTCCTGCATCATTTTTAAGGATATAAAGTGATGATTAAAGAAATAACACATCAGTGAGGTGGAGAATTTGAAGCGCATGTCAGCTTGTTTGTATTCCTTTATTCAAACATGTTTTACCTTTAATGTTTACTCTGCAGGTACTTAGCAAGGGATCATGTATTGGCCACACGTTACTATCAGAAAAATCTTTCCCGATGGGGCCGAACAACACCCCTCGGCCTTCAGCATCGGGGTGTTTTTTAATAGTCACACATGGGCAATACATTATCCCGCTCATTCTATGGGTTATTACAGCTTATTACTGCTACTACTCTAACAGATTGGATAAAATAGCCATTACAACGTAGCGAATATTTACTTTCAAAGTGGCCCAACTACCTGCGGAGTGATATGGTACCGTGACAAAACTCGTTGCCATCGGCAGCGGGCGTTAATGGCGCAGTGAGTGGTTATCGAAAACAAATCTGCCCGCAGAAGGCTGGGAACATCCATTTAAAGTCCAGTCCAGATACACTACTCATAGTATATATGATAATTATGTTATGTTAGGGTTGGCACTCGTGCCTCACAGCAAGAAGGACCCTGGTTCGAATCCCGCACCAGACCTTTCTGTGTGGAGTTTGCATGTCCTCCCCGTGTCCGCGTGGGTTTTCGCCGGGCACTCCCGTTTCCTCCCACCATCCAAACACATGCACTGATAGGTTAATTGGTTAATCTAAAATTGGCCATAGGTGTGAATGTGAGAGTGATTGTTTGTCTATATATGTTCAGCCCTGAGATGAATTGGCGTCTCATACAGGGTGTACCCCGCCTTCGCCCATTGTAGCTAGATTAGGCCCCCAGTGACCCCCGCGACCCTAGTGAGGATAAAAGCGGGTTCAGATAATGAATGAATGAATGAATGTTATGTTAGTTATGTCCATGTGTGTCTTCTTTAGTGTGCAGGGTCAGAAAATGAGCTTCTCCTCCACTTGTATCTCTGGTACAGTAGGAGGTGTGCAGTGTTGATGTGTAGAGCTACAAGTTTAGTGTTGATAAGACAGTCACATATTTTGATTCACATGGATCACATTGGATTTCTTCTTATTTACTTCTCACAATATATTTTTTTATTTGTACTTTTCTTTCTTTTGCTTTTTTTTAGCAAGAAATTTCATGTGACATCAAGGTTGAAAAACACTGAGATAGACACATCTTCAGATTGTATTTCTTCTTATTTGTTCTATCTACAGTTTAACAGGCTTTACAATCACCAACAGTGTTTGCGGACCAGAGCCAATATCCCCTAAAATGAAAGCCAAGAATGGACAAAACAAATGAGAGACCAATGTATTGTCTGTGGCTACCATAGAGGATGGTGAGGTGGTATTTAGTTATTATCAATCTGCAACCTTATTGTAAAATAGTGGCTTCCAACATTTTTTGGCTTGTGACCCCATTTTAACAACAGATTTTTGGTGATCTCAGACATTCAAAAGAAGAGACTTGTTTTGCTGAAAATAATTTGTTTTTGATCATGTAATAGTTTGCTATTCTCCATTGCAAATAAATGCGTAGATGACATTTAGTCTATATAATATATACTATTTTGGACAGAGGTAGAAAAACCAGGTGTAGATTACTGAACAAAGTGCAATTGTTATTTTCCTTGGTTAGTCCAGCTTGTATTTACAAGGTTGGCAATTAATACTGAACAAAAAATAACTTATGAAAGAGTTGCAGCATCTGAAACTGACCACAATGAACATTTAACAGATAAAACAGTCCTGCAGTTTCAGTGTCATGTCTGTTAAGGATTGAGATTCTCTCTAAACTCACCATATATATATATATATATAGATTTTTTTATTAGTGTCACAATTATACTAGGGTTTGAACCCAAATGCATGCCTCAAAGAACTTGGGATTCAAAAATAGAACAATATTTATTGATAAAGTAATGATAAAAAAGTTCTCATACATAGGATAATAAATAAAAGTGTCAAATAAAAATCACTCTTAAAGAGGAAAACACAACAAATTCTGAAATAAAAATCACTCAGGAAAAACTGTTACTTGAAAAAGCGGAAAAAGATTTGATTAATGACAAATGACAAAAAACCTATTCTTGACAAGGTTATTACTGGCTTGGTTGTCCCAGGCATGTCCAAACTATTCCACAAATCGACTCTGAAGTCTGAGATCAGTTGATTAATTGAGTTAAGTCTGTTGTGCTGCTGCTTTGGTTGGAACAAAAACCTGCAGGCACAAAAGCCCTTTTTGGAATAGTTTGGACATGCCTGGACGAAACGAACTAGTAACAAACAAAGGAACACACCAACTATATATACACATGGGGGGGAAACAACAAGACACAGGTGACACACTTCAGGACAAGAAGCAATCAGACACACAAGAAGAAAGGTCCAACTAGACACAAGACAGGCTACAAAAGGAAATGGACCATAATAAAACAGGAAGTGACAAACATGGAAACAAAACACTAAATATAGCTTTACAATTTCTTAGACATGACAATTAGCAATTACTTGAAATTTGATGTCACTCCACATTGGATTCTGACCACATGGTTGAAAAAAACTGAGATAAGGACATCTTCATGATTTACATTTTTATTTCTTGCTTTTCAGGCTTTACAATCACCAACAATATTTGTGGATCAAAGCCAATATCCCCTAAACTGAACGCCAAGAAAACGAATGAGAGACCAATGCATTTTTGTGGTCATTTTGTGGTATTTACTGTAGTTGTTTGTTTTCCAACCTTACTGTAAAATGACATTAAGTATCCTTAAATCTTAAAACAGTACTAATACTGCCAAGATGATTTCCAAGAGGTTTGAGAAAGTTATATTTCCAGACAACGTAATGTATTATGTTAGATGATGTATATTCACATTTTCCAATTTTATTTTAATTAAAAAACTGCAACTAATATTTTATTAGTCATATTAAGATTAAGATTTAAATTAAGACATATGTTGTTGTATGTTTTAGTTCAGGGACTTTAATGTACAGACCAAATACATATAGCTTATGTGAGGAACGTAAACTCTTTCCTTAAGTTTCCTCTGCGCACTGTATGAGCAGAGTGGATGCAAACAGAACCAATGTGTAGGGTTTCTCCTGCATATTCTGCCAAAAAAAACACTTTATTCTGAGGCTGAGGTGCTGATAACACAGAGTATAATGGAAGCAGGGTCGGATGTTTGTGTAACCATGTTATGTTTTACTTTTGGTTTTTGGTAGTTAGGCTATTCAGTTCAGTTCAATTCAGTTCAATTTATTCCGAGGACACAAAATCATCAATACATTAATCAACATGGTCAACAATTTTTTTTGTACTCGAAAAGCAGTGGGAAGAAGTAAAACTTATCCCACCCCTCTTTTACAAACCGATACTCCAATAGATTCTTCTCTATTCTCTACTGGTACTGTACTAAAAATGTCTCGTCTCATCATCTGAACCCGCTTTATCCTCACTGGGGTCACAGGGGTCACTGGGGGCCTAATCCAGCTACAGTGGGCGAAGGCAGGGGTACTGAAAATGTGTTGAACAAAAATGTTTCTGTACCATTACTCCCTTACTATTAGTGAATATTGACAGGTATTTATCTGAATTTTAGCATCATTGGAAACTTTTGACATAATAACTACATAAGTTAATCTTTACAATACTTGACAGATCTAGTCATTTTAGACATTTTAATGTGGAAATGACACTGATACATTGTTTATAAATGTCACACCTCATCTGTTGTGAAAATTTATATATTATATGTTATCATGATTAAACTCATATGTTATTTGATTATGAGATGAAAATTCAGTATGACAATGAAGCCGGTATTACAAATGATTGTTTGACAGAAGGTATTTTTGTGACCCAGTTGTTCTTGATGAATGGAGTGGAAGCTGCTGTTTGACAATCCAGATCTGATTTCAGTTCAGTTTGAAGGGATGTCTGCTGTGTTTTTGATATTACACGAACAGCCACACAGACAAACTGAGGTCTATTGTACAGAAAGAGAGAAAAAAAAATACGCTGCTTCTGCTCTGATTTGCCGTGTTTATTTTTTACAGCAGATTTATATACACTGGTTATTCTCATGAGTGAACACGCATATGTAAGGACACACAAGATTGTTTGTACTATGAAAAACACAGACACTCAAATTTACACATACACACATGTTCAGGAACCAAATCCTTTGAAAAAATACACTGATTTAACAAGTGTTTTGCAACACTTTACTTTCAGTTGTTGCAGGAAATTACTGGATTCTGTGGAAGTGAACCGGTCTCACGTTTAACACTTTCTGTGAGGGTGTGGTGCTTCCCAAAAAACTGTGGAGCAGCTACATCACTCCAGCAGTATTTACTGCCGTCTCCCCAAACAGAGCAGCCTCTTGTCTGGCTTTGAAGCGCCTCCTGATCCCATGCCGAGGTCTGAGCGCCCCTGGCTTGGCTCGGTCACCTGCCCCATAAAGGTGTCTGTCCCAGAGCCAGACAGACGTCAGCCCAGCGGATCATGTCTTGTCAACTCCGACGGAGGCTGTGTGCGTTGATCAGCCTTTACAATTATGTGGGTTTTCCGTCAAATTGTAGGATGTGGTTTGGCCGAGGAGCCCTTGTTAAGCTTTGTGATTGTCTGTGATTAATCCTGGCAGCGCACAGATTTGTGGCCATGGTCTTGTTATGATAGTGATTGTCAGGATAGAGTTGTGGCTACTAGTGGCTTTATAGTGGTTTGTTGACTGTGCACATTTTTGTTTTATTAACAAATCTTATAAAATGGTTTGACTTGATGATAGAAGATATGCTTATTACTGCAATATTCAATCATTGCTGAGGTTTTTTTTAAAATGCCCTTTGTAAAGTTCACTCTGGAAACAATACAGTGTCTTCACATACTATGAAGCCGCCTCCTAGGATTGCATTGTAATGCAGTTTTTATTGTTATTTTTAATTTTTTTTTAATGCTGTTCTCACTTGTTGATTTGGAGCATCCCTCTTGTAGTTGTGAAATTCCAGGCACCATTTTTTGATTATCAGATAAATAACTGTTTACACTATAAAACGGTTTATGAGGTGTGAAAGCTTTCAGGTGACTGGTGTTGTATTAATGTGCGAAAATTATACTTAATCCCTTTTATAGCTACAGATTATTGATGCTTTATTTCTCTGGGTATATATAAGACATAGAGGTTTATATTTTTTTGTACAAGAATGTGATGAATGATGCATTCATGTAATTTAATGGAGCCCATTTACTACTGCTACCCATATAAAAGTTTTATAAATGATTTGTACTTAGCAAATTGATTAGATTCTAAACATTTCATGAATCATTAATACACTGTTGGAACTTCACTGTATCAAGCTATAGAGTCAGAAAGCATTCTTATATTTTCTTTAAGTCATCACCAAACAAGGGAAATTTGTTTCCCACTTCCTGTTATACCTATTATGAATAAAATAAATCATGAAAAACTTACATAACTGATGAAGCCAAAAGATATAATAAGCAAAGCGATTTACAAAAGCTGAGACTAAATACATGTGCAAAAAGTGCAACAGTAACTTCAACCTTTAAATAATGAGCCTAACCAAAACTATTCTAACTTATTTTTAAATGTTTGCTAATGGTTTGTTTACAACCTAATTATAAACATCCATAAACTCTTCAACAGGCTTGTCTTGTAAAGCTGTACTCTTCCTAGTACATTTGTTTTAGTGTATTTAGATGTTCATTTGTTGAATTTTGTCTGACTTTTTCATACCTTTATTGACAAAGTTGTATTAAAACTTAACTGTGTACAAATGACAATATATTTACCTGAAGTTGCACTGAACGGAACGTCATTGTATCAGTCAGTTCAACTTGCACATAAACAAAACGCACATAATAAGATCTGTTAATTAATGACCTTCTTGAAGTGGAAGGTGTTGACTACATGTCGTTTACCAGATCCTGACTGTTGTGTCGTCACAAAGATGGAGTGTGAGGCTGTACCAGTGACATGGTACTACCACCAGGTGGTGTCATGCACAAGTGTAAAGTTTTAATTATGCTAATCAGAGAGGACAGTGGAGCAGATTATTGGCCCTGAGGGTTGGTTTGAAGGTTGTGAGATGTGTTTATGATCAGCCGCAGACCGTCTGTGGATCTACCCTTGTTAGACTCAAGTGTGTGTACTCATTTCAGGATGAAAGGGATGGAGAGAGAGAGAGAGAGAGAGAGAGAGAGAGAGAGAGAGAGAAAGAAGGGGGGGGCATGGGACAGAGAGAGGTGTGTGTGGTCTGACACAGGCCACAGTTTCTCTCCTGTGTTTGGGTTTTGACTGATAGCACCTCATCTTCCAGCCTCGCGGTGAAGTGGTTGGTCTGTGGGACTTACGCCTGAGCCTGGATCTGGATGGGATGGATGAGGCAGAGGCAGGGATGGGAAGGTGGTTGGCTGCCAACTATTTGTTTGTGTTCATGACTGCGGTTAGTGGTGCTCCATTTGTAGAGCCTGGTATTATGAGGATGCCTGTTTCCCACAACATGTGCCCTTTTCTCTAACAAGCAGAGAGCTAATTACTTTCTGACCGCCACATTCATCAGTATGACTTCAACGTATGAACAATCAGACAGACGCTTTCCACAAAGATTGTTTTCTAAGGCTAAACTGGCAGTTTTTTCCCCATCTCTTTTGTATTGACAAGACATCTGCTTCGGATAGATGACTATAACATTATATCTAGAGGAATCAAAAGTCTTATTTTAATCTGTATCTGTGTATTTTTTTTTAAATTTAATATCCATTTAAGTAACTGGGTTGGTCTTATTTGTCTGAATCAGGATATGACTCACATAATGAGTAAATAATTGCCTCTGAATGAGAAAGGAACATGTATTTATTTTGTAGTATCCCAGTTCATTGTGAAAACACACACTAAATATTGTTGAAATATGACTGCACAGTACTTGAAGTTACAGACAATTTAAAGGCATAGGTGTTTCCCTTATAATAATAATCTGTATTGGTACTGGCACCCAAAGACGATAATAATTTCTTGTCTAAAACCAATAATCGGAATTTTAGGCCTTAAAATAACATAGCTTAACATTTTGACAGGTCTTGTAAAATTGCACTAAATTCAGCTTTTAACTCAGACTCTTTTTGGGGGGAAAAAAGCTGTGACTACATTTAAGGTGTTAAAAAGGGTGTTAAAAAGATCTTTAATGGAACTTGTCGAAACCTGGAGAAAACATTTAAAGTTCTGACTCTTTTGGCAGTGAGTTAAGATGAATTTGTTCTGTGCAAAGTAACACAGAGGCCCACAGCTCAAAGCCCACAGGTCCACATATACATCCTTTTTCACTGTGAGTTTTATCCAACATATTCCACTCCCTGACAAAAATCAATTGTGACCATCCTGACCATGAGAAAAACAAAGATACCTGGTTGTGAGCAGAGAATCATCCAAAACTAATTGATTTTATCCTCATGAAAGTTCTCATGTCTGCTGGTACCAGTAATCCTGATACAAAAACACTGACATTTCTCTGCTCCTGCTGTAATTTAATAGAGCTTTTTTTTTTTTTTCTTTCCTTGCTGCGCACCTGCTTTAAGACGAGCTTTCTCCCTAGACATTGTTATTTTTCATTTACTTGTGCCCCCAGGTTTTTCAATCATACATCCATTACTAAGCAAACAAATAAGTTCCGGACCTATGCAGCAGACACAAATATAGACACGAGTTATGAGATTCAGAGAAGCCGGGAAAGGCTTTGGACCTTAATACACAACATCTGCACAAAACAAAACGCACAACCAGAGCATCCCTCTGCTGCTGTCGCACACTTGTATCTGCTGACCCGTCTCATGTTATGCAGAGGAACCAGAGGGGGAACTCTACAGCAGGTGGGGGTGTACAGGGACAGACAGGAGTAAAATTATCATTATTAACTGTTTAAGTGCTGAGTGTTAAGATTTATGGAGCCAAAGTGAGGCCGGTTGAGGTGTCACGTTGGATTTCCAGAGGCATCTGTCTTGCGGTTTTGGCAGCTTGTTGTAACTCGGGTTCAGATGTTTGCGTCGCACTCCTGACATTTCGCTTCCCTCTGCAACCCACCCCCCTGGCCGACACCACCTTCTCCAAAGCTTGCTTTAAGTACAGTACACCTCTGATCGTTCCCCTTTCCTCTCCTTAAACCATCTATCCATCTGCACATCTGCTTTTCATTGAGGCCTGCATGTCTCTGAAGACTTGAACGCATTAAACGCTGGCACAAGCACAGTCTCACTCTGGCACTTAACACAACGCTTAGGTGACTTAAAAGGGAGAGGCGAGAATTATAGAAAATGAAGTGTCACAGAAATAAAAAATCGCCCCAGATTACCACCAATTACACTTAATAATGCTATCCAGACCATCTGCTGATCAGATGGAGGACTGGTATTGTCTGTGTAGAAATAATGATACCACAGAGAGCAAGAAGGGGTGAGATTCATTGAGAGAGACACAGACATCGACTTTGAGCTATGTGATGATGTGGTTTGATCTTTTCTGTACTGTATAGACTGGAATGCTTTGTATGGTAATGCAGTCATAACTGCGTATCTTGGGATAATAGCCATGTTGTTTCAGAGAGGTTACGTTCTGCTAGATTGGAGACATGTGTCCGCTCTACTTTATTAGTCATTTATTAGTCACTGAAGTCAGGGGAGCGTTTTTAGCCAAGGCACAACGCTGCTGAACTCGAACACGACTCTGATCATCAGCCCCTGAGGCAGCCTGAATAGGTGTACGATTACAGCGCACCCAAACTGGCCACGATCCCCAAAGTGAAATTCATCCAGTATGTGAAGCGTGTTCGACAATCAATGTAATCACCGTCACAGTGACCGCAACCTTCCACTAAAGAGTCAGTCGTGCCCTAATTATCAGAATTATCAAGTCTGCGTTCATTCATTGTTTCTGTCTATTGTCTTATTTTTCAGCCTCCGTGGTCGCAGCGGCCGCATTAATCAGCAGGAAAAGGATTAGAAAGCACTTTCCGCTCACGATCATGATACATCTGAGTTTTTATGGATCTCTGCGCCGCACTCCCAAAGGATTTCCATGAGAAGAAAGTATGACAAATGGATGACATCAGAGCAAGCATATTGCTGGGTGATTGGAACCTTGTTTCCCTCCACAGCCTCAGCCAAAAAAATAATCATATATGTCCCAAAACAAGTTCTCAAATAACCACGTTTATCCCATTATAATTGCTCTCTTGTTTGAAGCATTAGTTTTTGCATTCATGCGCAATAGAGCACACAAACTGACATACTGCCCCTTTAATCTGACTCTCATATGTCTGAGTGAGCGTCTAATGTACCATCGTCCTGTAGTGATGCTAACTGAAAGGAATGTGCTACTTTAATTATGCAAGGCGAGCAATAGATATCATCTAATGACATTTACAGGAGGGAAGATAACACTTTAAGGGTAACAGGGTATTACTAGACGCCGTGTTATCAGCAGAGACTGTTTGTTCCCTACAGTTTTTTTTTTAGTGGTGTTGTTTGAAGGGGGAGGGGAGGGGAGGGTTGGTTCAGAGGCGGATAACAATAGAGTCCTTATTTGAGTCTGTGGTTGGCAATGCTTACATCAGTGGCTGTTTGTGAGGATGAGCCAGCACATCTGTATATAGTCTGATCGGAACACAACACTTGCCCCTGGTACTTCTGGCACCGTCCCGCCTCTTGCTTTGTTTCCTTCTTTCTCGATCTTGCTCTCTTCAACCGTGCATCCCTGATCTCATGCCCTTACAGCGTCCCTTGTAATTGGGCCTGAATGCTTGCAACTGTGTATATGTGTCAGAGCAACATCCCACCCTGCTTGTTCTGAGGCTTTTTCCAGAATTAGACATAATACTGAATTTCCATAGATAGTCTGCAGCGATTAACTCTAATCGTCTACTGTGATTAGGTGTGAATTGTCGTCTATTTTTTTGGCGATTTCAATGGCGGTGTTCTTCCACATGGCATGGATACAGGGAGGAAATTTGCATGAAGGCAACACAAGCAAACAGAGATGAGAGTGAACCTGACATGGAACCGGTAATTCTGAACAGGAGGAAAAAAAACTCCAGCCAGACCAGATAGAAGAAGGAGAGTTTGTCCCAGGTTTGGTTTTAGTGAGCGAACGATATAGGATTTTTGGGGCCATTTCCAATTTTTTATTTATTTTTTTTGCATTAGCGTTAGCCGATGACCGATATACGCTGATGATATCTCTATGCCCATATTTGAAGCTGTTACTTATTGTTTTTCTCTGTCAAATGATAACAAATGTCAGAAAATTTCTTTACAATTACAAAACAAAAGTGACAGTTAACCTGAAAAATATTCCTACAGTTGTCCCTCACTATAATGCAGTTCACCTTTCTGTGGCCTCACCATTTATTTTTTGTGTGCACTTTTTGTTTTTCTTTTTGTTTTTAACAGTGTATGAATGCACCTTATGTTCTGCATCCTGATTGCCTAGGGGACTGTAGAACATTTGTTATGTTTACATGATGTTTTTTAAGTTTTAATTATTTATTCCGAATACAATCATTTGGAATTAAAGCTATTTCTTTCATGTTTACATTGACATGTTCATTCTGGATAAAGGTTTACATGGGTGTATTCTGCTCTAGTTAATTGGGCTTTAAGAGCTGGAGGTACCGAGGATTCTGATTGGACAGAATGGCCGATTAATGTCTGGATGTCTACTGGAAGGGAACGATTGCATCCACTTCATATTTTGCGTTTGTTTCAGCTATCAACATGGAAGGCCAGATACTAAACACGATTTGTTGCATTTATTTTAAAAATAATTACAAAGCAGTAGCGCCACTGAATCAACCGTAGGAATCATACTAATGCCAGCAGAGCAGAATATGTGCATCATCGCAACGAGACCAGAAGCATGTGCACAATGACAGGAATGATGTTAGAGTAGAATCAACAGTTTACATGGCAGAGGAACTATTGAATTCAGAATTAAGTTTGGAATAAACCAGTGACTTTATTTGGAAGCATAATTCAGAATAATAATTTTAAACTGGAATTAAGTGTTTACATGGTCAACTTAAAGCGGAATTAACTTTTAGCCCATGTGATTTACAATAGCGCATATAAACAGGGCTGTTGTCAATCACTCTCCTCCGTGCCGTGTCTCCTGTACAACACAGGATGTGTTCAGCTTTGCCAAATTTACATAAATGTTCAAACAGTAGCAGTGTTGTATGTTTGCAACTTCTCTCCCTGATAAAATCCAGAATAATGCCAAGATATTCTACATCGACAAAAGCACCTGCGATCAAAAACTTTTAAACAATGTTTAAACAATCAGAGCAAATGGAAGAAAATGTTAATGCCTGTGTGAGAAAAGTGGATAAAGTGTGTGGTGAGGGGTTTTACAGCCTTAAAACATAGATAACATTTGTAAAAAGTAAAACTATTTTGTGGATTTCGCCTATAGTGGGTTATATTTAGAACATAATCCCCACAATAAACAAAGGAGCACTGTACACATTTTTTTCAGTGTTGACAGTTGTATCTTCAAGAACATGTGGGTGCTGTGAACTTTGCCTGTCAGTAAATCGTGGCAGGAAAAACCATAAATATCAGCCCAATATATATCAGCTGGCCAATATCTTATTTTTTTTTTACCTTTTTTTAACCAGGTAATATCCCATTGAGTTTAAAAATCTCTTTGACAAGGGAGTCCTGGCCAATATAGGCAGCAGCAATACAAGACATAGTTTCAGGAATACACAGTTAAAATACATACAACACACACACCTTCAACAGTTGGATTAAAACAAAAGTTAAGCAGATTAAAATAAATGCAAGTTATAGAACTGGCCTCGAGAACGCTTAGGTTGGACCTAAAGGTTCCCAAAGTAATCAACTCGTTTCCAGTTTTTGTATTGATTCCATACATGAGATGCAGAAAAACTAAAACCCTAAATATACCAGTCTAACATTACTTGTTGGTATAAAGTTCTGAATAAAAGAAACATAATCTCTTCATTAAATGTATTGAACAGTCAATGGTTTGTAATATAAATGATATGTTACTGTGGGATTTTTTATTTTTTTTGTGTAACATAACATGGAAAGTTTTCGAACTTGGAGCCAAAGGAATGTAAAGTATGATGAACACACAGCTGCCTCGCTCAATAGACCACCCATAAACACTGAAAAGAGGAGCAGAAGAGGACCGGTCATGTCTTTTTTCCTGTCTCTAAAACACACACACACACACACACACACTGTTTTCCATGTCTTATGAGGACCAAATAGCCATTTGGTAGTGAATGTAAAGACCTTTTCTTCTTATTTTAATAAAATAGAATAAAGTAAATAAAAATTCCTGTTTGAAACTAATTAAATAAATAATAATAAAAAAAGAACAAATGACTAGAAAAAAATACAATAAAAAAATAAAATAAATGTGTACAAATAACTAAATAAAGTAAATAATACTAATATTTAAAAATAAACAAATAAATAATGAATAAAATGGAAAAAAAATAATGAAAAAATACATACAAATATATACTTAAAAAAAGGAAAACACATCTTCAAACCTTTGAAAAATACATGTTTCGCTTTGCACCTGTTCCCCTCATGCTTTGTGAAGACTTCTGGGGGAAAATAAATTAGTGCATTTATAGGGCCACATCATTTCTATTTTACTAGTAGGGACATTTACTTGTATTTAACCCTGGTGGGGACCTGAAGTTTGGTTCCAATAGTGTCAAAGGTCCTCATAGTGTGGCTGTGTAAACATATGAATGTCCCCATAAAGATAGGAATACAACCACACATACACACATACACACACACACACCTTGACCTTCCATGTCACCGTTGTTGGATGTCTTACATTTCACCTCCACCCCTTGATGCTCCTTCTAGCTTCCACTTCATGATCAAACTGAGCTCTAACACACAATGAAATATTCAACGCTGAATTACCATGGCACATTCAATATAAACTGAATTTACTGTTGGGTCTCATCCAAGCCACCATATGTTTAGGAGGCTGTTTCCCCAACCAGAGCATGACTGATTCTGTTAATGTAGCAAAGCTCTAAATCACCCGAGCGCTAACTCTCTGCAGCAGGGGGATCCAGACCTTTAACACTCATTTAACACTCTGACTTTAACATCCTGGAGACACTTGGAAGGTGTTACTGATGGAGACGCTTTCACAACACGATGAAACACCGTGTGCCTCCTTATACCCTTTCTAGAAAGTACTACAAAGCAGTTTATATTAAAACAGAACCACTAATGTAGGGTTCAGCGATGTTTACATTTCTTCTCAACAGCAATAGAAACTGCAAGTTACTATATTTAAATCACATGTGAATTTCAGATGCATAGAGAAGATATGCCTTACTACCCATTTTACATGTTTAACTCCAAATAACAGACCATTTACAAAGATAATATCTGTAATTCCTGCAGAAAATGTGTTTACTGCCCTTGAACCAAACTGCTGGTTTGGATCATAAAGAATTGTTTCAAACTCTTTCACTTATTTCTTTGAATTTACCACGGTTTTGTCAAAGCCTCTACAGCACAGGTGTCAAACATAAGGCCCGGGGGCCAAATGCAGCCCGTCAAAAGGGTTCAATCTGACACACTGCATTGACAAAATGCTGTAAACACAAGAAAGATGCACAACCAAAAACATAAACACATCAAACAAATTCAACACAAGTGAAGCTGCAAGAGACAAATGCTGCAATAACAGAAACCAAGTAGAAGCAAAAACATACAAACCCCCAAAACCAATGTGAAAGAAAAATGCTGCAAATACCAAAACAACTGCAAGACAGAAAGGCTGCAAATTCATTAAACAACAAAATGGAATTTCATCGAAATAAAACGGAAGAAGAAGAAAGTGGTGGATGAAGATGAAGTTCATTCATTTAAGAGTTTAGTGTAAAAAAGGTTTGTTTCCCTTCGTCTTTTGTAAACATAATCTGCTACGGTATAATAGAAGAACATTAAGGTGTGGGACTAAAATTAGCTTCATACCTCTACCTCGACACCTTTTCATGCTAATCTATTAAATTCATTAACTTCAACTTCATCTTCATCAACCGTCTTCTTATTCTGTTTTATTTTGGTGAACTTCCGTTTTGTTGTGGAGTGAATTTGCAGCAATTTTCTTTTGCATTTGTTTTGGGTGTTTGCGTCGTTTTTCTGTTATTGCAGCATTTGTCTCTTGCAGGACACTTCTGTTGCATTTGTTTAATTTTGGTTGTGCATGCGTTTTGTTGATGCAATGCATTTGTCCCCATCGGCCACTGTAAATCTGCCCCCTGGGATGAATGTGTGAAATGCATAAATTACACTGAAAATAATTAATAATCAAGGAAGTTAAAATAATTTTAAAGTGGATGAGACTAGTAAAATACCATCATAATAACTTATAAATAAAGGAAACAAACCTTAAACTAAATTTCCTTTCTGTTTTAGTGTAAAACAAAGTACAAAAAACACTAGTCATTTACAAAAAATATGAATAACCTGAAATATTTGTGGAATTTTACCCATGTTCAACCTGTTACTAAATGTTGTGTATATTTGTGGATCCACTGTGATCTGTAAGTTGTGATGCACATGTAAAAATGATAAACGAAAGCATAATATCTTCAACATTGCACTAATTTTTCTCAAGAATTTACAGGTTGTTCATATTTATTCATGTACAGTTTGTAAATACAAACATTTTTATTGGAGAATTTTGCTTTTTTTCCCCACTCAAAAACACAGAAATGTTTGACATTGTTTTATATATTTTTTATCCTATTATTTATATTATTTTACTGGTGCGGCCCACTATATACCACATTAGAATGAAAGTAACCCCTGAACTAAAATGAGTTTGACACCCCTGTTCTACAGCATCTAATGTTAGCGTTCATTTTGTTTCCACTTTCTGTCTTGTGTAACATTTTGATTGTTTGTTGTTTGAAATCAAGGAATATTACAGTGTTGTTATCACTACACACATGCACGTACACAAAATGATTTGCTAAGTCTCTTTCCGTTCCATCCAAGGGGAAAAAGAAAAGCAATATTTTATTACTTTTTTTCACTTGTTTTTAATGAGTAAGTGCAAATAGAAACAGCTGTATGGAAACACATGGGTTTGCATAGTTTTAGTGCTAGCCAATAAATCCTATTTTCGTCATCATCATGATATGAAAATGTGCAGTAAACACTCATGGTTCTAACCCCAAACAGCAGATTTTGCTCATATCGTGCAAAGCTGATGTGTTTTCATGTCTTGGTCATGTTCCTGTGGGTCAAACTGATGTTCCTAAAGTGAAGCCCATGCCTTGAAGTCAGTTGCTGTGAGACGTTTCATCCTCATCACATATTTTACAAGATGACCATTGTCTTATAGGTGAAAAAAAAAGAAGAAAATGAGATAGTTCAATATAAATCACAATATGCATATTTTGGTCATGAGTAATACCAGCACAGCACTCATCCATTACAGCAGGTATAGGATTTTACAAAGTACATGACCAAACCTTTATTTATTTATTTTATTAGTGATCAGGGCTGTCAGAATATTAACACAGATTAATTCATCATCATAATTAATCTGATTAAAAATTTTAACACAATTAAATGGAGCAGTTGTTTACAGTTGTTTTGTTATTTTTCTATATGTTTTGTATATTTTAGCAAATGTTTTGTCTTTTTTTTTTTGTATTTTAGAAAAGTTTAGAATATGTTTTGGGTATTTGTGCTAGTTTATTTTTTGGTTGAATTTTGTATGTTTTATATATTTTTTTTCTCTCTGCATATTTTGTGTTTCATATTATGTATTTTGTGAGAGATTTACGTGTAAAATAAACCCGAGATAGAGCAGTCAACCAACATGAAGTGTTTTACATACTCTGCAAGACGGAGTTTTTCCTTTCACTAAGACTCTGCCTGAAAACCAGTTTGTGTGAAACTGACATACTTTCTTAATTGATTGGCCTTTTCGTCAAAATGGGACCTGTCTTGTGGATACCCCAAAATGATCTCTTTGGAAAACGGGTCCCAGAGTGGGAAGACCTGGATACGGTATCCGTGTGTGTTCACAACCACGTCGTGACCACATGACCGGAAAAAACAGCAGCCTTACACCCGTAGCATTCATTCTCCTCACAAGACAGCGACAATGGTGAACAACAGAGTAGCAGTCATGAATGGGTTAATGTTAGGGTGTTAGCAGTGTTATTGTTTGTGTCCGGTGTGTGTCGCGGCAGTAGAAAAAGGGATGTGGGTGCATGTGCACTACTTCTTCTATTGTTCTCTTGTATCTGGTGGGACTGATTTACAGCACACATAGTGGTGTGGCATGTGAATTGTGAATTTTCAGCAAGTGTTTTGCCCCCATGCTGACACTTTTTTTTTACTGAAACAGTTCCATTTTTACGTAATATCTTTTTGACAAGGTTTCAAAACTAAACCAGTATGAAACTCATCTGGACCTGAAGCACTTCTATTTTAAAATACCACATTAATCCAAATTATACATTCGTCAGGTATTCTGCTAACACTTCGCCTAATATGTTACCCAGTTTGGACAAACACCTTAAGTTCTATCTTGAGTCTGTTTGCTTATGCAAAATAAAATGCATAGATGAAAAATGGATATTTAATCACGATTAATCAAAATTGATCGAAAGCAACCTGTGATTAATCTTATTAAAAATTTTAATCATTTGACAGCTCTATGAGTGATAGTTAACTAGACTAGATCAGATAAAAACAAACCAGAAACAATGACAGAGTAAATGTCAAACAACAATAGTAACAACATCATGATTCAATGAAAAGATGTCAAATATAAAGAGAGACTAAACAAAATAGATTCATTCGGGGTGATGGGGAAGAGGAGAAGAGGGGAGTGTGAATGAAAGTGAAAAAGATAGAAGGGGGAGTGAGGGGGGGGTGATAATTGTAGTCATAATGATAGCAACAGCAACACAGAAATATATAACAAAAATTATAATAATAATAACAGCAATAATAATAAAGCCAATAGTCTTATTTTCTAGTATTATCATTATTGTTCAAACCATAGTTGAACTCCTATTCAAGAATTTCTGGCAGTTTGTATGTGAGTGAATATTTCCAAATAAAAATCCCTCTCTGAAACAATGGTCGTATTATTAGTTTGTTTTTAGTAGAACATTTTGCAGGCAGGTAATCAGTGTTCTGGGATCGTCTCTGTCTTCTTTCTGCGCTTGTCTCATTTACATTGTGGGTTTTTCCTGACAAACAGCCAACCTGTGTTGTGAAACAAAGCGCTTCCATTTAAAAGAGCTTTGTCTTATGATTTGGGTAATATTTACCATGGAACGTGCTACGATATGGGAGGGAAAGAAGTAGTAGTGATCCACAAATATGGATTTTTTGGGGATTTTCATTTTCATCAGCCTTAGCCGATAACCGCTACAGGTGATTGATATTTCTAAGATGATATTTGGAGACGATACTGAATTTATTTATTTTTGTCACATGATAACAAATGTCATAAAATCTTTTTCATTTACAATTAAAAAAATGTCTACCTTCTATTTTTGGTATTTTTTGTCTTTTTTTCCCCCCTCATTTTTGTTTTATTTTTTCCTGTTTATCCTCTTTCTTTTGTCTTCTTTTTCTGTTTTTCCTGTCCTTTTTCCATTTTTCTGTTTCCCTTCTTTCCTTTCTTTTTCTTTTTGGATTTTTTTTCTTCTTTTTCCCTTTTTTCCCTTTAATTTTTTTTCCCTTTTTTCTTGTTGTTTCCTTTTTCTCTTTTCTTATCCTTTCCTGTTTTCTCTACTTTTTCCATCTTTTTCCTTCATTTGTCAGTGAAATCCTGGTAGGAAAAAAGAGCATATCAGCCAATCTAACAGACTAATATTGATATAAGAAAAAAAATAAAAATAAAAAAATAAAAATATATCAGCTGACCGATATATTGTTCTATCTTGAGGAAGAAGAACGTTGTCCATCCACTTCAGGCCTCACTGCCTGAACACCAGAACTTCCAGAACTGTAGCATGGCACTGTCTTCATTGTGGTTGTTTGTAATGTGCATGTGTGCAGGCATTTGGACTCTTCGGGACTAATGAAGACATCTCTGATGATGTTCTTCATCTTCATACTGACTCGTGGCACCTCAGGCCGTCTTGATTGAATTACTGTTGACTAGAGGCAGGGGAACACTTGGCTTCACACCAGCGGGTCTTGAAGCTTTCATACAGAAACACAGTTGTATACTAACAGGAGGGAGACGCTCAGCCAAAAACTGAAAGGAGAACAAAACAAAAGAAAACAAAGAAAAAAAGACAGAACAACCCAGATTTGATAAACAGTGATGTGTATTGCTTGAAAACAGACCGGTGCTGAAATGCATGTTGCCCTGTGTTAACGGTGCTGAGTGAAACCAGCGTCGTTCCTGGGGTCCCCTGGCGACTGGTTGCCTCTCCCCACTTCTCTCTGTCTTTTTGTGTTTCTGCCGTGACCCGCAACAAGACAACTGTGGACACATCAGCTGGAGGAAGGATATCTGAAAAGATGTTTCTTAAACTTTGAACAACAACAAGTTCTCTTGTTTTCTTTTGTCTTTTGTTCACTCTCCACTATTTCCCCACATCCAGAAACACCTCCTCGTTTTTGCCTTCTATGTTTACTCTCTATCTCCATCTGTTACTCATGTTGAAATTTCTTTTTCTATTCTTTATTTCTTTGTCGTTTTCTTCCTTTTTAAAAAAACAAAACAAAACAAAAACGTTGAATCTTTTAATTCTTCATTTCCATTCACCTCCTTTTTATGCCTTCATTACTTTTAGTCCTGTGTGTTTAGGTGACTTTATTAATAATAACTCATGGTGTGCGATAACATTGTCAATAATATCGTTAGAAGAAAATTGAATTTAAGAAATTGAGTTAGAGTTGGAACAGGGGACGTGTGTGGGGATATCATCTTACCCTTAGAAAATATTTCCTCATACACAGAGGCCCCCATTATGGTCATTTTCATCTCTGTCTTTCCTATTTGGATTATATTTTTGGTCACATTTATGCAGTCTCTACTGCTGATCAAGTGCTCATGTTTGAATGAGAAAAACAAATACAAATCCTAAAAATATGCTTAGTTTTACAGGGCCAGCACCAAAAGCAGCTGAAAAAGAAATATTTATAATAAATACAAAGGCTGTGCTCAATAATATGCATTGAATTCTTCAGACAGGTCATTGGCAGATGTTGTATAAATGCAAAAACTTGAGAATGGTATTAATAATTCCTTAATCGCAGTCTTTAAATTTCTGTATTTGTTAAGAAAAACACTTACTCATTAATTAACCCCTTACCAGCTTTACATCCTGGTCCTGGGACATTGATAATATTTTAATAACACCTATACAGCTGTCACATTAATGCACCTCCACTTGTCACACATCAAACGAAAGCAAACAGATGGTGTCCAGCACAACAAACCCCACCCCCTCCTGCACACACATTTTACCTGATTTGCCCAATCTCTTATCAATTTTCATGAAAGTGACCTTTGACCTATATTCACCAAAATTTAATGGGATCTATTCTGGATCACCTTACACCTTTTCTAAAAATGTCATGAAAATTGGTCCAGTAGTTTTTGCGTAAAGCTGCTGACGAACAGACAGACAGACAAGTTGATTCAAAAATAATACCCCTCTTGGTGCGGGGTAACAAATTCATCTTCCTGAATATGTAAACCATTCTGAAGTACAACAGCAACACCACATATACAAAATATGTTTAATAGAAAAGACAAATAACAGAAATTTGGCTTTTGAAGGCTGCCATTCGATCAATCATCTATAGGGAGCCTAAGTCTCCGCCCCTTCCGGTCAGTCCACTGGACTTAAGTTCAGGAAAATTTAACATGAGAGTGGATGAGGAGAAAATAATTATTTTCTTGTCCACTTTACTTTATGCCCTGAATCACACATTTGCTGTACTTCAATTAAAATCATAACCAATGATGTGCGTTTGGAGTTTCTTTGATACGTGTTTTGTGATTTATTAGCGTGTAAAAATATGTCATTATTTGGACTCTGTTTGGACTACATATCAGAAGTCGCATAGTTGACGTCACAGCAGAATCTTTCCCTGTAAACTTTTCAAAACCGTATACCGCCTTTTCTATTTGTCATTTGAAAATGCCTGTGTGCTTTGTGCCCTGGTGTAATCACAACACCATTTCCACATGTTCCCTCTACCGCTTCCTGGCTGACGAGAGCTTGTCCCGCATGCTGGCTCTCACTCGACCAACTATCTCTCCCCCGGAGTAGCTGCCACTTTCCACATGCCCTGATTTAAAGTGGGTTTCTCCACGTTTGATGCTCTTGCCTTCGTCCTGAAAGAAGGAGGTGAAGCTCGCCAAAGTCACAGTCATTTTCAAAGAGTTTGATGGTGAAGCTTGGTGGTGACGTAATATTTGTGAGACGAACGGTGTAGTCCATTACTTACTCTCACATAAAACCTAACGTAACTTTTGATGCCTGTCCAAAGTGAGTGCTTTCTCAATGTGAACATGTATCTTTGAAATTCACAGACATCATATGTGAAAACCGGGACCAGAAAATTACTTTTATCCCTCCATTGACTCACGTTCATTTTTTTTATGGCACTTAGGCCCCATTGCCCGGAAATCGACCGGAAATAGAAACGCGTCACTTAGGCTCCCTATAAATGTTCTAATAAATTAGGTCACGTTTATAATCAGTTGTGACACGTGGGTAGACAGTGAACTGCTGAACACCAGGATATATGGGATTTTTGGACCAGAATACTAATCTGGACTTTATTTTACCATTGACAGTGGTCATTGAAATATTTCTTTTACATGTTTTGCTAAAACATTGTTTTAAATCATTCAACACATAGTTTTTTAGCCCGAAAAAATCCAAATGTAACCACTTAGGAAAAAATTATAATTCTAATAATTTTTTTTTTTTTTTTTTTTACAAATAATGTTCTCAATTTTTAACTGCTAGGTGCCAAAACATTGGCACTTAGCAAATGGTGTGTTTCAGTCCATCCAGTGATGACCCGAAGTCATTGAAAAATATTTTGAATGATATTGCGGTTCTGTCGGACCGTTGAGATAAACCTTAAAATAACCTGGTAAATCATGATAGTAATCAATATAATTTGAATCTTTTTATTATTAATGATTTGTTGACTGAATTTCCGTGAAGGTGACATACGTTATCGATATCCTACGGTATGGAGGGAGCAAGACAGAAAATAAAGTTGCTAGAGTGGAAGCTCAGGAAATATATGTTACGACCTAGAAACAGTTGAGATAATTTATAGTTCATTAATATGAGAAAAGATAAGGTTTTATTAAGGTCAATAGTTGCATTCCAATGTATTGTTTATTTACATTAAATTACATTTACATTATATTTGATATAGAGGTTAAAGTTCAAGCGGCTGATGAGATCATCACAGCGCGAGCGAATCTAACTAAAAAAAAAACATGCGCGAGCAGTAAAAAGACAGAGAGCTAATCAAATAAACTGTTGTGTATTCTTCATGTAAACTCCAAACAAACTAACTGAAAGTAAAGTTGCCGAAAAAGAAGACCAGAGACTTGCCTTTTTTGAGGGTGCAACACATACAAACAAAAAAGTAAGGTTTGTGACACATTCGCTGATATTTTTAAAGATGAATAGCGGCTCCCAGTGTTTTCTTTTCCGTGGTTCAAATGGCTCTTTGGGTGTTACAGGTTACTGTATTGTTTCGAAGACTACTGCTTTGTAGCTGTTTAATAAAAAATAAAAGTGAGTGTTTTAGACTAAACTATAGGGTACTACCTTTACAAAGAGCCTGTTCTTTTATCTGTACTCCCAAACAGTTGAACAGCTGTCGTTTTCATTTGGAGAGGTTTTTTTTTTTTTTTTTTTTTTTTTTTTTAGCTGTTTTAAGCAAAATCACCTTGGAATGAAAAGGGGTAAAACAAACAAACAAACAAAAAAACAATAGACCTCATACAACAAAAGTATATTTCCACTGACCAAAAATGATGATAACTTTCTGTAATATATGCTGAATTTTTAATTGTTGCAACTGGGTCACTTTTACTGGCCGGCTTTCCTGGACACATTAATTTGAGCTAGTTTATTTTTCCAAAATGAACCCATTGCCATTTGGAATACAAATCCTCAATTACCCCAGCAATAATATTTGGTAATAAATCTCTCCAGTTTTTTCTTGCTGTCATCAGTCGAACTTTTCCTAAGTGTTCTCCATATATCACTGTGTCCCACTGTGGCAGCCAGCAATTATTCCTCAAGAGAATATTTATAATCTAATAGGGTTTCAACATGTCACTGATGGCACGGCTCCCATTGTAAACAGATTATTCTTCCAGGGCTGTCCAGTCTGTTGAACCAGTTTGTAATATTTCACATTTCCATATTAGAGATGCATAATATATTGGTTTTTTTAGCATCGTCATCACAATGTGGACATGTGCACTCGTCATATTTCTGGAAATGCAGTATTAAATAACTGTTGTCTATAAAACTGATGGGCTTCACCAGAAACAGATATTGTGGACAAAGTGAATTTGTTTTATTGTGTTATTGTGTTTCCTTCCTAAAGCTGCAGATGAGTCATAACACTCACCTATGTTTGGTTTGGGGCATTGAAACCAGTTACATTATATTACATTTCCAAAAATTATTTTGCAATAAATATGTCATTTTTTAAAGTCTTTATTATAGTCATGCACCAATCAGCCTTTTTTTTGGATCGATACCAATCACCAAAAAACTTGATCTGCCAATTGCCCATCACAGTAGGAATTTAAATGTCCATACCTTTTATCTAGGTATGGATAGTTGCAGCCCTAGATATATTTATTACAATATTTTTGTAATTGAGTATTCCATGTTCTAAAAACTTCTGATGCATCATTGGTGAGTGTTCTATATGTATGAGTTATTCTAAATATTCATAATTCTGAACATACAATGGAGCAAAACAAAGCAGTGAGTGAGACTAAAAATAAATGGTTTGGGATTTGTTTGGTTTCCAGTTTTGTTGTAATTTTCCATTTTTCCCATTACATCTTTATAAACCTTTGACTGTGTAATTATTGTTTGGAATTAAAACAAGTGTCAGAAAGTATTTGAACTGAATTTTTAAGAGCCCAAAACAAAACCTGTTGGGCCAAAATTCAAATACTTGTTGTACAATGTGTTCCATGTTCAACATCCTAAACTGATGGACTTCTGAGTGTCTTCAATTTCAACTGTCTTTGTCTTTTCTCTGTTATTTCACCTGTTTTGACCCTAAAACACAGTAAAACAAAACCCCTGCAGAAAAGGAACACAAAAATATCCTCACAGCAGCTTTTAGAACAAATCCACAGCAGCACATTTACCTGAAATAATGTCTCAAGAGTTAAAGGGTTAAACTGAATCAATCAATCAAACAGTGATGGGAGAAGATTGTTTTGAGTTGTGAACGCATACATACGCCTGGATATGTGGAGGCAGATGTAGCCTAATAATTACACTATATTTGTACATTTGGTAAAAATAAGTACAACACATGAGGCTACATGCTAACAGGTGACAGCATTCAACAGTTAGCAAAACATAGAAGCTCTGAGTCCACTTTGATGAAGTGCCATTGAAGTGTGGATGCATTCGGTTCGGATGCTAATGCTATTTTGTCGTGCACACACTGCCTTACGCAGTGTAAAATGGTCCCAAACTTCTACTATTAATTAACTAACTATATTTGAAATAGTAGCGTGTTTGCATGTTTGGAAATGGTCGCTGGTAATTTATGTTACATGATCAATGTTTTGATCAGCATATTTTTCCTATCGCCGATCAGGCTATTTTTAGGCAATTTCGGGCTGATTATGATCGGGAGCTGATTGATTGGTGCAACACTACTTTATTATTTGTTATTTTATTTTTGGTCAAAATGCTCATGTGTTCATTTATTAATGCCATACAAACAGCTAGCGCACTGATGTTCAGGACCTGACTCATATAATGTGAAAAAGACTCTTCTGCTCTTTAACTGCTGAAACAGCTACAGATGTGTTGAGTTAGAAAGGGTGAATATGTTGCTAACTGATTCAAAAGTCAGTAAATAGAAATAAATAGTTATCAAAATAAATGTTGCAGCTCTACATTACTGAAAAGCATTGTAATGTAAATTAGTCCTACTCCACACATACCACAGATGGACTTTTTCATATCTTCTTTAAATGTACACAACTGTTATAAGTGTGTGCGAATGAGTTAATACACTGCTGTTTTTCTGCTTTTTTTCAGTTAACGGTGCCTACTGCTCAGAGAAGGATGTTGACGGTGCATTGGGCGACACTGACGGCATTTTAATGCGATGTGGGCAGAGCTTGTCGCTGCCAGTTGGGGGTCATTCAGGGGGGCTTTACCCCCAGAGCCTTCACTGTGACAGGCCCTCACCCAACCTCCTCCTGCAGGATAGCCCCCACCAGGACACTAGGTAAACTGTCACTTTCAGTGCTGTTTTATTATAATTTAGTTCCTGTTTCACTTTTAAGTTTTCTGTGAGGTATAATGTTACAAACAGTGTGCAGGTGTAATGTGTTTTCCATTATCTCTGCTATTGTGAAACAGATGTACATGTACAGTATGTAGCTGGAAAGCTTTACCCACTCATAAAACACACCAAAAGAGTCCAGAGGACAACATTTATGTTTCACTAATATGATTCTTCTGTTGTGCAATCTCTGACTACTGTTGGTCGAGTCAGAAAGAATTTCCTGTCAAGTTTTTCTCCTTGTTTTCCCTCCTCCCCTTTATCCCTATATCTTCAGTCATCCGAACTAAAGTGCTTCTGGACAGACGTTGGATTCTCTCATATTGTCTCTCAATATTTTCACTGCAGCCAAACAGGAAATGGTGTTCCTGAATAGGAAAAAAAAGGGGGAGGTCAAGTCTTTATTACCAATAAGGATGACCAAGTCTCCAATTCTAGCTAGTGTTAGCTCTGTTTTCCCTCGGTGTGTTTAGGAGAACAGACAAAGACGATTCCTTCATGAGACAGACTGGAGAAAAGAGAGCTCTTCTCACATCACTCAGGGGCTTTGGACAAAATCCATAATGAGCCAACTGACAGGAATGATTATGTAGGAGATCACAGCAACGCATGGAGAAATCTGACCTGGGTTCCCCATTCAGGAGGGCAAAGATTCCCACCATAATACACAGTATTGTAAATGGTGACCCCTTCACAGGCAGTAATTATGCCACCAAAACAGGTGACTCCCTATTTATTCCCAATGTTGGGTTGGGTTTAACCCCTTTGTGTCATCAAAGCCTGTCAGATGGACACACTAGCCAGTGGCCTCTAGGTCTCAGTTGCCATCCCTCCGTCCCCCTTTTTCTATTCTTAGTCATAAATGCCCATTCATATCTTCTCGCGACACCACTAGATCATATTTCATTTATTCATAAAAACAGTTGGAATCATCACATATCCTACAAGCATCTTTGGTTTGATATTCTGAACAAAGCCTGTGAACATAAAGGCATTGATACAAGAATACATTGAAGTTTGACTAAATGTATATATTACTATAAATATTATTATTAGCAAAATGTTATATATTGAGAAGTGAAAACAGCCATTATGTAGTTTTATTTCAGTGGCCCTATACACTGTAGAGTAGTTTACAATACAATATTTGCGTCATATTCTACAAAATCAATACTATTGTAGCATCGTGTTCCTATGAGAAGCAGATATCCCACAAGAGTAAGCTTTCACGAGCAGGCCTGTTTTCATCACTGTATATTCCAGCAAATGCAAGGTTTTAAAAAGTGTATTTCATTTAAAGAAGCAGCAGAATGTGAACATGAAACTATAAAGGAAACACATCATCTGTCAGATCACTGCACAGATCCAGTATCAGAAAATTAAAACATATATGATTTTCACTGGTGGTTAAAAAATGACCAGTTGGCAAATATTTGTCACATAAATGTAGTGTATTATACCTAGAAATGTTCAGATAATGGTAATACAAATACAAAAATAATAAAAAAATAAAATAGATGTATCTCAAATTTGTAGTTAAGTAGAGTTCATGAGCAGAAGTACTTCAGCCCATGTCTGTCAGAGTTCATGTGAGACAAACTATTTTAGGTCAGTGGCACTCATTTAGAACAACATGACTTTTATGTAAACTGAGAGAAGGGACAAAGGGAGGGAGGATCAGGAGCCTGAACTCTAACAGTGCTACTGGTGGGAAGGATGTCCGAGCCTGTGTCTGTCAACAGCCACTGAGTTAATGGCGCTCATATTCCTCTCTCTGTTTTTCCCCCCACCAGATCCTCCTCTGCCTTCCAGAGGCCTTTGCCGGGGGCCACACCCAGCCTGAGCTGCGGCAGCGCCAACGGGGTCCATTCCTCTCTCCCTTACCAAATCAAACAGGAGGGTTCGGTTGCCTACAAAATCGGGGTCCAGAACACGTCTCAGTCTGGATACCAGAACTCAAGAGATGGCATAGGTTTGGGTGTTCCCAGGGACAAGATGGTGGGAACCCCCCAGGTTAGCAACAGTGGTAGCAGCGCATGTACAGTAAGCGGCGTCGGTAATCCTGTGTCGGCAGACGCAGCACAGCCATTTAATAATGAAGATGGCTCCTCCCCACTGGCTTTGTCCCCGTCAGGCTCCCGTCATTCAGCGCGGCTGCTCAGCGCTAGCACTCTGAAGAGACATTGCCTGTCCCTGGCCTCTCAGTCCAACCCCACTTCTGGCACCGGCAACGCTGCTGTCACAGGGTCTCCGTCAGCCACAGGTGCCACCTCACAGGAAATCAATATCACCGCCATCATCTGCTCCTCCTCCCAAATGTCGATGGTCACCTGCGTCAACGGGTTCAGGACCAACCTCTCGCCCAGCCACAACGGCAGCGCCGGCTTCTCCTCCTCCTCTTCCTCCTCCTCTTCTACATCCCCACCCTCTACCTCCTGTTCACGGGAAGCCCCCCATAAGCCCCCACCGCATAGAAGCCCCCAGCAGCTGCAGGAGAGCTGTCAGCTATCCTCACCTGCCACCTGCCTGCTGTCCCTTTCCTCCTCCTCATCCTCCTCGTCGGTGTCGTCGGTGGAGCCCGAGCAGAGCCAGGGGCTGTGTGACGAGCAGGGCTCCATGCAGCTGGGGCGTGGGGGGGCTGTTGGGGGAGGAGGAGGGGGAGGAGGAGGAGGGGGTTCGGATGGTTTGGGACTGTTGATGAGTGGGGCTCTGATGTCTGGAACGCTACATTCGGGGCCTGAACCAGGGGTTCTGCTGGAAGCGGGCCAAAGACCTGGGGCTGCCCTAAAGCAGGAGCCCCTGGATGAGTTCTCCCCCAGCGAAGATGAACTCTTTCAGCACCACTATCATCATCACCATATGAGTGGTCGCAACGGGCACCTTCATCACCCCCACCACCCCCCTCGACCTGCCATGCCTCCGCCCTACCATCTACATCAGTATGTGGGGCCAAGCTCAGGGGGTCTGCTGCACCACCAGAGCCAGCAGACCGCACCACCCTCATCCCTGGGACTCAAACAGTCCAATGGAGGTCCTCCTGGGTCCCATGCTGCCCCAGACCGTGAAGATTTAGGAGCAGGATCACTCTGCGATAAGCAGGTGTGTCGCTGGATTGACTGTAGCGCTGCATACGAGCAACAGGAGGAGCTAGTGAGGCACATCGAGAAGGTTCACATAGATCAGAGGAAAGGTGAGGACTTCACCTGTTTCTGGGCTGGCTGCATTCGCCGCTACAAACCGTTTAACGCCCGCTACAAGCTGCTCATTCACATGAGGGTCCACTCCGGGGAGAAACCCAACAAGTGTATGGTAAGTCATCAAGAGCCAAAAAACTGTCCCATGAGCTCACCTCAAACACCAGTGGCCTCATCAGCTCAGTATCAGTTTACATCCCATACTTTTTCTACATGTAAACTGTTTACATTTAAATTCTTTTATACATACATCTTAAGGACTAGGTTTAAAATATAAATTTTCTGCTAAACTCAGTTTATATTTGAGTAAACATTTTTTCAATAAGTAATATCCCAATTTTTTAATGTGTGTGTTTCTTCCTGAATGAATCAATTTTTTTGTTATTTTTTGGTTCATCTTTAAGTTATGCCAAAGTCAGCCTGTGCAGTTTAAATTTCTGCTTAGAGCCAATGATGCATGGAAAAACATCATTAAATTGTTCATTACAGTTATTTGTAGGTCAACTACAATTTCATTTTAAGTCTAAACAATCCTTAATGTAATTTTAAAAAGGGTTAATTTTAAATTTAATGCACCAAGTTAGATGTTACCCTGTGCACTTTACATCATTATTTCCCTGTGAATGTTTTCACATCAAAGCAAAAATTTTCTTTTATTTGAACAGATGCCAAAATTAATCGGAACTGAATTGAGTCAAATTGAATTGGGACTCTGTGAATTGGGATCATATTGATTCAGGAAATCAGTGGGGATCCCAAGCCCCAGTCCATTTGTTCTTTCTTTAAAAATATAAACATTATTTATTGGTTTAATACGGGTCTGCTTTGGTTCATAATTACAAACATCTGTCAAAAATATATATTTTTTTGTTTGAATTCAATTTAAGTGTATTTCATACAACAGTGCAGTCACTCAAGAGGATTTTCCCTCAATAAGATACACATCCATCATGTCCAAAAACAAGACTGGCTATGCATCACTGCTGATTACCTTTCAACAAAATCTTTTATTTTGTTTTGCTTGAGAAACCGTTATGATTGTACTTCATGTATTTTTAGTGGAACATGTAAAAAAGCCTTTTTCCCCCCACTGAAGATGGGAGCTGCTGTTCCGAGTAGCGCAGCCTTGTCAGTATAAATAGATTTGTGGTTATATTCTTTACAGGTAAAGGCTCCAATTCCACAAGTCAACACACTAATCAATGTCAAACTGTCACTCCCCCGCGTCCCTTAGCAAATGGAAAAAGCCCTCTAACCCTAAGAATGATTTAGTCCAAATACACAATTAGTCCACAATTTGTGTAGGGCGAAGCCATGTTTATTTTCACGAGCACTGTGTTTTTTGAGAAGGGATTCAGATCATGAAAAGCCAACACATATGGTTAACATAACCAAACAATGCCTACACTTGATCCTTTTAAATGGGAGCTTTAAATGTTTAGCTGTCCCACAAGTATTAAGTGAATTGGCTTCATATCCAAGCCAAACATGAGGAGAAATGTAGTAGTCTGGAGAAGGGAGCCGCAGAGGGATAGTCTGCAGCATTTGCTAGTCTTGCTCAATTCACAGTCTCACCAAAAGCCCCTGTCAGAAGCGGTCTTCTTCAAGTGTAGGAACCCATCCAAATCCTAATTATTCAAACGCCAAGTCTGCAATATTCCTGCAGCACCTGCTTTATCTCAAGTCTTGTTTTTCTGAGAAATAGATATGAGTCTTGTTTATTTTTGTAAATAAAAAAGATCCTGATAAAATTAGCTAAAATGAAGAACTTTAAAAAAAGAAAAAAATCTGAGTTTTATGGCAGTTTCTATGATGGCTGATGAGACATCCAGGTTGTTTCTGATACTTGAAAACAGACTGAAACCAGAACGACATTCACTCGACTGTTGCTGCTGTTCTACCTGCTTTACGTCACTTCAGGATATTGGTGTTTCTGCTTTCTTGGCTCAGCTTGAAGCAGAAATTTGGAAGTAATTTGCTGTGTTGTGCGTGCACCAACTGCTAATCCTGCTGTAGGAGTGTGTTGTATTAAAGGCTTTCCTTTGTCTTTATTTGTTGTTGTTGTTGGTTGCAGCATCATGTTAATGCTGCTGTGCCCTCTCACGAATACTAAAGCAATAATTATAATGATCGGCAGAAGAACACTCCGGGGATGTTTTGTATGAATGTGTCTCTGTGAAGGGGTGTGTGTGTGTGTGTGTGTATGTGTTTGGAGATGTTTACCATATGTGAACACTAGAACAATTCGGCTCAGTGTGGATGAACCGCTGGACTCTGTCTGTGGACATGAGGCACTGCAAAACTCGGCTACACACCCTAACCTCCTCATCACCCTGATTTCAGACACACATACACACATACACACTCATCAAAATGTGTTCATAGCCATGCACTAATGTGAAAATAGGAATATTGTTTCCACTGACTCAGAGTCACAATAGGAAGTATTGATTCAGAACACTGTACTTTGGGTTGTACCACTCCTGCTCTTCCGACAGAACATAAACAGAAATGTGAAATGTTTTCAGGCTTGAATCAACACGTCTAATCAGCAGGGATTGAATGTATGTTGATGTGGGAATTCATTAGATAAACTCAGAGGGCCAGAGAAAATAAACATACTCTCTGTGTGTATTTCTAACTCTGTTTTTGTTTGTGCATAATCTATATGGTAAGTACTATGTGCCTACTTAAAACCTTGTATCTTTGTGTCCAAAGGCAGTGCCAGGTCCCACACTTTGATAAGGTTTTGTCAATCGGATTAAATGTTAAATATGTTGTCGTTCATCACCACATTTATAAATATATATCTACCTATATATATATATATATATATATATATATATATATATATATCACTGTACTATTTAGCAGATTATATTTGATTACATAAGATATAACCACATATATTGCATACGTTGTTTGCCAGTTAATGTCGTACATAAGATACAGTTAGAAACAGAGTGGTTGAATTAAAATAGTGGTGTATGGTGGATTTAGAAAGAAAAAGAATTATCCTGTTTTGAGTGTGCAACAAGGCCGTACTTTTATACTCTTATGTGTAATTATTACCTTTTATTGTGAAAAAATAAAACAAAACTATCACTTAAGAGTCAGTATAGAAGCTCTGGCCTGGCCTGTTCGAGGATGAACATGTTCAAGTGTTGTATCCATGCCCAGAGCAAGTCTTGTCTCATTTTTTTTTGTTCTGAGCTTCTGTACTTTTTAGTCACTTGTTCTGATGCCTGTTGTGTTTGTTGTGCTCATGCAATAGACAAAGACATTCAAGAATTTGAGCAATTCGTATAGAGGAAACAGATGAGACATTCAGTTTTAGGCTCAAACACTGCAGCAAAAACCAGGGCTAATCCCTTTATTATCTTTCCAGAGGCAGATTCCAGCGGCTGCTCATGAAGCAGGACTCTCCTCACGTCCAAACATAACACATCTCACTCCTCTCTCTCTTTCTGTACATATACACTCTATCTCTCTCTCTTCATACAGCTGCACAGAATTTGTTTCATGCTGCTTCTTGGCAGGAAAAAGTCATTATCACAACACACTAGTCGTACTCCAACCCCTGTCGAGGCCTGTCACCGTCCGTACCTGGCTAATATTTTAAGAAATTCCACACTTAAGAAAAAAAAAATCAGTTCCTTTCACATGTGTACGTCTCAGTTTGAGACTCCTTAAAAGTTCTAGTTTTTATGAAGAACTTTCAGTTCTCCTTCCTCCTTCAATTAAAAGCGGCCGTGGGCTGTTGTGTAGGGCAAGAGAATGCTGAGGGACACGGGCGAAAAGGAAACAGCATAATCTCTTTGCAATATCCTGTTGTGTTTCATGCCTAATTCGCTTGTTATTTTAGTTTATTACATTTTTTTCTTGCGTCTGCATAAATATTAAAAATATATCCGGCAAGAGTAGCGCTGACATGGTCCCAGACTTTCATATTGTTCTGCTTTCTCAGAGGTCGGTCCAGTGGATTTGAAGTGTCTGAAGGCTGGACTGTGTGAGCGCTAAAGGTCAGAAGAGCTCTGTGTAAACCATGGAGGTTCTCTGTGTGGAAAGGTTTACATAGCACTGTGACTTCAGGCAGCAGTAGGACCCTGTACACTCTATTTGATTTGTTTATTTGGTTCTTTATAAAATGAGTTATTGTTGGCATAGATGTCCTGGTCAGATCCTGGAGAAAACCCAAACCAGAAAATAAGATTTTCAAAATAATAGTATGTTTTAAACATTATTATGTTGTGGAGGAATGATGATTGGAGCAGTGGTTAAAGACATGAAAAATAAGTTTTGTAATGCTTCTGCATTTATTTGAAAAATATCATGGCAGTGTTCAATCAAAAAATATTGTAGTTTTAGAAATTCTACCCAAACACTCTTTAGATGGGTAATATACTGTAAATGGTTATTTTAATGTGTTGGCTTAGATACAACATTGGGACTGTCTTAGAGTATTTATTTTTGCATGTGGCTTTATTTTTTAATATTTATTTTATATATTAAGCCATGGTCATTAAGTTTTATGTGAGTAAAAGAAAGTTATCTCCATGGTGATTTTATATCTTATTAACAAATTACACTAAACAGGAAGCGTTTTTAACTATTAACTGTCATTTTTACATGATTCAATTTTCTTCATATTCTTAAGGTAATGTAATTGTCAAATTGTTTACAAAACAAAATGGAAAATTTCCACATAAAAAGGTAGATTGATATATTTTTGTATTTGTCATATATTAGAGCCAAAGGCAAAGATGGAGGGTCTGCAGCCCATTTCACAATGATAAAACACAGCCAGCATTAGCTGCTTAATGGGGCCCTGTCCAAACACATGTGCAGCAAACAGACAACACCAAAACACACATAGTCGCTGACACACTCAGTCAAACCACTTGTTGAAGGAAAGTTGGATGTTGAGGCCTGCTGGAAAAAAGCGTAGATCATGGAATTTCCTCTTTTTTCACCGGTGTGAAACCAGCAAACATATATATTTAGATTTACTAGACTGATTTTTGGAAGAGAGTGGCGAAATCCCTCAGCAGCAGACGTTGAGACACAGCGCACGGACCAAAGCCAAAATGGCATGTGTTTTCAGGAGTAAATGGAGTCTTTTGTGAGCAATCAGCTCAGACGCAGGAGATGAAACAGGGAGTGCCATTAGCTAATTAAAACTGAGGTTCTGCACATGACCCGACTTTTCCTCTGAATGCCGCCTGAAACTGGAGCTGTCTGGGCACTGGGTGCGGGCGGCGAGTGACGTTGATATTAATGTGTTAGTACCCGTATGAGCCCCTGACATGCTGGCCTGTCTGGACCGTTCAGAGGCCACAACCAGTAGCCGGACCACTTGGATCCCAAACTACCTGTGCAGAAGATTTATGTTGAGTAGATATCATGCACATCATCACCCTTTGTGCTGTGGAACACTGTGCAGAGGATCAGCAGCTCACCCCTTCGTCTTAACAGTTAGAACTCAGCACAATGTGCCTGTTTAGTACCAAGTTCAGTACTAACCCTTTTGTAAAACCAAGTCTATCTGCAGAAAGTCCAAGTTTTGTTTTAATGAGCAATCAGTGCTCAAGCTGTTGCATTATTTATTGTTAATCTTATTGACTTATTGAAGTAGTCATTGGTAACAGTTTACTGTATACTGCAAATAATAGTGACATCCTGATCTGGATTTTTTTTTTCTTTGAATCAGATTTCTTTTTGATTAGATTTGCTCGTTCAAACTCGACACCAATACTTTTTACAGTGAAAACTAAAATTTGGAGTCATTATTTATAGTATTATGCTATCATACTTGACATCACAATTGGGTTGAATGTGGCACCTAAACTAAAGAAAGCACCTTTGACTCTTTAGTATAATTTTTGCACCTTCCAAATTCATATTGTGGACAAAATTAGAATCTGTGGAGGGCTGGTTTTGCCTGCAGACCATATGTTTGCTGCCTCTGCTCTCAAAACTCTCTGGACTGGTCCATGTTGGGGGTGCATTCTGTGCCGTACGTACCTGACAATGAGTACCTGCTGACCATGTGACCATACAAACTGAAAATGAAACTTAAGATACTTTGCCAGTTCCTCTAAGTCTCCCACTGTTGTGCAGCTCATTTTCCTTTCCCCTACCTTTGTAAACTTTCATTTCAGAGGGCAGGGCATCTGTGTAGGAGAGTGACCCCCCTCCGGCCCCATAACTAGACCTGGATCTGCCTGATCTTGTGACTAAATCCAATCTGATCTTCTAAAAAAATGCCAGATCGGCAGGGACATCCCTAGGAAATAGCATTCTATTCAAAATGGATCTGAAAGAACTGTTGTATGTTGCTGTTCCCAATCAACACAATTATGTCATGTAAAAAAGCCAAAACATTTACTTCCTTGGGTCTCAGGAGGTTAAATATATACAGTTTAATAAAAAAAATATAACAGTAATACACCATGAAACCACTAGAATCTTAAAACTTACCGTGACATAAATGGAATGGCCTACACACACACACACACACACACACACACACACACACACACACACACACACACACACACACACACACACACACACACACACACACACACACACACACACACACACACAGGCATGCACACACTTACCCTTACATTACAGCTGTCTGGTTATTGTCTGCTTTTCAGAAACAAAACAAATGTTTGATGAATTAATGAGTTGAATGTTTCTTCTCATCGTCATGAAAAGCATGTTAATAAAACAATAAAAACGCCCAGAACTGGAGTAAAAGTTCTTTGCATCCAGCAGCAACAAACTGATCAAAGCATGCGTTACATGCATGGAAAACCAAATTACCAACATAAAATATTATGGAGCAGCTCAGCCAGGTGGTTCATTTGGACACATATCCCCTCTAGTGTGGTGGGAGAGGAGAGCCGTATGGCTCATTTAAAGTAATCAGGGTCAATAGGCGAGAAAGGGCATTGATTGAGCATGTCAGGAGTAACTCCATGCTTAGAATCGGAGTCAGTAAAGTTGGCACCAATGCAAAGACTTAATCAGGCTTACATAGGGATTTAGATTCAACTTCGAGCCCATTATTTAAAGGTCTAAAGCAGACTCTGGTACCCATTAAATAATCTCCTGAATTAACTTTGTCAGTCATTCCCATGGAGAGCAGGTCCATCAGGTAGCTAGATAGTCTAATTTCTCTCCCCAAACCCATAATCCCATCCTGTGGTCGTCCTCTGTCTTCCTGTCAGGACTGTTGTGCTGTTTGGCAGTGTGGTCGTCATGCTAATAGTAACACAACACTGTCCATATGTAATATTTGTATGATGAAACTGCTGGCGGAAAGGCTCCGCGACTGATGTTTTGGCATCGGAATGAAAGCCCTGGATAGATGGATCTTGCTTGTTTTCCTTGTCGAGCAGGCCAGGCCAAATTCTTGTCAGGACGTTAAAGTTTTCCAGTCAATCTTTTGCAGTAATGTAGTCCAGTACTCTGCAGCACCTAAACAAGACCCCTACTCCCCTCCCCATTCTGTCCTCCTGTCTCTCACTATCTGTCATTCAGATGTGATTCAGATCTGCTTCACAGTCGACACTCTCTGCACCTA
Source organism: Siphamia tubifer (assembly GCA_020466265.1). Taxonomy (NCBI): domain Eukaryota; kingdom Metazoa; phylum Chordata; class Actinopteri; order Kurtiformes; family Apogonidae; genus Siphamia; species Siphamia tubifer. Next base: position 38,192,394 of record CM035786.1, read on the forward strand.
CAAAACCACAGCCTGGTTTTAAAAACACCTACACTGCTTTTCCTAAACTGTATATGGAGGTAAATAAAGTTACTGTACTTGACATGAACCACCTTAAAGAAAACCACTCCAGTGACACTTCATTTCATAAAGAACATGTAGAGATATTGATATATTGATATTACTGTCACATGGTTATTTTTTAAACAAAATTTAAAGCCTTTGAGATCAGAAGTTTGGTAGTAATTTCATAGTTGTTACTCTAAATAAAAACCCAATTTTATTTAAATTATTTGTTTAATTTTTGTTCTACATTATTCCAATTTTAAATAGGTTTTATGTTTGAGTTAAAATTGGGAAACTTGAGTGCAGGACTATGAGTGGGAATCCAAAAAAAACAAATTAACAAATTGTAACAAATTTATTGGTTTTGTTGGGGTACATAGTTTCGTAGTTTTGTTATTTTAATGTTTGAAGGTTTGAGATCTTTATAATTCCTTTATAGTCCCCACTATGTCAGACTGTTTTACACACAGTGTCACCCTGTACCGTATGTGTGTGATTAGTTTTGTCTGACATTTAGAAATTCCATTCTGTTGTAAATACAGTATGTATGTAATCTGTATTGTTTTTATTACTATTATTATTTTTTATTGTTTAAAGGATGCATGCACATTTTTTGCACTTTGCCTTAACCATTGAATCAGTACAGTCTAATCTAATCTGATCTTTTTTACCCCAGTGATTACTTTATCCTTCTTTTCCTACTTCTGGGATGTCAGCAAAATGTCAGCAACAGCACGTTCCTTAAACACCACCACATTTAACTGGGTTTTAGTATATTATCAAATATTCAGGTTATTACTAAATTGTACTTTAATTTTTTGCCTAATGACTATTAGCATGTGTGCGTTCAACTAAAAGTCTGGAGTTGCTGCTGTAACTCTAGATGTTTTGTGCACATACTGCAGGTCAGGAAAAAAATTAAACCTTTTCAGCCTGGGCACATATTGACATAAGATCAGTGCTTTAATTAAAACTGTGCTTTCCGTCTTAATAATATATTATGATAAATAAAATACGGTGCACTGGATCTTACACAGGTAACAGTGACCGTCACGACAGAAATTAACATGAGGTCAAACGGCTACAGCTAACTTATTTTCTACCTCGTAACCAGGTATCAAAGCAGGCAGGATTTTTTTTTTTACATCTAATTGCATTTGTCTGGAATGCAGTATTTTGAGTTTCCCCATTTCCTCAACATTTAATCACGCTCTGGTATCGGAAACCTGACGACCGAGGGCTGCGGCCGGTTATACATTGCACAGAGATTGTGTCATAATTGTGGCCCATCCAAAAACCTTAATCAGTTTAACCTTTCTACTGAGCCAGATCAGTTTACAAATACATGGGAGAGATGAAGTTTGGGTGTGTGGTTGTGTTCGAGGGTCTTCGACATGTTCAGGGGATGCAAACCTGGTTCACATACTCTAGGACCGGTGGTAAACAGGGCTGCGAGCTGCTCCACTGGACCTTTTTAGACTCATAAAACTTTCCCTGGTTTTCTGTGCTCAGACGTAGTAGCTTTTTGGCTGTATACTGTCATGGATCGTGTGCATTGTGGGGGCGTACTTAACCTTTTCTTTGCTACAAATATAGCCAAAGTATGTTTATGGTGTTTTACGAAGCACACACATAACGGGTTCTTTCTCTTCTGAAACTACCATCCCGTCCCACTCCTCGTCTTTAAACACTGGCGTCGTTTTGTGCCCAGTCACAATTTGTGCCACAGCAGCCACTCTGCAAACACACACACACACACACAGCTCAGTGGGTAGTGTGTGTGCTGTGTGTGTTGAGCAGAGGTAAATCTCTGAGAGCATCCAGATGTTTATTTATGTGTTTTGCTGACTTGTCAGTGTGGCATCGGGCACGGCAAAGAACTGAATCCAGAGCACCGTCTGCAGCTGCCCACCTTCACATCTTGCACCAAACAAGCAAACAAGAAGGACATTTATCCACACCGGGACCACTTGTACCTCAGGGCCACACCACAACCCAAGGAAGACAGTATCCCTCCACCCAACCAGACCCACACTGCACCAGAGTAGATCTGCAGCTAATATATATGAGAAACTGAGCTGCTACTGTGCAAAATAAACACTAAGAGAAGTATGGATAAATTATGTAGCGAAAGACATGTTTACGTTTGGGGTGTCAAGTTTAAATTATGCACCGCGGTGTTCTGTGGTTAGAGTGCCGGCTTTAATTTGAATGTTTGAGAAAAGAAGTGAAGGCTGGTAGAAACGGAGCCAGATAGGCAGTTTAGCTCCACTGATGTCATCCCAAAAGGCGGCATTTTTGCCCTGAATTCATCACAAGGCATTATGCATGACAAGTGATTCGGTATGCACTAAATGCGGAGAGCATTTCTGAAGCATTAGTAGAGACTTTGCGCGCACACACGACTCCAGTGTTTGTTACAGGCCGGCCAAAGCTTTCCAACCCTGAGCCCTGTGTGTTTATACTGTCAAGACCTTCAGCCTGTTTTCAAATGCCCAACGCAAAGTGAGAGAGTGAAGAGTGATCCAAATGAAATGGTCCAAGTTGAGTATTGAGGCGTGGCTTTGTGGTGTTAAATGGCACATTTATCAAAACAGTCAGACTTGACCAAAACCACGTCTACTGTAATGATTGATAATGAGAGAGATGGAGACGTGCACAGAATAACCCAAAAGTCTTGTCATATAAGGACATATAAGGACACATTTACACTGCTCCATCTAGTGTCTTATTACTCTGTTTTATGATAGTGTGACCCAGCAGAACTGGCACAACACTGACTGACATTTAAGCTGGGATTTACCTCTCCCCCGTAGTGTTTTACACCCCAGTGATCTCTAACTGTCTCCAGAATGAAGTCCTCTCGCTTTCTGTTCCCTTTAAAAACATCTGTTTCACATTGAATCTGTTCAGCTTCGGAATTAGTTTAACATCGATGTAAAAAGGTTTATGCCGGGTTTAGAAGCAGATTGCTTTCGTTATTCAAGCAGAATTACAGTAGAAGTAAGAAGCCTTTAAGTCATAGCATATCCCTTTGTTTTTCTTTGTCCTTCCAGCTTCTCATAACAGCAAACTTGGCCGTGTCATGAAACAGCTGTCATCTAATCACACTGCGTCCTTGTCAGAGACAAACAAAACTTCAGCAGTGCCACTATGTCAAAATTCACATTTTCAAGGAATAAAGCCAAGACATTTAGATTAGGTCATGCATGATTGAAAGTACAGCCAGGAAATAACTATTGTATATGGGAAATATGTTGTGTCGTAACCCCGTCTTTGCTCTAACTGGCAAATTATTTGAGGTAAAGCGAGTACCAGGCTCGGACTCAAATTACTGTTAACATAAACATATGTCTGATGAGAAATCTGAGGGAAATATTCCATAAATGTGAAAACATTTACCGAAAAATACCAGTGAATAGTGGAACATTAGGACTTTTACTTGTTGGTGACTCAAGTTCATTGTAATTTCATAGGAATGAGGTGTGTTTTTGGGCTAAGTCAAATGTATATGACAGTAGATACAGATGTGTTACTGCAGTGTGATGCATTAAATGTGATAGAAAGATCGATATACTGACATGTGATTTATTGAAATGTGAATGAATGCTGATGTGCTTGCAGTAAATGCATGGCCTGTGATTGGACTTGACACATTGAATGTCTAGTGCAGTCTGATTTATTGCAACCAGCCATATCCACATAACTGGAAACTGGACTCTGAAACCCACAGCGAGCAGAAAAGAACACAACATTGGCACACTGAGGACTGAACAAATCGTGGGGCACCGTGGCACCTTAGTTACACCACATTTCTCAGGCAGCTGCTTTTTTACCCAGAAGGCTTTGTGGTCTGGTTCTCCTCCAGACAGTTGCATAAACGCCCTCTCCTCCCCTTCACCCCGTTCACGTCTTTGGGCTCGTGTGTGGATCATGATGCCATCTTGACCTATTGTTTAATTTTACTGGCATGTTTTCTGTCTGAGTACTATAGTGCTTGTGACATCAAGGTATTTGGTTTGGCAACTGGCTGGTCTTCTGCAGTGTTTATTTGTTGTCATGTCAGAGTTATAGAGTTGCCAGTGTGTGCTATAGTAAGTCTGAACCTTTAAACAGCTGTGTCAACTTCTCCTTTGTGTGGACAGTGGACACAATGCCAAATAGAGACAAGGGCTCTTATTTTTTTCCTTACAGTATGTTACTCAGTAGTGGCTTTTCCATTGGACATCTGTGCAAAAACTTTACCGATATTTACCAAATGTTGAAAAACAGAAGTTTGTAATGTCTGTTTTAACATTAAATCACAAATGCGATGATTTATTTCTTTTTTTTTTTTTATCGTGAAATGACCCGAGCAGTCATTCCATAAAAATGGTGGCAAATGTAAATATAATGTTGTTTTACAGATATATTCATTATTATTACCTCTCTATCCTATACTAAATTAAAACATGGTGTGGTTTCCTGGTGTGTCGACACATACTGTGTGCCATGTTTCTTTTAAAACTATTCTTTTGGCTTTTTGTAATGTTTGTCAACATGTTTTTTTTTTTTTTAATGCACCTGACTGTCATTGCAAAAAAAAAGGTCTTTCCATTGTACAGTAACTATTGCAAGCGCAAAAACGTTGAATCAAAAAAATGTTTTGTTAGTGTTGTTTTTCCATCAGATACATTTTATGTGCAAGCTATATTTGTGTAATTTTGGAGGTCAATGGTAAAGCAACTATTGATGCCGAACTGTTCTTTAACACAAGAACATTTGACTTTAGTTTTTCACTTTGTGAGATTAAGGAGGATCTGATTACAGAAAGAAAATGCTGTTCATATTTATGCTTTTGTTAGTGTCACCTGAAAATAACCAAAGGTAAATAAAACTGCTGGAACAGCCTGTGAAGGAGGTCATTTGTTATTGACCAGTGACTCAGTACTCGCACATACTTAATAATGAAATGAAAATTACATGAAAAAATAGCGAGCAATGAAAATTCCTTACAGAAAGATTTTTTATGTGAAGTAGTATAAATATTTCATGCAAAATCTGTGTAAAATAAAGGTTTGTCAAAAATAGTTCACTTTTTTTTTTCTGACCTGATTTTCATTATAATTTGTTAACTTTCTATTATTTTTCTCTAATTTAGAGTATGTTTAATTTGATGGCTGATCTACAATTAGAATACCATCATATTCCAGTTTTGTTTCTAAGTATTTTATGTTTTGTTGATTTACTGTTACAAATACTAATACAGAAACATTGTTCTTTGTTATATGTACAAAAACAAAAAAGACAGAAAATGTGATTAAGTCTATGTTGTTACTGCTGTTATCTATCGATGTCTAATAAAAAATATTTCTTTTTAAAAAAGTTTACAATGAGCAGTGTGGCATGCAACACTTTAAAATAGTGTTTTCATTCTTTGGGGACAGGACCCCTACATGGGGTTGACTACAATCCAAATGAGGTTGCTTGAAATTTCTAGTAATTAATAATAATAACAAAAAAACATATATGGTGAGTTGACAGAAACAGTCCCATTCTATAAATCACATAACAAACTGTGATTATGAAACTGCATTGTGGTAGTTTATCTGTCAAATGTTCATTATGGTCAGTTTCAGATGCTGCAGCTCTTTCATAATTAATAGTTTGACTTATTATTTGTTGTTTGTTCAGTATTAATTACCAGCCTTGTAACTATAAACTGGACTGATTGTAAATATCTTGGCCTCAGTACATAATAATAGTCATTTTACTGAATAAATATGGTCTAAATTGAACCTTTATTTGCAACATAGTATGGCAAACTATAATATGATCAAAAACAAATTAATTTGAGCAAAAAAGTCTCCATTTTGAATGTCTGGATCACCAGAGATTGTATTAAAAACTACACTAAACTAAAGTAGTTATACTTTCCAGAGTCACAACTTCTTTTGCAGTCAATGTGTGTTTAAAAATGCATTACGCAAAGCATTTCTGAACTTTTGACATGATTTTGTAGTTTATAAAATCTTATTTACTCAAACATGACACATAGATGATAGTTTTGCAGTGTATTTCACAATCTATTTTGATGTTGTGATGCCATCATTATCAGGGGATCAAAATAGTGTCATAAGCATATTTGTGATTTCTAACCCTACCCAAGTATATATTGTTACATCCTTAATAGGTTGATTCTTCCTGGAAACCATGGTTAATGTATCCATCTTATCAGTTTAACGCTGAGTTGCTATAAAGATTCATAAAATTGTGCTGTTGGGTTTAACTATCAGCATGAAATATTCCTCTGACCACAGCACAAATCCACACTTAAACAGTACACACTAAGACACTTCTACACTGGTAGAAAACAGCTACTGGCCATGTACTTTGGCTTTCTAGAGTGATGCTGAGGTTTAGTGGTGGGCTTTTTTCTGTCTAGAGCATGAATGGTTAATGTCAGGATTTGCTGTCGGAGCAAGGGCATCCTTCCAGACCTGTGGCAACGACTAAAGATGCCAATTTCTCCATTACAGACAGCCTCAATAGACCAAAATAAAATGCAGTCAGAAGATATGTTGCATCTTGAGTAATGTTATACAGTTTCTTCATACTTAAACATACTTACACTAAAGTACTGTTTGTCAACCTCGGGGTCAGAACCCCATGTTGGGTCGCCTGAAATTCAAATGGAGTTACCTTAAATGTCTAGTAATTGATACAAAATAAAAAACAAAAAAATGTAGCAATAAAATATATGTAAGTTGACGAAGACAATCCCAATCTGCAAAAGATGTGACACCCTGTACATGACGTCAAACAACTCAACAAACTTTCATTTTGTTTCCCTCATTATGCTCATATTCCTTCATAACAGCATGTAAATTATATTCTTTAGTCAATTAAACAAATTCTTTACTTATTAATGAGACAAATAAATCATTCAATTAGTCACCCAATTAATATGTATTAATAATTTCAGATTTTAAATATTTAAAAAAGTATTTATTAACTTGAATTGATCACTATTCATAGTTTGAGTGATTGTTTGTTCAGTATTAATTTTCAGTCTTCTAAGTACAAACTGAACTGACTGTACATATCCTGACCAAGGAAATAAAATTCTCACTTTCTGCAGTAATCTACACAACTCCATAAGGGCGACTGGATGACGCACTGCCGCACCATAGCAAACGTGAATAAAAAAAAAAAAAAAGACGTTTATTTTCCCTCGTCCCTAATTTAGCGTAGCTGACTGATCTCATCAGTCTCTCTGTGGATATCATCGTCCTAACAGGGTGAAGTCGTTAGTACAGTCAGTACTAACACTTGGTGCCACCTCTTTTGGTGTGATTTCAGTTATGTTGAAAATCGCCCAAGACTTCACTGATAGACTTTCATGCATTTTGTCACTTCAATGCAATATCTATGGCTTCTGGAGGGGCTTGCGCCAACGTACTTTGGTCACTGCAGATTTTGCTCGGTCATTGGATGAATGTTCCTGTCAGTTCTGTCCAGATGGGTAGGGTGGGAAACAACGTCTTGTCCTTAACCTGCTGGCTCGGGGGCAGTCGGACTGAAGAGCAACAGCAACAATCTATTCATACTGAAACTATTCATAATTTTTTATGCATATGCTAATAATGCATATCCACCGAAAGGGCAGAAACTCAGCAAAAAGCTCATATACACCATTCTTACGAACACCAAACACAGTTAAAACAAAGATCAATTAAATCAGTTTTAATCGTAAAAACTGATAAACAACTGATAAACATGTTCCAACATGTTTAAACTATCAGCTGATCACTCTAAACGAGGCTAAAACATGTTAGCTTCACATCAGAGACCCCACAGCATTTGACAGAAACATTTTCATTACTTTTCAACCAACATTCGCTGAACCAACAACAAAATTAGAGCAAGATAACAACTCGCTTTTGAAATATTGTCTTTACCTTTAGACAAAGTCATATTTAGTGGAGTAAAACTGCTGTGAATGTAGTATTACACTTCCTGTTTGGCTTTGGGGTCCAACAGCAGAGTGGAGGAGGGCTCTGAAGGTTGAGATTTAGTTTGTGATTGTGTAAAGCAAACATTCGTCAGTGAGTGTCACACATATTCAGTCACTCATGATTCACTAACGGAGTGATTGACATGTATTTGGTGACCAAAGCTTGATTCTATTAGGTCAGAGGATTAAAATAAGATGTCAATCACACACATGTGACAAGATGTCAATCACACACATGTCAATCACACACATGTCAATCACACACATACACACGCACACACACACACACACACACTGAATCCACGTTTCTTTTCTTCAAAGCTTAAATGCATGTTTTCCAGCTGAGTGGACATAACACAACTACATAAAAAATAGGCTCATTAAAAAGATTTCAATTACATTGCTTTTTCATAATAATAATAGGTTGGATTGGATGGGCGGCTAACCCAATGACCGAGAGCTTGGCGGTTCGCGTCCCGGCTCTGGCTGTCCACATGTTGAAGTGTCCTTGGGAAAGACACTGAACCCTGACTTAGGCCCCCAGTAGGACTTACCGTAGACCTTAGAAACCTACTGGTGTGTGTGTGAATGGGTGAATGAGAGGCTAATGTAAAGCGCTTTGAGCACCATGAAGGTGGAAAAGCGCTATATAAATGCAGTCCATTTACCATTTATATAGCCCCTTTTTTGGACACTCAAAGCACTTTACATTAGTGACCCATTCTTCATTCATTCTCACTCCAGTGGTAAACTACCTTTGTAGCCACAGTTGCCCTGGGGCAGACTAACAGAAGCATGGCTGCCATTTTGCGACCACCACCGAACATTCATACATCAGTATGAGTGACACTGGAGGCCGAAGGTGAAGTGTCTTGCCAAGGACACAATGGACACAATGGACTGATTAGGACAGAGCAAGATTCAAACCGGCAATTTTGGATGACCTGCTCTACCGACTGAGCCACGGCTGCCCTAAAGAGTAAAAAAAACACTGAGGAAAAAATCTTGACTAAGGTTCTTGTAATTTATGCATCAAAGGGTTAAGATTTGTATTAGGAGGAAAAGGAACAAGTTAAATAATTTGCCTTAATTGCAGAAATCTTTGGTCAGACTTAGAGGTGAGTTCATAGAGGGGCAATAAACTGATGGATGACTTTAAAGGTCCAATAAAAAGATCACATTAGAACACTGGCCAATGATCACATTGTATTTCACATTATTTGCTTAATGGTCCAACAAAAGAGCAATAAAGTGGGTCAGTCAGACGTAATGTTATTGTCATTACTGGATCCATCATCCTTCAATTGCGCCAATATAAAATGCATGTTGAGGTATATAACACCCTATTGTGCAGAGAGAGGAAGAAGAGCTTATTGCCAAAGGGGGGTAAAAGAGAGAAGAGACAGAGTGAGCGGAGGCAGGTGAGAGTGAAAGGTGCTGGACAGATTGAAGCATGGGTGTCAGTGGATGCCGTAGCTCATGAGCTCGTCAAACTGGATCCTGTATTGACTGCCAGTAACATCAGTCCAGGCGCCGGCTCGGAACACAGATCATGTTTAGGATTTTCATTGCGTAACCCCCCCTCATCTGTCTTTTTCATGGCAGGTTCAGATTACGTGAATGGGTTTAAAATTAATGCCTTGATGGTTACTAATGGCTGTGGCACTAGAAGCTTTGTATGGCTCTCTAATTAGCCATTATAAACAGTTCGGATCGCTACCGAGTAGAAACAAACCGTCACAAGACCAAGTTCTAGGAGGGAGGTCGCAGGATCACGTTTCCTCAATAAAACCAGAAGCCATGCCTTAGATTTTCACTAACTTACATTTTATTCCTCATTCATGGGCATTATCAGATACATTTTTATATGAGCTCTGATGCTTTCATAATCCTTTTTAACAATAACCATAAACATTATCCTATTTTCATTTGAATCTTACATTTATTACAAAAAAATGTAAGAAAAAAAACAAAGAACATTTGTTTTATAAATATCAGCATGATAATTATATCTAATGGTAGGCTGATATGTTCTCCGAAGTTTTTAAATTATTTTTTGTATCAATATCGGCCTGTTGCATTGGCCGATATTTATGTTATTGGATTCAGCTTTATTTATCCTTACACAGGAAATTCAGTGTGCACCAGGGGTCATAAATACATACATAGGAATGGCACCACCAATTAGACAACACAGGGTGATGCACAATGGAGCCACGCCCTTCCCAACACAAATGACAATGGACCTTTTCACAGGAATATCAACAGTTTCTGTGGATGTGTATTAACATGATACCTCAGCTTTGATACTGATTCCTAAACAATTCATTTTTCAATAGCAGTTTTCTCTATCCCCCCTCTCTTTAGTTTTGTGTTTCAGCTCTCTGGCAGGTCACCAAATAAAAATAAACCTGATTTGTAGTGAATCTGTTGCATGCACCAACACTGATGAGTGATCCTTACTGTATGTTATGAAATTTGGTAAATATTTTCGATAATCAGATGTATCGTTGGTGTTCACTTAACATTAGAAACATGTAGATGTTTTCTGTGCAGCTCTGTTTGTGGGACCTTAAAACATTCCTCTGAAAACCAATAATCTGACATTTAGGCCTTAAAACTATGTGATTTTAATTGCCTAAATCCTACAGCTGATTGTATTGAATGCAGCAGAATGTCTTTTGTAACCCACTGCTCTGCTGTTCATACTGGGATCCTCACCTGAAATCCAGCCCCAGTGCAATCAATATATGTAATGACACCAATTCATTAGAGGGCCCAATTCATTTGAAATAAACATCACAAAAAAAAAAAAAGTCTGGGTTTTCATTGGCCCCTCTGCCTACGTGGGCCCTGGGTAGTCAGGTCCACTTTTCCCCCACGATAACGCCCCAGCATATTATATTTGGTAATATTTTAGAAATAATAGTTTGAGAAAAACTGTGGTTACAAAAGAGCTAAATGCCTTCAAATATTGTAAAAGTAGTGAATTAATTAGCTAAAAAATATATAAAATATACAGTCTTTAACTTTAGTGCAGGGCAATAACATATGTGGACTTCTTTATTTATTTTTATTTTATTAATTAATCAATTAATTAATTACACAGCAACAATGCACAATCCTTAAAGAGGAGAGCTGTAGTGTGCCAGGTTGTTAATTATTAATACAGTCTAAAACATAGAAAAAGCAGGATAAAGCCATCAGTCTTTTAAATGACATTGATAGTGCCAATGTGTAGGGTAAGGATATACTGCATGTTTTTATATTTTTTATACATGTGTGATCTCTTTTTCTGTTTTAAAATGTATGTATATATCTGTTGATCCTGTTACACTGTCACTGTTGCATTTTATTTATTTATTGCTGGGCCTTTTTAGCTGCTTGGAATACTGACAGATCCTAGTCTAATTGTGGAATGTGTGTTTTTTATGCTGCTGCCACCAATGTCTGAAAACTGAATTCATCCGAGGGGATAAATAAAGATATCTAAATCTGAATCTAAAGTACATTTCTGTAACACCATCAATATAAAAAAATTATTCACATCAAACCATTCACTATTATTGGTCCCACTACAGCCAATCACACACACTCTAAGCATATTTACATAACATTATATTATACTTTGGTTACAAGTTTGGTTTGATGTGGTTTGGTTTCCACTTATAGCACTCATAGTGGACTATATTCTAAGTGAAGCTGCAGTGCTACATGTGTTATGTCTGTCTATGAATATGGTTTCATAGTTTCTTGACACCATGAGAAGCAAAGTAATGAATCTGTTGCAGCAGCAGAGAAACTCGACAGCAGGGAGATAACATTCTCTGCTGTCCCTGTACGATAACACACTAGACATATTATTTTCCATTCAGTGCAGTCCTTTCCTTTGAGAACATGACCCTGTGTTCCTTTTTCCTTCAACCTGGTGAACTGGTAAACTCCAGGCAGCCCAGTTTAAGAGGAAATCACATCTTAGCTCTTTAATCTGATGCAGGGCTGCAAAGCTGGTCGACATTTGAATGAAGGCCTCTGAAACACAGCAGGTTAAGTGCTTCCATGAAGCCTCACCACGCTGTTGTGGAGCCAGGTCTGTGCTGTGCCAGGCCTCCACCGCAGGAGCAGGGGTTCAGATCCATCACTGCACTTCCTCCTCAATCTCCACCAAACAGTCTGTGAGAGGAACCAAACAGCTGGACGGCCTCATTATGTGAGCAGCCTCATTTAGTCATCATAGGAATGCTTCCTGTTGTAACATCCACATAGTTTATAATCTGGCCCCCAAAACTATTCAGGCATGAGTGCAAAATGGCTGTTAAGAACAATTTCTTTAGTCATTTACATGACTACTTCCTCAGACCAATTTATCGGCTGAGCTCTCACTCTGCTCACTGGTTCATTCGCATCTGGACAACACTCCCTCCATTTGAGTCATTTTCTGTGTATACTTATATCTCACCATTGATGAATCAAGAGTTCTCAAATATTGGGCAACAAGGAGAAATGATGCCTCAATAAAAAACTAATTAAATGTGTGTACATTTCTCACTGTCCCATTCTAAAGAAAAATGTAATCTTTGATTCAAATTAAAGCCCTATTCACAACAGATGAGGCTGGCTGCTAAAAGGGTCTCGCTTCACTGTGGAAATGATATGTGTAAACTATGTAATGCGAATGTTTCAGCCAAGCTGTGTTTAATTTTGTATCCTGACGAAGCGCATGAGAAACCTGCCTCTCCTTAGCTGTCTCGTTGAATCATATGGATATAATTTCATCCATTTACGTTTTTGTGCTCTTTGCTGTGGTTGCCACAGGGCATTTGGAAGCAGGCAGATTAAATGCACATGTTCCTCCCATCCGCAGCCGGGGCTCTCAGCTCCGCAGTCTCCCCTCCGAACAGATCCTGAAGTGTTGGTGGTTTTCCTCATTGGTCAGAGCAGAGAAAGGCACCTTGTGATAAACTAACTTATTCCATCTCAAAGCCTTTTTTATATACTCATGAAGTTATAGAGGCTGCTTTTGAGCATTGGCACTTTATTACATGTGTTTCCTTTTGACACCAAAACTCTGCCCTTCATCGTGTCTGTCAGGCTTGGCAGTGAAGGAGTCTGGATGTATTAAGTCAAACTAATCACAGCGGAAAACCAGTAGAGGCTGTAAAGCACCCAGGACTTTTTTTTTCTTTTATGGGGGGGCCTCTCAACATGACTAATAGTGAATTTCATGCTAGTTAGCAGCCACACAGTTGAATCTCACCTCTGCATCATTAGTCAGAGGCCTGATCAACCATTATATACCGAGGTGGACAGACCCACCGTGATGTCACCTGGTGGGGTTTGGACTGGCTTGTTAAAACCAGGAATTTGCATTATGGATTGTGCCATCTTGGGGCTCACAGTGACCATATTTGGACACAAGAGCAGAGCTTCTGAGTGTGAGAGGTGATGAATGAGCTAATACTAGTTTAGTTATGCCGTATAACCATAACCATCATCACATACTTGTCTAATGAAAGTATTTGATGGTTTTAATACAGTAGCCACAACCAGTGTTAGGGGTAATCAATTACAAAAGTAATCCATTGCAGTAACTATTTTGCTGTAATGCAGTAAAACCAGTTAAAACAATTTTTGTATTCTTGTTAAAACGTACACTGGAGAACAATTTGAGAAATAAATTCTGTCAAGTCAGATTTCTATGCTGATTAAAACTAAAATTGTCATGTTGATTACAAAATTGGTGGCTGGACCAAAATGTGTGTTTTTAAATAAAAATTTAATGAAATATTTTTACAGATTAGTTTTTGGTGTGGTTTTAGCCAATTCTGGTTAGTCAAATTTGATATGTGTTTTAAGATTTATGTTTTTTTGTTTAGTTTTCACAATTATATTACATTGGGGAACAAATTTGATTTTTTTTTTTTGTTGAGTTCACTTTTGAGTTGATTAAAACTATAATTGTCATGTTGATTAAAAAATTGCAGTTAGTTTTTTTGTAGCATGTCCAGATTTTTCTCCACAGCTTACCCTCCAGATAAGTACAATTGGCTATAGTTAGACTTTCCAGCCAATTACGATTGGACTCATCTACAGCTATGTAGAATCTTGTTTGTTACCATGGAGACAGTGTGGTGGCACTTCCCAGTTGGTCAGTAAATTGCAAATGGACTACACTTATGTAGAGCTTTTCCACCTTCATAGTGCTCAAAGTGCTTTATATTAGCCTCACATTCACTCATTCACACACACAGTCATACACCATTAGGTTTCTAAGGTTCTGTCAGTCCTACTGGGAGCTTAAGTCCAGGTTCAGTGTCTTGCACAAGGACACTTCGACACATGGACAGCCAGAGCGGGGATGAGACCCGTCAACACTTCAGTTATCGGACGACCCGCTCTACCAACTGAGCCCCAGCTGCCAGTACAGTTACAGTAGAATTACAGTAGACATACCCTTTGTAGAATCATAATATTGCTAAATAAACATGGAAGGTATGCCTGTTTCTTTCATATTTCATTGTATATGTCAGTATTTTATTTTATTTTTTTTTTTTTATAAAACAAGCACATCCATTTTAAGTAGAGTAGTTTTCACATGTTTCAAGAAAACAGCTGTCAGACCTAACTCAACAAAAATGATGTTCCCCAGTGTAATCAATTTCTAATATTTTATTCAGTCCATGTTCAATAGCACTTGTGTGACAACACACCTTTCACCCATAATTTAATTGCTCAAATAAAAAATAACACGATGGTGAGATATTAAGGAATCAAAAATGCATCAGTAAAGTTCTATTTCTTGTTGGTGTTCATCCAGTGGTCGTTAATAACCCTAGCCCTGCTTTACAGAAGCTACACAGTAAATTTTGCAGTGTTAAATCAACACTTAGAGAGTTTATTTAACTTCTTCTAGAGTGTATTTGGTCCCATTGTCTCCAAATTAACTCTCTAAGTGTTGATTTAACACTGCAAAATTTACTGTGTAGTTAGCATTAGCATGATCCCTGTGTTCAGCAGTGACAAGGTAAGCTAATGTTTCTATGACTAGTTAGAATTTTTTTTATCAATTACAGATTAATCTACTGACCCCCTCTGAACATGTCAACTGCTGAAAAGCATAGTAATACAAGCCTTCCTGCTGGGATTTGAATATGGTAGAACACAGTGTTACTTACTGAGCTATCCATCCACATGGGTTGAAATGTGTGCACACCAAGACTCTCATTTCTCTTGTATTTTTGGAGGAAGGGCAACAAGTAACAAGTAATCTATAATGTATTACCATTTGGAAGTAACTTGCACAACTGACCACAACTAATAATAATAGACTGCTCTCCATTAAAAAAAAAAGTATCAGATTCAGACGTTAAATGTGCTAAATCTTACATACTTTAATAAGATTAATCAGAAAATAAATGACAAAAGTGCTGGGTAACTCATGTTTTTATATGATGGTGTGTTATTATACATATATGGTGGTTTATGTACATGTATACAATGGATTTCTAAATATTGCATTAGAAAGAACCTGTAAAGTGAATGGACCATAATGTACAAACGGGTAGATGTGAGACTAATATTCCTTTGAACTAAAACCTATTCTATTGTTCTAAGAATTTCACATTTTGACTTGGAAACTAGTATGTAAGACTTCCACATGTAGTAAAATGTCATTAGATTATTCTGGAAGCATTTTACTTGTACACCAGTGTAATAAATAATAATAGATTAGATTTCTGTAGCACTTTTCAAGGCGCCCAAAGTGCTTTACATTATTGATCCATTATTCATTCACTCTCACAATCTTAGTCTGTGGTGGTGGGATTTTCCCAGACAGTTATTGGTCGGTGAAATTCTCATCCGTCTGCTATCTTACTCACATCAATAAGGGCCCCAGAAAAGCCATGTTCTGAAGAGGTGAAATCCTGGAGCAAATATAAGTCTAGTAGGTGATGATCTGCATCTGTGGAGACGAATCTGTTCAGAAAGTGCTTTCCTTCTCTCAGATTCTCTCCTTCGCCATCTCTCCTCTTATTGAAGCTTTTAATCAGATTCCTGTCTTACATGTCAGCAGCCATATTTTCCTCCAACACCCATAACGGCTGGTTTGTTCCCGTCATGTGCAGCTCCTGCAGGCTGCTAATGAGCCGCCGCATGTGAGGAGAGTCGTACACTGCTGCCTTTTAGCCCTGACACTGTTTAGCCTTTTCGCTGCCCGTCAGGAGTCATTTCCCATGAAGGCCTCAGGCCGGGCCGCACCTCCACTGAGCTGCATGCTGGGCCCATAATCTGTCTGTTGTGATCAGATTCCTGTCCACCCTTTCAACCCACTTTTGCCCCCTTCAGCCATGTCAAGACCCCGCTGTCATCCCCAATGTTTACCGAGTTACTGACACCCTCCCCTACACTCAAGAGTGAGATGGTGTCAAATGGGGCTCAAATCCCTCCGTGCTGCCTGTGCTGCTCCCTTCGTGTAGTGATCTACTGGTTTGCCTTCGATTTCAGAGAGGAAAACTAAACATGTTTAAAGCAATTAATGTGATTAGCGCTGTCTAAACTGTTTTCATAGATAATATCAAAGGTGAAATCAATCCTGTGTGGTGTCAAAAGCCACCAAAACTATCTGTTTATACCACTTTAACCTGTGTGTTGGTTGCCCTCTAAATAGTTTTCCTATTTCAAGCAAACTCATATAAAGTACACAGGGAACACACTGCTACGTGTCATTTTAACTTTAAATACCACAGTTTAGTTTGTTAGTCCAGTAGGAAATTACACCCGGAGGTACAATGATTAAGTGATGGAGAGAAAAATACAAATTTTCACTGGTTGCAGCTGCTCAGAGTTTAGGAACTGACACTTTTCTTTGTTATATTTAACAGTTTTCTAAATATTTTAGAGTTTGGATTGCTGGCAATTGAACTGTGGGTGGTATAATGGTGTAGGACCAGTCAGATGGAAGGAAGACTTGGCTGTCAGTTTGGAGACAGGTCATTTTTTTATATATCCTTAAAGCCCTTAAGGATATATTCATTTATATTGACATAAATATTGTTTTATTCCATTCCTTCCTTTATTAGCATTGATTTGACAACATCTTGTGTTATTTCTGCCTTCTCTATTTCAACACATTCAAATGTATCTCAGTGTCATGTGTTTGCATTTGCTGTATATATTTCTTTAATTGTGCTATGTTGATTTCTATATTTTACTATCTTTGCTTGCGTCTTGTTTTTTTTCTCTCAATTGTATTCTGCTATTCAGCTGTCAAAGCACTTTGCAAACTGAGTTTTTAATGATTCTATATTAATAAAGTTATTATCATTATTATTATTATTTACACAATGATTAAATACAACGCTTTTGGAAATTATATTTCTTGTGCCTGTTTATGGCATGTTATAGAGCACACTGCTTAATTGACAAATCTGCATAATAACATCTATGCACATAATAGAATAGAATAGAATTTAATTGAATTTTTGATTTATATTTTATAATACCTACACACATTCTACTATGCATTAACCATTTGTTACCTATTTGTTAATGTTTGTTGATGTATTGCTTATACACAATTAATCATAAGGCATTTTTTCACACGGCTACAAATGGTTTGTTCATAGGAAACAAGAACAAACGCTTTGTTTATGATAAATTGTGTATGAATATACCATTAAGAAATAGGTAACATATGGTTAAGACATAGTAAATTGTGTGTAGGTATTATAAAGTGTCACCAAATTTTTATTGCCATGTACAACAAGCTAAAAACAAATTAAAACAAGTATATTGGAATCCTTCATAGACCTGTCGTTTTAAGTGGATTTGTTTATAAATGGCATTTTAAAAAGAATAGTGAAAAAAATCAGTTGATTTGATCCCTTCATGATCCATCATAAAATAAAGTAATCTTTCTCAGTCACATTAGACCAATACAATAAATAAATATAAAATAAGCACAAATAGTGGTGGCTGTGGCTCAGGAGGTAGGCAGTTGGCAGTTTGAATCCTGTTCTGTCATAGTCATGTGCTGTTGTGTCTTTGAGCAAGACACTTCATCCTCCGGCCTCCAGTGCTGCTACTCACACTGGTGTATAAACGTTCGGTGGTGGCCGTAGGCGTGAATTGGCAGCCACGCTTCTGTCAGTCTGCTCCAGATTTACCACCACCACCAGAGTGACAATGTGTGAGTGAATGAATAATGGATCCACTGTACATGCTTTGAGTATGCATTAATAGAAAGCAGCTATATAAATGTAATTCAATCTAATAAAAACAATAATATAAATAATAATATAAAAGCACACATATATGATCGCACAAGAAAGTGGAAAAAGTAATAGTACATGCTCCAAATACTCGCCCTGAACTCACTTGTAGATGTCATTTGAACCAGAAGATTGACCGCTCTAAAATATCCTACTGTAACATAAAATTTTCATGCAGGGTTCTGGGTAATGTCCATGGTTCAGGAGCATACTGACTATTGGTTTCCCAGCAGGCAGGAAAACCTCATACTCAGCCGCCTGTGAGTCCAGATCCCAGAGTAATAACATGCTCTACACGATTAACACGCTTCCCTCCACGGACCCCTAACTAAAATTTAGCCTCAAATTTGTATTGCGGAAAAGAAAGCAATGAAAGAGTGATTATTCCCTTATACATAAATACACACGTTTGGCACATCAATAATAGGCGTGTTTGTTTTCCAAACTCAAACGCTCGGCGCCGTGTTTCAGCGGCCAGCATGGACCATGTCTGTCATGACTACTACGCCACTGTGGATGTTCCTCCGCTGAGATTTTTATTAAACTTTCCCACCCTCGCTGCTTCTCTCATTTCTATGCGAAACATTTGATTGGCATGACTCAAGAAAATTATATTTCCGCTGTATAACATTGTGTGACATTTTAAGATGTTTTCCATGACTGCATACTAAACCCTGCACTGTGTTTGTGTGTGTGTGTGTGTGTGTGTGTGTGTGTGTACTGATGAAACCTGGGTAATATTTTTTCTCACACCACATTCCAGTCCTCGATCTCATCATGGGTTTGTGTATTTCTCTGCAGTCAAGAGGTCACATTAAACATTTTAATGCCTTTTCTTTATTATGTCTCATCTTCAGTCCAAACATAACTGATTAGATGCTGAAGTACAAGAAGTATTCAGAGTCTTTATAGTACACGCTGAAAATACACCACTTGTCATTCAATCCTTGATTTAGCAGTGAAATGTACTCAAGTGGAACAGTAGACTTTGTGCAGTGTTTTACTACTGTTGTTGTTTTTGGATGAATTTTTCCTACTGTAGATTCAGTAAAATAACTTTAAAAACCGGTGGTTGTTCAACCTATAAATATCAAAACTATGAAATGATAGTGAACCACTAGTCCTAATAAATGAAAATAACACTGTACAGCAAAATAATTATTACAGATAGGTTCACGATTCAACATGTGCATTTATGTATGTCCCTAAAAGTTAATTTCCTTGACTCTCATTTAGATTTTTTTTCCTGAAAATATTTGTGATGTGTAGGATGAACATGGTGAAAGACTCCACCAGGATAAAAGTCAGATGGAAAGCCTACACTGCTAAAGTACTGATGGGGACGTGGGCCTGATTCACAGACTTCCAGCAAAATTGAACATTTCTGAACTAATATATATATATATATATATATATATATATATATATATATATATATATATATAAATTTTCTTTTTTTAATTTTTTTTTTTAAAGCAGCACATTTGAGTATACAGTATTGGAAAAAAGATTTTGGACAACATAAAAAGTTCCCACAATCATTATGAAATATCTGAATAAGAAAATATCTTAACATTTGAAAGTGACTGTTTCTTAAAATAACTAAACTACATTTTTGACAGTTTGAACATGTTATGCCCTGGATGTGTTTCATTATCTGACTGAAACATCCAGTTTTAACGTCGACAGAACAGAGCATGTGCAGAAGTGAGCATGATATTTACTTAAGACTGATTGTCAATGTAACATATTACAGATAACATGGGGTGTCCAAGAATGTTTTTCCATCACTGTATACATATGTAATTGATGGAGTTGAACTGTTTTGAATTTAAATTTGTTTTTGCAGTGTTTAGGTTATTTAGTAATTGCATTCCCTTCTCTAAAGATCCTACTACAGCCTTCAAGAGGACCTGTGTGTTGTGTATTGTACCTAACTGGGCAGATTAAGACTCTGAAACAGACACACACACACACACACACACACACACAGATCAGACCAGTCACCGAACACGGCTCTACCATGACGGGCTTAGGTTTCGTCTATATTAAATGGAGGCTTGGTGAATAGAAGGCTCTGACTGTGAATGAAGGAGGCCACGGATGAGCATTGAGCCCAGATGAAGCAGAAGGCCCATTAGAAGAATGGTGTCAGTCTCTCCTTCGCCGTAACCCGACCTGTTGTCATTCGGCTTCACTAAAGGTCACTGTACAATGGACAGTAGAGACCGCAGCACCGCTCTAACATTTAATGGATAAAGTAATATTTCAACTGAGCCATCTCAGCTCTTTACAGGAAATTGGTTTTGGTTTGGACTTGAGGGTGTGGAAGGGTTGTGGTTAGTTCAGGAGTGTGTGATATTCACAAAGAAGCACTGCATTTAAAGGGTCGAGTATCCTATTGCATTTTGACAACACATTTATAGTAGGATGACTCAAATAAATACAGTATAAATAAATATGCCAAAGAAAAAGAAATTATGTAAATGGCTTCTGTGGCTTTGTACAGAAAAGAAATATTCATCATAAACAGAATTATTGATATTGAAATATGTGTTATTATTTGTATCATACAGCTACTGTTGAATGAATATGTTTAAATGTATAGCTTATTTTATTCACTTTTGTTGCATTGGGTTGTTGTATTACAGTACATGTCCCACCTGGTGCCGCGGTGGCTCAAGCGGTTAGTGCTCTTGCCTCACAGCAAGAAAACCCTGGTTCAATTCCTGGACCATGTGGGCCTTTCTGTGTGGGTGTGTTTCCCCCATCACCCAAATATGATTCTGACCATTAGCCTGGCTCTACAGCTGGGGAGCATCATGGATGGGTTAAATGCAGAGGACAAATTTAATTTTATAATAACAAATAACATATTTTAGCTTTACTTGTCAATTGCTTCAAAATCCTCCCAATTAATCAACATGAAAAAAAGTTGAAACATCCAGTTGAGCTTTTAAAGTCTAAGGTTTTATAATGAATGTATGTTATAAAGAAGTTACTTTGAAATGATAAATACATTGATATTTGAGATCAATACAGAAAGACAGTTATATTGTATTTTATTATATATTGTCACAATGTTTTAAGTTTACATTTCCTTTAACAGAAAAGTATAAATAAATATTTGCCATAAACTGACAAAAAAAAAAACAAGCATAAGTTCATCCATTAAAATGAAAGTTTTTGATGCTGAAAATCACCTGGTTGGCGTATGTCAGAAAACAAGCATAATTTACACTAAACTCTAAATCAACTGTAAAAATGACCTATTAAAAACAAACAAACAAAACTTGGATTCAGTTACAGAAAATGAATCAGTTCAGCAACTTCACTGCTTCATTACATTTGATACACAAGATTTCTTGCGTATATGTATTTGTGTAGTTTTCTCTGATTGTAACACAAACCAGTGAACACAATAACATTACAGTTACTCCAGGTCTTTACTGCAGGTATCCACCCTTCTCCATTTTCATTGGATGCTGCTGTATGGAGGATGTTCATGCTAAGATAACATATGAAAGTATGCATCTATTCTGTTCTGCTGTAAACATGGAACTTCCCCTAGTGGGACTAATAAAGGAATATCTTATCTTATCTTATCTTATCTTATCTTATCTTATCTTATCTTATCTTATCTTATCTTATCTTATCTTATCTTATCTTGTCTTGTCTTGTCTTGTCTTGTCTTGTCTTGTCTTGTCTTGTCTTGTCTTGTCTTGTCTTGTCTTATCTTATCTTGTCTTGTCTTGTCTTATCTTATCTTATCTTATCTTATCTTATCTTATCTTATCTTGTCTTGTCTTGTCTTGTCTTGTCTTGTCTTGTCTTGTCTTGTCTTGTCTTGTCTTGTATTGTCTTATCTTGTCTTATCTTGTCTTGTCTTATCTTATCTTATCTTATCTTATCTTATCTTATCTTGTCTTGTCTTGTCTTGTCTTGTCTTGTCTTGTCTTGTCTTGTCTTATCTTATCTTATCTTTTTTACATTTTCTTCATTTCTACATAGTTTTCATTTAATCAATTTTCAACACATAATTAGCACCTCCGGACGAAGTCGCGACAAGCTATTGCCATTCCGTTCGCTCGTCGTCTGCAATTCACTACTGTAAAATCGCTTCTCCTCCCTCAACTCTCAACAGATTTCTATTCTAATTTTATGATCTATTGAACGTCTCCCTTTTGTTGATAGCAAGACATCACAGCTGTGAGGTCCAGATGAGCACAGGGCCATTAGCGCTGTCTTTTGACAATGCACACATGCAGTGTAGCAGCTTTGTGCTCCTCTTTCCATCTGTCATGTATTTTTTTGACTGTGTGTACAGTTCATCCAATCATATACCCAGAGTCCTCAGATAGATCCCAGAAAACTGTACAGAGCAGAGGCTGTCTGTCAAGGTACTACTGAAAACCTGACTGCACTGGTGTCGAACATACAGCCTGCAGAACAAATGTGACCTTCCAAAAGAGCCATTTGTAAAATATAAATCTGACATGTCAGATATTAACCAACATTCAGTTCAGGTTCCTCATTCCACATCCAACTATCCTGAAACTGAAATATTATGACCAGTCTGAAATTTAAATTTAACATTGAATGTCAACAATAAATGGATTGTACCTTACATACTGTCATCCTGCATGGTGCCTAAACTGGGAACAATTTAGGATTCCGAGTTTTGTACAGAGGTGGTCAATGTACTCCCATTCTGTACTAGTAGAAGTACTGATTCAACTCTACTGAAGTAAAAGTTAAAAAAAAAAAAAAAAGTACAACTTCTCAATTGTAAGAAAGTGAAAAGTAAAACTGATAGTGAGTTAAAAGTGAGTTACTGTGTAGATGAGATGTTTTATTGGGTCATGGAAAGCAGTTTAGTGGGTATGGACAGGACATTTAGTCATAAATAGATAAAAAAAAAACCTCATTATGAGATTATGAACATCTAAATCTTGAGATAAAAAGTCAAAATTATGATAGAGTAAGTCACAATTTCTGTTTTACGACTTATTTTTATTTTTTTTTCACATTTGTCTAGTTTGAAAAAGTAATGAGTCTATTCTGAGAATGTAAAGAGTAAAAAGTACAGATATTATATAAATGTAAGAAGTATAAAGTACATATATTTATACAAAAATGTAGGGAGTAAAAGTAAAACATTTTTGGAAAAATAAATACTTCAGTAATGTACATATACCTAAAAACTGTACGTAAGTACAGTAAAGGAAGTACTTGTACTTGTACCGCCTCTGGTTTTGTAAGAACACTTCGTCAATCAGAGCTAGGATTCAAACTGCCAACCCTTTGGTCACTGGCCAAGTTGCTCTATCAACTGAACCACAGCCACTTGTTATTGTGCATATTTATTAAAATGTGAAGTTGTTAAATAATTACTTCTTTATTGCTTTTTTTAATAATAAAAAAAGCTGTTATTTTACCATTGTGTTCTTCCACTTTAAATGACATCACATTATTTTTTCAATGCCCAGTTTCATTTTCTCAAAACAATAGAAATAAATAATGTCTACATACAAATCTGGTTTCATTAACATACTCATTTGGTAAAAAAAAAAAATGACAGCTGTAATTGATTTAATCATTAGCACAAAAATCTTCTCAAATAAACAACTTTGTATTGTATTTTCACATACAGGTTTTTTTTATGTAACAGTTTCACACCTTTTTGACATTTTTTACAGTGTAGTTATTATTTCACCTCAGCTCATATTGGGCTGAATGTGGTCCGTTAAGTTCAGTTCAGTTCAGTTT